>JAQIUQ010005113.1:0-384176 GCA_030378365.1 Hybognathus amarus
AAATAGAGTGCTGAGTGACGACTCAGCTTTGTAGGACAACTTAGACTACGCGCATGGCTGAAAAGCAATTCATTTTCCCCATAGACAGTAGCGGTTCGAGGCACGGGCTGAACTCGGCAGTCGCCCGGGGCTAATTTCTTCACTTCACAATGGGGGCGGCACAATTGGAGCAGATAAAAAAATCCTCTGTGCCGCGAAGTTTTTCTATTTTTAATCATTTCGGTTTAAATATGTGGCAACTGGCCGTCTGCTGAGAAGGTGCCGTGCGCAGAAACTGATGTCGAAGGGGATCACCTGATTAGTTCATGTATCGTGCTCTTTTGCGCGCTCAAGGTCGATCTTTCAAATCCTCTGTGTTTCAATAGGCGTATGAAGCACGCTCATTATGCGCTCATGGGAAGCGCGAATTGATTTCACTGTGCATTAGGCTTTTCTGAACAATATTCGTGTATGTGATCATTTTGGTCACTATATTATCTAACAATTATCATAATGATCAACTAAAATCAACTTATGTGTTTTTACATTAGCCTATTAATATGCGTTCGAAAGGGGGTCTCCGAAACCGCCACTGCCCATAGAAAAATAATAAATAAGATCTGTGTTTAACAAAGAGTTGTGACCCTTACACGTCTTGTCTATGAAGATAATCTTTACAAATTTATCCAAAATGTATACATTTGAAAGCCATATAAAGTTTTTTTTTAAAAAACACAAGCAGAGACAATAAAGCAAAAAAAAAACCACAAACAGGTTATAACTGTGTGTTCTATGTCATATCAACACGTGAAAATATTTAGAGGCTTTGTTCACCACAGACCTTATATTAGCGATTTAGCAAAAACCCATTAAAAAATCCCATAAGACTTTAAAACCCGAGGAACTTGGTAGTGCTAAAAGGCTAACTCACTTCCGCTTGTGGCCTACAGAGTGACGTTGTAACTTCGCACTTGATAGAGGAATGCGCGTGACGTCACCGTCCGGTCACGTGCCTGCAGTTCCTCACAGTGAGTGGCAAAAAGACTGAGCGGCTGTATATGTTTTCAGCGTGAATGCTGCAAAAAAACAAACACAACACATATAAAGTGGGAAAGAGCTTTGCGATTGACTGTACAACTAGATTTGACAAAAAATCTGGAGGTATATTTTTACAGACTGCTATAGAAAGAGGAGCAAATGGATCGCTGCAATTCACAGAAACAACGGAGTGGACTCCAGTCAGCGAAAGGTGGATTTGCAGTTATCATTTTGTGTCAATATGCTGAATTTAGCTGTAAAACCATACCCATATATTTTGTATTGTTATATATATTAACATCTCATCAATTAAATATTTATCATTGCATATTCTGCATTATTGGATGTTTCTTAATAAACACTGACCAAAAAGAAATATAAAGTTTTAGGGCTGGACGAATATGATGATCATATAGGCTATATAGCTATTACACTGATATAAGTGATCACCCGGATTTAGACCTACCTATATTGTATTTATTTAAAGCGTTCACAGGCAAATTTGCTTTATGTTTACCGTCTATATTGCTTTTATTTCCCGGTGTCAAAATCAGGCATACATAAATGTCAGGCAACACGATTACTGGCTGCATGTGAATATCCATGGATCACTGGATCTTTAGTAAGTTGTAAGGAACACTATATTGAGTCCAACATTTAGTTTAAATTGATATAATTGTTCGTTTTAGTCGCATTTTCCCCTTTTAAATCCAGTCACGCAGCAGATCTTTTGCCACTCAGTCAGGCTGAGGGGGGTTGTTCCGGCGGGAAAGTGACGTCAATGGATTCCCTCTAGTGCGACATGCAAGAAGATTTGAGCTTTCGTGTGTTTACCCTATCATATTTCATTTGAAAAGCTCTTATGTATGTGTGCTGTTCAATGTTTAGTTGAATGATGAACTCACCTGTCGATGAACTCTTTGAGCAAGACAGGATGAGGCCGTTGAGCAACTGACGAGTGTTCCAGATCTAATGTGTTGCCTCCCGTTGAGCAGCGTTTGCAGAGTGGTGCATTGAGGTGTGTTTTTACTTTCTAATTACTTTTGTAGGCAAAGTAAAGGCTTATTTCACTCATTCTGCTCTCTCTATTTATCTTATTTCGGGGCGTGTAGAAATTCAAATGAGCTTCGTTTGAATCCATCGTGTTCCCTCGTCAGCGTTTGCGGGTTTCGCCGTGACCTCGCGTCAGTTTAGGTAGTTCACTGCCACCTAGCGGAGAACTTCGAAACAGCAGCGCATCAAATACCGAATATAACAAAATTATGATGTTGTACCGTTTACATTTTTTTTTTTTTTTTGCTGTACCAGTATACCGCGCATCCATAGTTCACAGCAATAGATTCCAAATGCAAATATTACACTTAGTCAACTCTAATCAACTCCAGACCTTTTTAAGATTTAAATACCTTCAAATTAAACTTGAGTGTGCACTTTCCCATATCAATTATATAACAATAGCTTGAAAATGTATAGGTAAATACCTGGAAAAAAATTATTGACCTAATTGTACTACACACACACACACACACACACTTCTTGGTGTTATTTAAAATGAATTAATTAATTGTCGTGTAGTTATGTTCAGAAAAATTTATAAAATCTCAAAATAACCTTAACCAAAAGAGTTCTTAAATTATTAAATTTTGCTTTATGTTATTTCATTGTTTTTAAGCTTTAGCTCCCTCTTGAGGATGGACCCAGTTAATGATATATACACTAACCAACAAAATTAAAAGGGATAGTTCACCCAAAAATACAAATTCTGTCATCATTTACTCACCCGCATGTCGATCCTAACCCGTAAGACTTTCGGTCATCTTCTGAACACAATAAAGATCTTTTCAATGAAATCTGAGAGCTTTCTGTCCTTCCTGTCTCAATTCATATGGAATAGATTTACGATATTCTTGATGAACTTATTGAAGCATGTTGCGTAGCTGTCAATGGAGGGACAGAAATCTCTCAGATTTGATCAAAAAATGTGTTTTTTTCAAAGATGAACAAAAATCGTACGGGTTTGGAACGGCATGAGGGTGAGTAAATGATGACAACTGCTCTATGACCTCATGTTTATTAGAGAATTCAAGTAACCAATGAGTTTGTATAGGTTTCCAGGACTGTGTCGGGAAAAAGCTGAACTTTAATTCATCTTCGCAAGTTAAAGGGTTAGTCCCAAAAAAGATAAATTCTCCCCAAAAGACATTTTCTCCCTAAAATATCAAAATAGCATTAAATAATACTCCGATGAATCAACATGTGGCGTCTTGTACAGTTTGGTTTCACTTTATCAGTTTATTAGTAGTTATCACAATCCTTCCATCACAAAATTATCACATGATCTTTTTAATCCAAACAGTTGTTTAATCCAGGTCATTTCAGAGTTCATGGACAACTATGACAAAAAGACATGTAGATGGACAAACAAAAGCCCAAAACCAAGGCATTCCTTTCTGTATCTTCACAATCTGTACCAGTGAGATCGACTGAAGGACCGGTTTCTAACAGTTCTTAAGTCTGTATTACCATGCATTTTCACTTCTTTTTGTGATGCATGTTATTTACAGGTTCAGTCCACCGGCTTTCCTCAGTAGCTGCTCTCGTGACCAGTCAAAATGTATAAATTGTTAGTGGCGGAAGGGTTTTCTGTCGGAGTGCTTTGTAAAACGATGTCTCTGTAAACCAAGATTTGAGAAAAATATGTAAGCAAAGGCATCCACAAGAACAAAATCAGATGTTTATGCAAGTTAAAAGGAAAGTCAATACCTGTGCGTGCCTAAAACTTTGAACACTCTGCTTTCGTCTGTGATTTCCTGTGTTATCTAAGATAAAACACGATGATGGCTTTATATTATCTGACTATCTTTAGTCCACAGTAAATGCATCAACTCTTAAAATTAAGTTTTATTGATACACAACACGTCATAATAACGCTTTACCTCGCAGTTATGCAGACTCCGTCCTTTAAGCCCATGTTTCCAGAAAGCTAAAACACTTTCTTCTAAACAAACTGTTGAAAAACAACACAGTATTGTAAATTATAGTATTGTAAAATGTCAATGTGAACATATAGTGTATTTTCATATGTCAGGTTTGTACCTAAAGTCTCGATAGAGAAGTCAAAATCCAGATCGGATACTAATTCCTTGCTGGGAACACCCTGCATATTGACAATCTTCACTGTTTCTAGAAAATTACAGCAATGTTTAATTAACTATACAATCAGTTTATGTTTTAATAGAGTATTCACATATAAATCATACATACTTTCCAGTGCAATTAAAACGGTGTCTCTGTCCAACTGTGTCACTTGTACAGCTTTTATTGTGTTACTGTCTAAGGAAAGACACAAAGATCACACATTCACACACTTGTCAACACACAAAAAATATTTTTTTTCATATTTTCTTTGCTGATTTGATGCAAGACCCGCAGTCACTCACTAACCTGGCTGAGGGTTTGGCATGCCATTTAGATGGATAATGTCAAACTTTTAGCTGGCACTCATTTTGCTGTTCGGGGCTTTCCTGGGACGCCCACACAGAGCTGAGGAAGCTCATCTGACATTAACACCAGCAGCTCAAAGATGGGCAGCGGGTCTGGCAGGGGCATGGCAATGTGCTAAAATGAGAAAAGAAAAAGGAGAATGCAATGAGAGAAATGACTATACACAAATTAACAAGATGTTACATGTTGTTTACTTGTTTACTATGTCATAACTGTAAAATGAACTTGACCAAGTTAATGTTATCTTGTTAGATAGCAAATACAAAATGGAACTGTTTATTTAAACCTTCAAAAAAAGAGTTTGTTCAAATGTTGAATATTTTATTTATCAGGCTTTTATGGCTTACATAGAATAGTAAGAGTATTCAGAGCTCATACCCAAAATGGAAAAAAACACTCGTTTCATTTAGAGACCCAAACTGACCGAAAATATATGCAATTTGGTGCAGATGCTTATATTTTTTTTATAAAACGGTTAGTTCCAATCCTTGATTCTGGTCAACAGCTGTGCTTTCTTCATGATAAAACATGGCTATGACCGCTTCACCCACTATTTATCACTGCCCAACACTGCAGTTCCTATGTTGTTTTTATTTGAGCTTTCATGGATATTACACATCGAATGTTGTTACTGTTTACAGTCAGGGACTATTTTTTTTTTTTGTGTTTTAGTGATTTTACTTCATGAAAGATGCACTAATACATGTTTTTTTTTTACTTAAATATTTTTATTGTGCGGTAACCACTTTATAAAAGCAATAAGGGTACTCAAGGCAAGTGCTGTATTGTGAAAAAGTAACGGTTGAAGGCATGACACGAAGCAGAGTTACATATTCACGATACAGCAATTGCCTCGAGTACCTTATTGCTTACATGAATTAAAGTAAGATTTAATTCTGATAGCTTGTAATCTAAATCAATGAAATCCTTATAACAATATAGCAGATAACACATCAAATCACATTCGTCACTATATCTCCCAAAAATGTCTTAGTGAGATGATATTTGAATGCTTAGTTTTATCTGCAGTTTTAAATGGAGGCAAAACATCTAAAGCAATGCAATACAATGATGACTGAGAGATTTAGAAGTGTCATTTTTGATACTCACATTTTACCATACGGAAGAGGATTAGGGCCAAGCAATAATAAAAAAAATAAAACCATCTGGAGATTAAAGTCATTATAATACGAGAATAAAGTCGTTGTGTTTCGAGAAAAAACTTGTTAAATTTAGAGAAGAAATGTCAAAATACAATCTTAAAGGGATAGCTCCACTTTTTTTGGAAATAGGCTCATTTTTCAACTCCCTCTGAGTTACAACTGTTGAGTTTTACTGTTTTTGAATCCATTCAACTGATTTTTATATTTAGAAGAATATCAGTAACCAGACAGTTTATGGTCTCATTGACTTCCATAGTAGGAAAAAAAATATACTATGGAATTCAATGAGACCAGAAACTGTCTTGTTACTGACATTCTTCTAAATATCAGAAAATCGGCTGAATGGAGTCGAAAATGGTAAAACTCAACAGTTTAAATCTGGGGTAATTGTAAAATGAGCCTATTTAAAAAAAAGTGGAGTATCCCTTTAAGAATAAACTCAATAAATATCGAGAATGAAGTTCGTTGTGTTTCAAGAAAAAATGTGTTACATTTCAGAGAAATAATTACTCTAAATTTAAATGAGTTTATTCTCAAGATTGTATTTCGAGTTTTTTTTTCTCGAAAACAACGACTTTATTCTCGATATTTAATGAGATTATTCTCAAGATTGTATTTTGACTTTTTTTCTCAAAATTTAACGAGTTTAATTTTGCATTATAATGACTTTAATCTCCAGATGGTTTTATTTTTTATTATTGCTTGGCCCTAATCCTCTTCCATATTACCATATTTTTCTATTACTAACAATTTAAAATGTATTCTTATCATTCAAATACAAAAAAACTAAAATGGCTTTTATTAGCTAAAATATAAACTATTCATCAGAAATCAGAAGGCATGTGGAAGTTTGTGTACAAACTGTTTTTGCAAATTTTTGATGTTAAAAATTTAGAGGCCTTTATATTGTATGTATTAGTGTATATGTATTATGTTAACAGCGTTTGTTAGGGTTACGATTATTACCTTCAGGTGCATGAACTTCTGCAGCGGTTCATACCACAACAGCAGAACAAGTCCAGAGGGAACGGCAGCGCATAAGAACGTGCTGTCTGTGTATGGGTTACGAGCTGAGGAAGAAAAATCAGAGAAGTGCATTTGAGATTCACAACCTGTCCTCATCATTATCATCGTTAGGTTTTTTCCATCTCAGCCGATTACAGGAGGTCAGCAAACACAGGCATCAGTTTTTAATGAACAATTATTGATCCAGTGTGAGGCAGAAAATGGCTCTCACCCACACTGCACTTTCGACAGCCCTTAGTGTCTGGGATCTTCACTGACACAGCAAACTTCCTGTGAAAAGGTTCGTTTGAGTTCCAAATACACAACATATAAGCTGAATCATTAAACTAAAGATGTCAGTTTTTGGTTTATGTGACCTGTGGATGATCCGTTCTGTGAACCGGTTGGTGCCGAGGGACAAGTGACCCTGTTTCCTCTGCAAGTGCCCTCGCTGCTCAAACAGAGCCGTCAGTCGATGAGAGTAGAGTTGAGAGGACTTACCTAACAATAGAATAGAATAGAATAGAATAGAATAGAATAGAATAGAATAGAATAGAATAGAATAGAGAAGTTTAAAGACAACGGAGGTGTACATTACCTTTTAGAGTTTTTCTCATTTCATGTACAGTAACTATACACTTAAAGGTGCATTGCGCAACATTTCATGTTAAAAATAGCCGTTTTTCTAACCCATACATGCTTAAACAATTGCCTGATGGACTGAATGAGCCCTTCTCTGATCACTGCGATTGCCTCTATAATCCTGTACAGTAAAATAAATAAGAGGGATTCGGGCTCGGAATTTGAGACTGGGCGTGACGTCATGTGCGTTCACGCTCGCCTGGCTATGTCTGGCAGGTTTGTGTATTCGCCGCCATTCTCCATATCAGCGAAGACAACTTGAGAGACAAAACTTTAGTCAACTTTCGACAAAAGTCGAAGATGGATTCAAAGAGACCAGCTTGTAGTTCATTCCAAACCCCAACGCAAACTCCACATAAGACTATAAAACTTCCGTCTGGTGCCAGGCGTCAGAATAAGACGTGAGCAGTGTTGGGGAGCTACTCTGAAACTGTAGTTTGACAAGCTACAAGCTACTCATAATTTAAAGTAGTTTAAATACAGTCAAGCTACCCGTTTAGAAAAGTAGTTAGCTACACTACAAGTTACAATCAAAAAGTAGCTAGCTACATTGAAACTACTTTTGCTTTTTGAACAACGTATATTATAACTAACTGAATAAATGTCTGAGGGAATGTTTTAAGTAAAATATTTAGTGTTTAAAACAAGGCAATGCAATTACGATTTCAAAGAGTATTGTTTTATTACACACAACACTAAAATATCTCTGACCGTTTGTCAAAAGTGCAACAAATAGCCTACAACATTGCAAGAACGAAATATACATCCAACGTAAATTGCATGTAGAAAATGTTCTTAAAATTACTGATTGAACTTGGACAAATAAGGCCATGGGTAATTAGCGTTAGTTGTTTCTCCATCCTCCAAATCTGCCGTCACGTCTTGCTATATAATCATAATATGGGTGCGTCAACCCCCTTCTGTACGTCAGTGAACCGTTAGCCGCAAGATGCGTGATAAAACAACAGGTGGCGGTTATGGCAAAAATGAGTTTGTAATCTAACAAGAAGAACAATATCCTTGCATCGCGCTAGATTCGCGCAGGCTCGACAATGTAGCAATGTAGCTTTCGCTCGCGCTACACCGCTACTTGCTGCAAAAGTAGTTAGCTACTGGAAAAGCTACACTGTTTAAAAAGCAACTGAGCTACTGCCAAGCTACTGAAAAATGTAGTTTATTTAGTAGCTACGCTGACTTTGTAGTTAACTCACTCTGCAACACTGGACGTGAGTCAACATCGGGAAGGCTTTCAACAAATGGAGAGATCTCTGGTTTGCTCTAGGGCTCAAACGGGTCCTAAACAAAGTAATAACTTATATTGTTCATGAACGTGTTTCCATAATAATTCAATCATAAGTGGATACAGTAAGACTCATAAAACAGTTCAGACACGGAGATAGATGGATATTTACTCATATGCATTTCCTTTCATATATTTAAAATAACTTGCAGATTTATAAATTTATTACCTCTGTAAGTCATTATGACTGTAACAAAATATTTGTGCGGCTGATGCTCCTTTGGTTATGTACAGTTCGTGCAAGTGTGCGTGTGGTCCATGAGCGTGCACACCTCTGGTTGCAGTTTCGCTTGTCACCAGAGGGCATAGTTCTGCAAAAACTCTGAGACTTGCGCTATACACCTTTAAACCACAAATAAACCTTTAAAACAAACATTTATTTTAAAATGTTGTCTTGACAAGTAATCACAAGTTTACGTAATCAGATTTGAATCAGAAGTTACTTTTTTCAAGTAATTTTGGTTTGAGGTGCGCCCTCTACTGTACAGACGTGAATTTTCATTTCCTTCCGCCTGAAGTTTAATCTTTGCCCCTATTTTAACGATCTAAGTGCATGGTGTCAACACAAAAAGTAACGTAACACATTACTTTCCTTAAAAAGTAACTCAATTAGTAACTTTTTAGGGAGTTATGTAATGCATTAGTAATGTAATGCATTAGTTTTAAAAGTAATATAGATAATGGCAATATGGCTTTAAGATATTTGGCAAAAAAAATTGTCTAAGCAAGTGAAAATTCTTTTTTTTAGAAATTTTCGATGCAACATGTACCAGTTTGTAATGTCTAATACGGGATGGCTGTTACTAGTATCACATCACAACTTCAGAAACCTTAACCATGTAATTTTAAAAATATCATACCAGAGACGGACATTAAGACATTGTTCATGACATAAAGCCATGTACATCTCTGTGGAAGCAACTGCAGTGGAAATCAGGAGGAAAAAACATATTAACCATTACAAATAAGATGTTTCTTTTGGGTCAAACACTAAATCATGGTGTCGTCATACACGGCAGTACCTTTTCTAAGGTGTCTTCATGCAGCTCATTCAAGTTAAGGATGTAGACACCCTCCTCCGCCCCCAGAATTAAATACTGATCTATGGGGAGAAACACAATAATATTCTGATTCTATCTTACTGACACCTACAACCTATATTTAAATTGGATTGTATTTTCATTGTAGATGTATTGGGATAGACAGAAATATGTACCTCTGGTTTTAGGCAAAACCCATGTCTCTGCACAGTGAATTTTCAATGGACATCCATTAAAGACTTTGCTAAAACAGGCCCCCATCTATGCAACATGAAGTGTTACAATTTTTCGTAAATACATTCTTTAAGACACATTCTTAAGTTAAGACCAGGCCTAGAAGTGCATTGACTAACTAGTCATTAATTATGTATTATTATGTTAAGTTTTGTCGCACTGAGCCAGGTTTAACACATTTAATAGGTTTGATTAGGTGTTTAAACTTACATAGACTTGGGGTAGTGGGAGGAAGTCCGTGAGAATCGGCTCTCTATGAATTAAAGGTTAAAATAACAAGGAACAGCTTCTGAATGATCACTTTTAGTCGGTCAGTAACACTTTTAGTGACTCAACAAAAAATAAAACATACACAATGTGTTTTTGAGCTTTGTCCATGGTGCTGAAACATCCAGCATTACATTAACACAATAATGTGCTAGATCTGATGCATTAACATCCATATATTTAATATATTCATGTTTCAACCATTAAATTAATAAATAAATATAAAACCTAATAGTGGTTGACTGATGTAGGCCCAATGACTAATTTAATGTTGATATATTTAGAGCTATTAAATATGTAATACTACAATATTATACAGAGGGACAGATTTAACAAACAGGGTGTGCGGCCACAATCTAATAAATGCGCCAATGGGAGTGGAAAGCACGTGATCTACTAAAAATGTGAAAATTTGAACGATCAAAGGAGAAGTTCACTTTAAAAAAAACTTTTGCTGATAATTTACTCACCCCCATGTCATCCAAGATATCCATGTCTTTCTTCAGTCGAAAAAAAAATTAAGGTTTTTGATGAAAACATTCCAGGATTTTTCTCCATATAATGGACTTCAATGGGAACCAAACGGTTCAAGGGCCAAATTAGAGTTTCAGTGCAGCTTCAAAGGGCTTTAAAACGACACCAGACGATGAATATGGGTCTTATCTAGTGAAACGATCAATCATTTCAAAAATAAATAAACAACTTTAAGTTTTATAAGCACAAATGCTCGCCTTGCTCTGTTCTGTGATATGCGTTTATGACTCTCTTGTCCTATTCGTGACTCTCCTGTTCAAACTCATTCATCAACATGAGCAAATCTTTTTTCAAGTCATTTGGTTCATTCAATGAACAAAATGAACAAAATGACTCGAAAAAAGATTTGTTCATTTTGATAAACGAGTTTGAAAAAATTAAGGTTTTTGATGAAAACATTCCAGGATTTTCTCCATATAATGGACTTCAATGGGAACCAAACGGTTCAAGGTCAAAATGAGAGTTTCAGTGCAGCTTCAAAGGGCTTTAAACGACACCAGACAATAAATAAGGGTCTTATCTAGCAAAATGATCGATCATTTAAAAAATAAATAACAAAGTTTAAGTTTTATAAGCTCAAATGCTCGCCTTGCTCTGTTCTGTGATGCGCGTTCGTGACTCTCCTGTTCGAACTCGTTTATCAAAATGAACAAATCTTTTTCGAGTCATTTTGTTCATTGAATGAACCAAATGACTTGAAAAAAGATTTGCTCATGTTGATGAACGAGTTTGAACAGGAGAGTCACGAATAGGACAAGAGAGTCACAAACGCGTAACACAGAACAGAGCAAGGCGAGCATTTGTGCTTATAAAACTTAAAGTTGTTTATTTATTTTTTAAATGAGCGATCGTTTCACTAGATAAGACCCTTATTCATCGTCTGTGTCGTTTAAAGCCCTTTGAAGCTGCACTGAAACTCTCATTTTGACCTTGAACCGTTTGGTTCCCAATTAAGTCCATTATATGGAGAAAAATGCTGGAATGTTTTCATCAAAAACCTTAATTTCTTTTCGACTGAAGAAAGAAAGACATGGACATCTTGGATGACATGGGGTGAGTAAATTATCAGCAAAAGTTTTTTTAAAAGTGAACTACTCCTTTAAGACATGCTTTTTTGAGGGAACACCACTAAATACCACTAAACTGGCAACTGCAAACCTCAGAAAATCAGGTTGATTTAGGATGATTTTTTTAGCCTATAAATGTAGCAGTCTGACAGGGAATGTCCTACAAATGCATATGCAAAATACCTCAGTCAACTTTTCATTACTAATTTCTCACTGCGTGTCTTTAGTAAAACCTGAAAGCAGTTTTTTATGCCAAAAACATTTGCATTGGCGCAAGCTGTTAGTAAACATGTACCTAGTTGAGATAAAAGACACAAAATCTGTACGAAGAATGTATGTGAAATCAGTTTCCTAATGTCCGACATTGTGATTGATAAATGATAAATAAAGAAATGAATGTAGCTGAGGCATATTAAAATATAAGCATATAACCACACATTAGTGAAAGTCTGTTATTTGTAACATTCAACATTGTATAACTCACAGAGTCCTCTGTTTTCTTCCTCATGGTGCTCCACTCCGGGGAGAGAGCCGTGTCTCTGCTGAGAGTCCTTGTAAGAGTCCTCTGTTGTCCCTGTGTATCTTTACTGTCAGGAACACAAGGGTCACTGCACCACTGCCGCACATCTTGACTAGCTGAACACCTCGACAGTGCTGACACAACACAAAGAGAGAAATCTTTTAAAACTCATGCTGAATTTATCCAAGTATCTTGTATGTGTGGATGGTAATACCTGTTTTTGGACTTAATACAGATTCAGGGCATAGAGTAGCACTAGGTCTCAGCGTAAGGTCCTTGTCCTTCAGTTCAGAGTCTAAAGAGCTCATGGGAGGAAGTGATGTCGTAGCAGAGACGGGCGGTGGGCTGAACAGTCCACTTTTCCTCTTACTCCACTGTGAAACATCAGAAAACATTTACATCTTTACATACAGTTTCATATTCATTAACACATGCAGTTTCTCAAACTCCATACCTCAAAAGACGAGAGTCTTTTTACTGTCAAACTCCTGAAAGAGAAAGATCTTTGTCACATATATGTACACACACAGTGCAAATTATGCATATCAGCTCCAGTTAAAAAAAAAAAACATAATAAAAGATAAAATATAACACTAAGGGCACTTTACACTATGGTTTAATTTATTTGTCTTAGTTAATGTTGATCTTAATATTTACTAATACAATTTTAAGATCAAAAGTTGGATCTGTTAACATTAGTTACTGCAGTGTGAAGTAACCTGAATATTTTTATTAACTATTAAAGGAGTAGTTCACATTTATACAATCTTTTGCTGATAATTTACTCACCCCATGTCATCCAAGATATCCATGTACATTCTTTCTTCAGTCGAAAAGAAATTAAGGTTTTTGATAAAAACATTTCAAGATTTTTCTCCATATAATGGACTTCAATGGGAACCAAACGGTTTAAGGTCCAAAAGACAGTTTCAGTGCAAATTGCAAACTGTTCAAAGGGCTTTAAAACGATTCCAGATCGATGAATAAGGGTCTCATCAAGCAAAACGATCGCTCATTTAATAAATAAATGACAAAGTTTAAGTTTTTTAAACTCAAATGGTCGCCTTGCTCTGTTCTGTGACACACGTTTTTGACACTCCTGTTCGAACTCGTTTAGCAAATGAAAGAATCCTTTTCCGAGTCATTTGATTGATTCAACGATTGAAATGAACGAGTTGACTCTGGGAAAGATTTGTTCATTTTGATAAATTCGAGTTCGAAGTGGAGAGTCACAAACGCGCAACACAGAACAGAGCAGGCGACCATTTGAGCTTATAAAACTTAAACTCTGTTATTTATTTATTAAATAAGCGATCGTTTCGCTTGATAAGACCCTTATTCATAGTCTGGAATCATTTAAAGCCCTTTGAACAGTTTGCAGTTTGCACTGAAACTGTCTTTTGGACCTTGAACCATTTGGTTCCCATTGAAGTGCATTATATGGAGAAAAATCCTGGAATGTTTTCATCAAAAACCTTAATTTCTTTTCAACTGAAGAAAGAATGACATGGACATCTTGGATGACATGGGGGTGAGTAAATTATCAGCAAAGGTTTTTGTTTAAAAGTGAACGACTTCTTTAACAAAGGTTAATAAATGCAGCAATAATATATTGCTTTTTGTTAGCTCATCTTAGTTAATGCATTAACTAATGTTAACAAATTAGACTTAATTGTAAAGTGTTACCCAAATGATAATAACTGGAAAAACAGAAAACATTAGACTTATAGTAACAAAAATCTAATAATCAATTCATGAAAATAGCTGTCAGCAACAGTGTATTTTTTATTTGCGACTCCACAAGATGGCGCCAGAACATAAGTGTGTCTAACCTCTGCTGTAACTCTTCTTCTACACTTTCCAAAAGACCCCTGCAGCAATGAATGAAGTTAAAGGTTGTAAAAATTGTGTAAAACCATAATGCAATTATAAGTCAGTTTCAATCAATCAACACTTACGGTGACTCTGGTTCATCTCCAGATATGCTCCAATCATCACATGATCCCTAATATAAACATACTTTTCTGAGCGATGACCATAAATTATGACACAGAATACTCTATGAAGTGTGTGGTTTGTGTCTATGTGAGAACGATAAAACTGACCAGGTCGGGATAGGGTTCAGTCTCTTTCCTCCTGGGAGGGGTAAACTTCACCTGGTCAACTGAAACAAACAAACACATTACTTATTTAATTTTTTACTACCTTTCGAAAGTTTAGGGTCTGTAAGACTTTTTAATGTATTGAAAGGAGTCTCTTATGCAACCAGTATTTTTAATGTAATATCAGAAAATGTTTTCAGAAAATTCTGTCCGTCTGCCTGTGAATGCTGTAATCGTACAGTCAAGATGTGTGACAATGGATTCTCAGTAATCATGGCATCGAGCTTGCCAAACGATCACACACACACACACACACGCAACAGCATAGCACTCTCTGCTTCGCCTTGAATGTGACCACTGGACCCAGTTCACACGAGTGAGTGTGTGAGGGGGATGGAGATGGACATGCCATAGACGTGTGCTAAACAGTACCAGCTCTATGTGTTGTGTGCCTATTGACATCACTGAAGCTATGCTCAATAGCAGCCTTGTTAAAGCAGCTAAACATCCATACATTCAACTTTCTAATCATGCACACGCTGCAGTGAAAATAGACATGGCACACTGACTTTGGAGTGGCAGTGAACTTTAGAAAATGAAGTGATAATCATAAAACACGTTAAACATTAAAGACAAATAGAAATAAGTTCATTACTCAATTTCTACAGATAATATGTATAATGATAAACAGCGTATATATATATATATATATATATATATATATATATATATTGATATATATTTGAACCTTTTAGGGGTTCCCATCATGGGGGATGATTTACTAATGATGATTTGATTTATTTAAAATTTTAATGAAATAAAAATAATAACCCATTTAACATAAAAAGTATTATACAATTAAGACATTTTCCTAATATTTTACTTAACCTTTTGCCACAAGTCACTAACCTCTAAGTTCTAATATTAGAACCCCATTGAATCTAATGTTATAACTGAAGATAATGTAATGTATAACAGTATACTGTATAGATAGTACATAAAACAACTTAATGATAACAATTAGGATAGATAGATAGATAGATAGATAGATAGATAGATAGATAGATAGATAGATAGATAGATAGATAGATAGATAGATAGATAGATAGATAGATAGATAGATAGATAGATAGATAGATAGATAATAGATAGATAGATAGATAGATGACAATACAATAGACAGATAGATAGATAGATAGATAGATAGATAGATAGATAGATAGATAGATAGATAGATAGATAGATAGATAGATAGATAGATAGATAGATAGACTGTATATATAGTGTATATATACACACACTATTAATTGACAAGGCTGACAGTAGATTTTGGACACTAGGAATAATTAGGCACAACTATAAGCTGATTCATATAAAAAAGAATCTATAAAATATTACAAATAATATAAAAAAATGTATGGTAACTGAATTGTGTGTTTAGAACTTACACTGTTCTTCAGACAAACTCCTTTCCACTGGCATATGATTCCCTCTTAGACTGGATTTTATCCGGGGCTGTGTCATTTGCCTTTAACACACACACAAACACACACACACACACAACAATATTGATGCTGCAAATATTTGTACACTTTGACAAACTGAACTCTGACATGCATTTTTGAAAAAAGAAAAAAAAACACTTGACTTCTTAAATGAGGGCAAAGTTTCCCAATAATCCTGTATCATATGCTTCTCTTTATGTTCATAATTCATCCTTTATTTATCTTATCCAAGAAAAAATACTTTGAATTTTAAGGCTTTAAAGCTCAAGAAGGCTTTTTGGGGGAAATTCTGCATGTCTTGCTTCATGATTTATGATGAAATTAAATCAAACTTTCAGAACGATTCTGTGCTCATGTCATGCCAGAATTACCATAGGCCTAATTATGCATAAGGAGCATAAGAAGTTTAATATACAAACGATTCATTTGTGAGCCAGAGGACACCTCTCACCTCTTCATTCTCCTCAGGACTGGAGGGATGGTGGAGGTCTGGGTTATTTGCCATGTCCAGTAGCTCGATCATCAATTTTCTGGTCAGCAACTGCGTTGCGAACGGGTGCTGGGGAGAGAGAAAGCAACAATAATCAACTTTTCTAGAAATACAAAATTGAATAGAACTATTGTACGATTAGGATTTTTTCTTCTGTAATATCTAAGCTCTGCTCACTATCAATTTTAACTGGATTAATAAAAAGTAATGACTCAAAATCATTTTATTGATGTTATATAAATAGTGATATCATAATATTTAAATATTTTATATTAAATTGTTACAGGCTTTATAATATTTATTATACTTATTTTATGACCAGTTGTCTTTCTAGTGATAAAAATATGAACTGCAGCACAACTGATTTCAACATTCACAAAGATAAGACTAGCAACTGTCTGACAACATGAAGAAATTAGGTATTTTACACAGAATTTGAACTATGCATCGAGTTGTATTGTGTTTGGGTTTAGTCGAGTTGAGTTTCTTTATTTAAAGGGACAATGCACATTAATTAACATGCGTACAAGGTCCAACATGTAAATGTTCCAGATTTAGCCATTCAGGCTAATTTTCATCTGCAGTCCCTCGCAG
This sequence comes from Hybognathus amarus, assembly GCA_030378365.1. Lineage (NCBI taxonomy): Eukaryota > Metazoa > Chordata > Actinopteri > Cypriniformes > Leuciscidae > Hybognathus > Hybognathus amarus. Next base: position 16,985 of record JAQIUQ010005113.1, read on the forward strand.
GTTAAAGATTAAAACAATAAATACACTACTACAATACAATAAAATTAAAAACATGATAAATACAAACACATTATTCTGTATTATTCAACATATTTGATTTGTGTTGAGTTGTAACTTAATAGAAAATGTGCTGGTACTACTTTTTCTGTTTTTGTATTGTTCATTTTTGTTAAAGTAAGTGACACTGACTACGTTTACATGCAGCCAATTTTCGGGTTATGGTCGTGTTAAGGTCACTTTTCGGGTTTCTGAAACATTAGGAATAACCCGTTTACATGCGTGAGCGATGTAAACGGCACGCGCGGTTAGCGTCTTGACGTACGGACAACCTCAAGACGCAAAATGCGTCATTTCCGATTCTTCTTCCTGTATCCAAAGACAACAACAACAGCAGCATGCGGATAATGAATAGTTCGGGGCAGATAGCGATCGCCTTTGTTTGCGCTTTGATGCTGGTAACGTTACTGACCTCGCTCCAAAAGTATGCTGTGCTGTGTCTCGCCATGTTTACTTCCGGTAGGCTGCTGCACGCGGATTTTTGTATGCGCCGAGAAGTTTCTCTACTCAAAAGACCAAGATTCCTTGCGAATAGAACATGCGCAGAACACAAATCACTATGGGGATATGCCGATACGCGTTTACATGACCAAAAATTCGGGTTAGAAAAGGGGTACCCCAGGTATAATATCCCGGTTTTTAAAATCAGGGATATGAGCATATTCGGGTTTTTGCCGGTGTTTACATGGCCGTTCGCGACCGGGTTATTGCTAATATCCCAGTTTTGAACGGGTTATTGGCTGCATGTAAACGCAGTCACTGAAGACTGTAGTGATGATGCTGAAAATCAGCTTTGCGATCAAAGGAATAAATCACATTTTAAAATACGCTAAAATAGAAAACAGTTATTTTAAATTGTAATAATATTTCCCCATATTACTATTTTGACTGTATTTTGATCAAATAAATGTAGCCCTAGACTTAATTAAAAAACATTATTTATGTGCCTTGAAAGCTTCAACCCGTCTTCTGATCGCATGAGGAAAATTACAGTTTTTCTCAGTTGCTTTGGTGCATTTCTCACATCACTATTTACATTTGCACAACAGTTAGTTCAACCTCCACAACATTTTGTCATTTGTGCACATCATAGTAGCAGTTTCTCATTCCTTCCAACAAATTTCAAATGCTTTTGGACATGCATCAAATGCTTTCATACAACTCTCTGCTGTTTTATAACATTATCATTTGCTTATGTCATATCAGTCCAAATTAACTATACTTGTGAATGCTGAATAGTCATTCCATATAAAACTAATAGTCCTCATTTCATTGCTTGAGTCATCACATACAAAAATGTTGAACTAGTTGTCAAAATCCGTCAAGCAAATTTTACATTTTTTTTATCTTTAAAAAAAATCTTTTTATCCTAAATTGAACAATTTCTCTCAGGTGAACCTCTGCTTTCACTGATGAGAAGAGATGTGCATGAATGATTTACAGTATATGTATGTTGAATGTTCAGTTCCAATATGTACTGTGATATTGTTTACAGTTGTGCACCGATCTACCCAAAGGGAGTTACTGTAATGTTTGTTGTAAATAAGGGTGTATTTTTTTCTTTTGCACAATGCTCTGAACAAATTAGAATTGCAAAGACCATGCAGTAAAAATGTGAAACATACATATTCAGTGTCTTGTACTCAATTACTGTACCTCACTAAATACAGTAATATGAAACTTTACTGTAGTTTTCAAATGGCTGTGCAAATAGTTTATAGGACTGTCTTGAGCATTTTCAGGCAGTTTCACCAAGATCTGACTTTTTTTGCATTGGCAAACACTTACAGAGTAAACTGTCATAATGAAAACATGACAAAGCCATTTGACTATCTTGTTCATAAACACTGGTGTTAGGACTTTTCATCTTGACGACACTGACACTTTCAATGACATGAATACTTGCTTCTGAGGAATGAGTTATCCATTTTGAGCAAGTGACAGGCTTTTGCAGGTTATCAACTAAGTTTTGCAGTTTGTACTAATTGTTTTGAGAAATGCATTAACTATTGTACAAATGTAAATAGTGATGTGAGAAATGCACCAAAGCGACATGAGATATTCAGCAGCAACACAAACACAAATATTAACTTTGATACTTCTGTCACCTGGAGAAGGGTTTCTGCTGTTGGCCTCTTGCGAGGACTTTTGATCAAACACATCTTCACAAAGCTGTGGAAACTCGCAGACCTGCAAAGACAAGGACACAACCCTCTCACAGATCATGTCAGCGACTCACAGTAAACACCGCACTTTTCTTTGACTTTTCTTTCTGTGAGGTTTTTGAATCTCACCATTTGCTCTTGTCTTTTAGTTTGGGAGGCTGGAAGCTGCTCTTCAGACATCAGCATCAGAGCTCTACAACAGAAAAAAGAAAACCTCAGTTCAACAACAACACTTCGTGGGATATTTCTGTTCTGGTAAATGATTTAGATGCGTCATTCTGACCGCATGGGATGAAGGTCAAACATAGGTGGCTGTAGCTCTGCCAGCTCTATGCCAGTGATGCCCACTGCCCAAATATCACACAGATGGTTATATCCACCCTTCTTTTCCACTGCAGCCACCTCAGGGGCCATCCTGACAACATAAAGAAACATTCCTATTACATACATCACATCCTGCAGTCTATCTGTCTGTCTGTCTGTCTGTCTGTCTATCTGTCTGTCTGTCTGTCTGTCTGTCTGTCTATTTATCTGTATGTCTGTCTGATCTATCTGTCTGTTTATCTATCTGTCTGTCTGTTTGTCTATCTCTTGCCTGTCTGTCTATCCATCCATCTGTCTGTCTGTTTTTGTCTGTCTGTCTATCTATCTATTTATCTATCTATCTGTCTGTCTGTCTGTTTGTCTGTGTTCTGTCTATCTATCTATCTATCTATCTGTCTGTCTATTTATCTGATTTATCTATTTATCTATCTATCTATCTGTCTGTCTGTCTGTCTGTCTGTCTATTATCTCTGTCTGTCTGTCTATCCATCTGTCTGTCTATCTCTCTGTCTGTTCTTGTTTGTCTATCTCATCCGTCTGTCTGTCTATCTATCTATCTATATCTATCTGTCTGTCTGTCTGTTTGTCTGTGTGTCTATCTATCTATCTATCTATTCATATCTATCTATCTATCTATCTATCTATCTATCTATCTATCTATCTATCTATCAGTATCTATCTATCTATCTATTCTATCTATCTGATCTATCTATCTATCTATCTATCTATTTATCTGTTTATCTATTTATCTATCTATCTATCTCTCTGTCTGTCTGTTTATCTATCTGTACATCTATCTGTCTGTCTATCTCTCTGCCTGTCTGTCTGATCCATCCATCTGGCTGTCTGTTTTTTGTCTGTCTATTCTATCTATCTATCTATCTATCTATCATCTGTCTATTGTTCTGTCTGTCTGTCTGTCTTCTGTCTATCCATCTGTCTGTCTTTCTGTGTCTATCCATCTGTCTGTCTGTCTGTTTTTTGTTCTGACTATTCTATCTGTCTGTCTGTCTGTCTGTCTATTCTATCTAGTCTGTCTGCCTGTCCATACATTTACAATTTTGGAATATGAAAGATTTTTCAAATGTTTTTGAACACAAATCTCTTATGATCAACAAGGTAGCATTTTTTTAATCTACAGCATTTTTATTTAATCAAAAATATTATTACAATAAAAAAAAATTTCTATTTGAATATATTTAAAAAAAAAATTTCATTTTGGTGATCCAAAGCTGAATTTTAAGCATCATTATGATCACATGATCCTTCAGAAATCATTCTGATCATTGCTGCTCAAGAAACATTTATAATTATTATCATTAATGTTGAAAAGAGCTTAATATTTTTGTGGAAAAACAGGTTACTTTTTTCCCGAATTCTTTGTTAAATAACTTGTATAGAAAGCTTGAAATATACACTGTATATATATATTTCTTTTTTAAAGAGCATTATACATGTCTCACAAATCTCACTGACCCCAAACGGTTGAACAACAGTATAGATATTCTGTATCTACTGAAGAATTTTTGGTATAAAGAGACCCTTTTAAAGGTATAGTTCACTCAAAAATTCTGTCATCCTTTACACAGCCTGGAATCCATTTCCCATAACCTAAGATGATCATAAAGATCATTAGTGCATACACTCTAAAAAATGCTGGGTTATTTTAACTTAATTTTAGGTAAAATATGGACAAACCCAGCCAAATGTAATTTAAAAATGTAACCCAATGGCTGGGTTTGTCCATATTTACCCAAAATTGGGTTAAAACAACCCAGTATTTTTTAGAGTGTACAGTATGTAGGCATACAATGCTTTTGGTGAATACACCTGGTCAGTACATAATTCAACATTTCTCCTTTTCTGTCCCATATAAGAAAGAGAATAAAACAGGTTGAAGTTACACAGCGGTGAGTAAATGATTAATTTTTGGGCAGACTATTCCTACAATAGCATTCATAAGAGATAGCAGCAAAACAAGAACATTCAGACAGTGTAATTCTGCAGGCTCTCTTCTCAGACGGCTCACCAGTAGGGAGTTCCTATGAAGGACTTCCTCTTGGCAACAGAGGCACTGATCTCAGCCGCAACCCCAAAATCAGCTACAGAGAGAGAGAGAGGAGAGAGAGACTGATACAATAATCTAAAATGTGCACTGTGTACTTTAGGGTTCAATAACACATAAAATCACTTACCCAATTTAACATCTCCTCGATCAGTAAGAAGAATGTTAGCTCCCTAAATCAGAAGAGAGATTCATATTTTTATTTAACTATTTGGAAATAACAAATGCTACTGTTTAAAAGTTTGAGGTCAGAAAGATTTTTTTTTTTTCCAGAAATTAGTACTTTGATCCAGCGTGGATACATTCAATTATGGAAGCTTGTTTCCGCCAATTGTGTTTTGTAAAGTCAGAATTGTGTGATAGAAACTATTCTGAGGTGGGGAAAGTCTCTTTTTTCCCTTAGAATTGGCCTGATAACTCACAATTGCGAGTTTATCTCACAATTCTGAGAAAAGATGCCAGAATTTTGAGATATGAACTCGCAGTTATCTGTTATAAAGGCAGAATTGCGAGATGTAAATGTACAATTGTGAAAAATAGTCAGAATTGTAAGATTTCTCAACTCTAATTTTTTCTGCAATTGCGACTTTTTTCTCATAATTGCAACTGTATAATTCACAATTGCGACTTTATTTCTCATAATTGCGAATTTATATATTGCAATTGCGACTTTATTTCTCATAATTGCGACTTTATATCTCACAATTGCGACTATTTCTCATAGTTGCGACTTTATATCTTGCAACTGCAACTTTATTTCTCATAACTGCAAGTGTATAATTCACAATTGCGACTTTATTTCTCATAATTGCAAGTGTATAATTCACAATTGCAACTTTATTTCTCCTAATTGCAAATTAATATCTTGCAATTGCGACTTTATTTCTCATAGTTGCGACTTTATATCTCGCAACTGCAAATTTATTTCTCAAAATTGCGGCTTTAGATCTTGCAATTGTGAATTTATTTCTCACAATTCTGACTTAATTTCTCGCAATTGCGAGATAAAAAGTCGCAATTATTTATTTATTTTATTTTTATTCAGTGACGGAAACAAGCTTGAAGCTTCCATATAAAATAGATCTAAAGAGACTGTAAATACTTTACATTTTTCAAATTCTATTTCAAATAAATAAGTTCCTTCGAACTTCCTATTCATCAAAGAATCCTGAAAATATTCATCATGGTTTCCAAAAATATATGAAGCATTTATAATATTGTCAACACTGATAATAATAATAATAAGACCAGCAAATCGCCATATTAGAATTATTTCTGAACGATCATGTGACACTGAAAGCTGCCGTAATGATGCTGAAAATCAGCTTTGCATCACAGGAATAAATTACATTTCAAAATATATATTGTATACTGTAATATTTTTGATCCAATAAATCCAGCCTTGGTAAGCATAAGAGATTTTATCAAAAACATGAAGAATAAAATCTTACTGACCCCAAACCTTTGACCAGTGAACATTTTATCATAGAAAAGCCTGATTCACCTTAATGTCTCTGTGTATTTTGCCTGTCTCATGGAGATGATTCAACCCCTGAGAAAGACAAGAACAGTAGTCTTCTCAAAACGAAGGGACGTGTCATTTGAGAAAGATTGAACGATCTTTTTAAATAATTAAATAGCCTTACCTGGAGTGTTTCCCTGCAGACGTAAGCAATCTGTTTTTCCTTTAAAGGTCCAGTTACTGCAAAGAGCATATTATATTAACTCTCACAGCGGTTAAAGGCATATTAATAATAATAGTAGTTCCCCATAGTCATGCTTGCATAAGAAACTAATGCCCAGTATCTTCTCGCAGACAAGGCATGTTTTAACTGAAAGCAACTTTCACTGGCATATCTTAAAATATGTCAGTTCCATTATTTAGTCTCAAAATTCACAGTAATGTTTTTTGGCATCTTTAAAAAAGTGACTTAAATGTCATAGTTGAACTAAGGCCTCATCTGTCTGTGAAACCAGGCCTACTTTTATACAGTGTATACCTTGGTAAATATCCTGCAACGATCCTCCGCCACAGTATTCCATGCAAATCCACAATTTAGTATTCCTGAAAAAATTAACAGTTCAGTGCACAGTCCTTGCACACAAAACATTTCTAATATACATACACACACCCATAACTTACATGACAAGAATCTCATAAACATAATGAAAGCTTGTGAGTAGGAATGCATGCCAATGAAATATAATTCAGGAATGCACAAGTCATCTATGGGCATGTGCTGACATGTGTCGGCAACTATGTACAGAACCTATTCGGTGATTTGTGCTTCGTATGTGTTCGTGTAACTCGTATAAAACATGTAGTGGAATGCACCTTTCTATGCCCTGACAACTACTGGAGAAATGCCAGGCAATGCTGCAAACATTACTGCACCTGTGGTAAGTGCCATAATAGGCCACAATGTTCTTATGTTTGCATTCCTTCATCATTGTTATCTCCTGCTGGATGGAGGTGATGTCATCACCTGAAGAAGGAAAGAACAGAGAAGAGTGTATACTGAACCATAATACATACACTGTAAAACTATATTTTCATGATTTGTAATCACAACATTTTTTCTTTAGTCAAATCAACTTAAATAATTTATGTAGTTCAGATAACATAATATTTTGAGTTTCTGATGATTAAATCAATCTCCTTCATTGTATTAACTTTTTTTTTTCAATGAACTTAAAATTTTAAGGCAACCAGGTTACTTCATTTTTTAAATTAAACCAACAATATTTTTTATAGTGTGCGAAGACTTTTGGAGACTTTAAATATACACTGTAAAAAAATATTGTTGGTTTAACTTAAAAAATGAAGTAAATTGGTTGCCTTAATTTTTTTTTAAGTTCATTGAAATTGAAAAACTGAGTTAATACAATGAAGGAGATTGATTTAATCATCAGAAACTCAAAATATTATGTTACCTGAACTACATTAATTATTTAAGTTGATTTGGGAAAAGAAAAATGTTGTGATTACAAATCATAAAAATATAGTTTTACAGTGTATTTCTGCATAAAACAATATATTTCAAGTCTTTTACTTCAGAATGATAGATTGGGAACAGATAAAAAAAGCAGTGTAAAAATAACTAAAATATAATCAATCATTACTTCATGTGAGCCCAGTCATTTTAAAATAGTTTTACTAGTAAGTGTCTTGACAGGGAGGCTTTTGAGAACTATAATTATGTGTAAATATAGCGCTCATTATAATATAAATCCTTCATGCAAGGAATCGATCCAATAAAGCCTGTATAATTTTGAGGGATTTGTTAGAAACAGCACAAGCCTCTAAATGTTGTCTGTATGTTCTCTACGGTACAACACTGACACTTGAACATTTTCTATGCAAACCTATTCAAATGTGTATAACATTAAAACTACTCACACACCTGGATCCAGTTTAACAATTTTGATAGCAGCCATTTCTGAGCTCTTAATGTTTCTAGCCTGAAAGAAAATGCACAATATTACACAACGAACAGGAAAGTCAGATTTGTCTTTTACGAAAATATGAATAATAAAATTAATCATTTTGACTGTGAAATCATTTCAACTGCTGTAAAACAGCCATTAGTTGTGTATACACACACATTTTATGTTCATTTTATACAAAGTCCATATGCTGCCACTGAAATGTTTACAAAATAGATCAATTTTTCTCATCAAGGCTGCATTTATTTGATCAAAATAAACAGTAAAAGCATATTGTGAATTATCATTGCAATTTAAAGGAACTGTTTTCTATTATGATATATTTTTAAATGTAATTTATCTCTGTGATGCAACAGCATCATTACTCCAGTCTTCAGTGTCACATGATCCTTCAGAAATCATTCTAATAAGTTGATATGCTGCTCAAGAAATATTTCTTACTATTATCAATGTAGAAAATGCTTAATATTCTTTTTTTGTGGAAACCATGATCCATTTTTTCAGGATTCTTGAATGTTTAATGAATGTAAAGTTCAAGAGAACAGCATTTCTTTGACATGGAAATCTTTGTAACATTGTCACAGCAGACGCAACACAGAGGTGAATAAAAGTGACGTTAAGGCCATGTTTACTTTGGTGAAATGTTTGGGATGCTTTAGAAAATCCAGGAACGGATCCAGCTCTCCTGGCAGGCATCTTAATGACAAATATCCTAGTGTCAGTGGCAGCATGCTGTGTCCTTCACTGTAACCTTGTTCTGTAGCCATTGCCAAGACCTGATGTTCATCGAATGAGACTGAACCATCAGTTAAACACTCTTGAGTGCAGTATCATACGGTCTAGATTCTTTCAAGTTACTATAAAAACACTATCAGCACTTGCCAAAGATTCATCAAATTCTTTTAGCTTTGGAATGGAATGGGGAAATCTCAGGCATGTGTGTTATGCATACAGAGAGGTTTATTTAAAGGTTTGCTATTATGCATTTTCAAATTTCTTTAGTGTGTGTTGCACTAAATAATGAAATTAATGTTGCTGTTTGAGAATGAAAAAGGTCTGCAAAGTTACAAAGCACAAAGTCACTCCAGAAAGAGAGTTATTCTCTCTATCAGTGCGCACTGTTTCTGAACTCCCTGAAACGTCTCCATTGTAGTCTTCAGTTTTAATTCCGGGAACAAACTCGTCACAAAATTCCTCCTTTAAATAATTCCCACCCAAGGCATACGCAAAAAAAAGGGCCAGGGTTGAGTTACATTAGGAGTGTTGAAACTCGCGGTTAAGGGGCGTTACATTTCTTAAACATGCTCAAGGAGGTTGACCAATCACAACACACTTGTCCAGCCAACCAATCAGAGCACATTGTGCTTTTCAGAAGGAGGGGCTTCATAGAGAAAGGAACTAAACAGGGGTGCGTTTCCCGAAAGCATCGTTATGGTCGCAATTCCGTCGTTATCAGCATAGTTCAACGATTCGGTGTTTCCCTAAACCATCGGTCCAACGAACATTCGCAAACAGCATCGCAAAGTTGTGTGGTCTGAACGACAGCTCTCGACCTGTGATTAGAGGCATCGTTTCTATATTGCATGACATTTGTAGGTAATAAATCCTTATCTTGACCAAAATAAGCAAGCTGACATTCAGTACAACCGGTGTCTTTTATTTAGGATACATACAAATGGAATTTACGGCATTTAGTTTGTCAAAAGATTTGAAGTAACGTGTTTAAAGAGTGCGCCTGTGCGAACGTGCTGAACGAGCCAAATATTGAGTCTCAAACAGTTTTCATTAGTTATCACTCCACCATGTGCGAAACTAACGTGGTTGAACGATACTTTACGACAGTGGGTTTCGGAAACAGTCGTGACTAGCTCGTTGATTTTTCCAATCGATGCATTGTACTATGGTAGTGAATCAGCGAACTACGACGTTGAACGGGAAACGCACCCCAGGAGTGTAATTCCCCAACGACGTAACTCCTGCTTCACTACCATCGTTGAACTAGCTAATCATGACTGTTTCCCAAAACGGTATTGCCACAATTTGGTCGTTCAACCACGTTGGTTAAAGGAGTAGTTCACTTTTAAAAAACTTTTGCTGATAATTTACTCACCCCCATGTCATCCAAGATATCCACGTCTTTCTTTCTTCAGTCTGAAAAGAAATGAAGGTTTTTGAAACATTCCAGGATTTTTCTCTCATATAATCACTGGGCACCAAACAGTTCAAGGTGCAAATGAGAGTTTCAGTGCAGCTTCAAAGGGTTTTAAACAACACCAGACGACGAATAATGGTCTTATCTAGCGAAATGATCAATCATTTAAAAACTAAATAAAAAAGTTTAAGTTTTATAAGCACAAATGCTCGCCTTGCTCTGTTCTGTGATGCGTGTTCGTGGCTCTCCTTTTCATCAAAATAAACGAATCTTTTTCGAGTCATTTGGTTCATTCAACGCACTAAATGAACAAAATGACTCGAAAAAGATTTGTTCATTTTTGATGAACAAGTTCGAACAGGAGAGTTATGAAAATGAGAACAGAGCAAGGTGAGCATTTGTGCTTATAAAATGTAAAGTTTTTAATTTTCATTTTTTAAACGACCAATCGTTTTCGCTTGATACAATGATAATTCATTGTATGGTGACGTTTAAAGCCCTTCGAAGCTGCACTGAAACTCTCATTTGGATCTTGAACCGTTTGGCACCCAGTGAAGTCCATTATATGGAGAAAATCCTGGAATGTTTTCATCAAAAACCTTAATTTCTTTTCAACTAAAGAAAGAAAGAAAGACATGGACATCTTGGATGACATGGGGGTGAGTAAATTATCAGCAAACGTTTTTTGTTTTTTTAACATTAACTACTCCTTTAAGGATGTCACACAGGTGATGGAGTAATAACTTATTTTAATGAATCTGTTTGAGATCAAATTCATACTAGATGTTTTGCTATAAATTACGGACATGTTCTGAGGACTATCTCATATTTGTCTTAGTTATTTGCTTTATTTCCAGAATTATTCATAGGCTTGTTCTTACATAGTCTTCAAAAATGGTGCTTTAAAACTAATGACAAACTAAAAGACGTAAATGACATTTGTATGCCTTCTAAATTAAATATAGTGATTGTACTGAATGTCAGCTTGCTTATTTGGCTCAAGATAAGGATTTATTAGGTCCACATGTTATAAAAACAAGAAACTATGCTTCAGGTTGAGAGCTGTCATTTCAAACCACACAACTTTGCGATGCTGTTTGCGAATGTTCGTTGGAGCGATGGTTTTGGCAAACATCGAACTCGTTAAACTATGATGATAACGACGGAACTTGCGACCACAGTTGGCTAACGACGCTTTCGGGAAACGCACCTCAGAGCGATACTGACAGACTGAGAAAAGAGGTGCTGCAATAAACGTGAAAAATAAGGTGTTTTTGAACATTCAAGCATGTTAATCTATTCTAGTAGACCCCCAAAACAAAATCAAGACTTTGAAAAAGGGCATAATATTGTGTATATGAACCATCAAAAAAAAAAAAAGTTAACCAGGAAAATGAACCTCCACTTTTGCTTTGGGCTACTCATAAACATAACAAATCGAGCATTTCTGGACAAAACCTGGAACTTCGCTGAGCTGCCTTCCTGTTGTTTTTCCTGGCATGCCAGAGGACTTCCTGTCATGACTAAAGCGACAGTGCAACATTCTCTTAATGGTTTAATTGTACAACCTGAAATAACGCAGCCACAAACCAAGAACAATGGCTTTGCTTAGTTCGATATCTGCCCACACCGTGTCCAAAAATCCCCAAAGTTTGTTCTTTTTTATGTTGGCATAGTCAGACCTGACAAGTCCATCAAATGCAAAACAGACTGTTTTGTTCGATGGCAGCTGGGCATCCTCACCATGAAATATTTTTAGATCTGAGAACTTTCTGACTCAAACTTGGGAGAGCTGAGGACACTAGAAAGGATTCTTTGTGCATTGTGTGATGGGCATTGTAAGTGTTGTTGGCTCACCCACTGAATTATGATAAAGTGGACTGTGTTAGGGATTGCAAGAGTGACACAATCTCCACATTACTTCAGCAAACATATAGGCCTATAAAAGGGGCAGACGTTTGCACTTTATAAACTTATTCGGAATAACACCACACCTGCGAGAGTCTTGGTTTTAAGGTCAAGAGTTGTAACATTCCATAAATGATGTGGTTGAGCTAGAAAGATCTCTTTTAAGTCAAGTCAAATTTCTGAGCCAACCATATGCAAGTCTTAAAATCACAAACTACTTTATATCACATCTATTTTTACTTATGTTTGGAAAGGGCTGTTTTGCATGTTGGATTATCATTGACTGACTTTAAAACTTATATTGTTGAAAAGAATGACCTAGATGCCCTAACAAAGACATTTAGACATTAGCTAATAAAAATTATTAGTATGGAGACCAAGGTGCAACATTATGTGTGCATCTATTAGTGTTTAACGTGGGTCTTTGCACACGAGTACTATCACTTTAGAAAACTAAACAGTCCAGTCAGTCAAGTAATATCATGGCTCGGGTTCCTTGAAATATTCAGCATAAACAAGGACATTAACAAGTAAAAAAAAATAATAATCAAATGTCAAAATCAGCAAGATTCCCTTTAAAAAAACGTGCTAAGGACCGTGGTACAATGAGACATCAGATGGTACCTTAACATTTAACATGATACTGAAAAATCATATTCCCATGGCACCATAAAATAGGCTATGTCTAAAAACAAAGCACTGATAGGCTACCATGTCCAAAGAATGGTAATGCAATTTCTGGTAGATTCGTGCAAAGGCAAGGTGTTTGTGTTTTCACATGTTTACAGTGAAGCATGCACTAAAACGTAGACACTAGATTAAATCTTAAAACAAGAAAATGGTCACCTAAAAAAAAACACAGCTTGATTCTCACCTTAAAGACATCTCCATAGGTGCCGCTCCCGATCTGATGAATAATCTCATAATCATCCAACGGATCCAAAAACGAAACTCCTATAGTATTCATGCCAGCAGATTTCTTTATGTTTCACTTATTCATGACAGCTGTCACACAGTTTGATGTGCAGTAAACTCATCTCATCCTGGTGCGCTCCTCATCAAAAGTGGTGAAAATGTCAATGATAAATGTAGTCTATAGATTTAATTACGTGATGCAATGCAAAGACAAATTTTAATGTTCACATCCAGTCTACCAGTAATCACGGACTTCGCCTTGTGAATTTTCTGCCTGTCCTTCTCACACTCGCGCACCCGTAGAGTAGAAATCGATTCTTTGGATTCGGATCTTTTAGATGAATCGATTCGCAAAATAGATCCGAGCAGTTCTCGTTTTTTTTTCTATCTCTCTCTCGAACATGTCCTATTTGCACCGAGACGACAATCAAAGATGTACATAGATGTAGGTTGGTAAGTCTACTGTTTAATGGAAATATAGACTCTACTTATATGATTTGATAAACTGAATCATGACAGAAGCTACAAACCGAACTGTGGGATTAATAATAAAAACATTTTTGACGAAAAGTAAACGATGCGGCAAAAATAAATATTACGACTTTATTTAAAACGTTTAGAGAACGGTAACTTAGCAAGTCAGAGATCTCATAATGACGGAAAAGAATCGCTTTTTTATAACGAACTATTCAAAAGAACCGATTCGTGCTCTTAGAGTGGGCTTCACCCATCACTGGACGCAATACTGTTCGCTGCGTTTGCGCATGTGCAAAGCATCAAAGGGCAAAGATAAGCCCTCACATCGTGCATCACAGTAAATAAAAGGCATTAAACTCAATAGATTTATTCAAGTTGTTTATTTAATGTAAAATACACTTTAACATTGAGAAAATATTTTTTACACAGTCACTGCAATTTGTTTTGCAAAATTTGCTATGGCACTACTGTATCCCTTGAGACCACTTATGAAATCCAGCAGTTACGTAGAAAATAACAAAACAAGTGCTAGACCTACTCAAGTAGGCTGGAAATCCCAATCATTTGTAAAATACATTAGACTTGTGAAGCACAGAGATATCAGAAATTTCTTTGAATTGAAGACAAAAGTATAGCATATTTTCTAATAACTTGATAAACACAAAATAATCACTTTGGTTTGTTTTTAATCTAGGCCTTTTTTCATATAGAACTTATAGTAATTATACAGATTTAAGACAAATGAATAAAATTTCTTTATACTATCAAATAATAAACCAAAACTGCTGGTGCATGATAGACTGATGCATTTTCTGACTTCAACTTTGATGAACTTGTAAAGAACATATGTCCTCTCCAGGCAAACTAATGAACTTCACTCCAGGTGAAAATGAAGAAGTTAAAAGATAAAAATACCTATAAATTGGCATTTTAAAGAGTTTTGCGAGGGCGTTTCATGAAGGACAGGGTGTAATCTCCAGAAGGTGTGGGTTTCTGTCTCTTCATCTGCACTTGAGACTGAGCCGTGAGCTGCAGTTTAATGGCACTAGAGTTGATCTTGGCCGCAGAAAGCAGTCCCTTCATCCCCTTCATCTTCTCACTGTGGAAAGTCACCACCGGCCCTCCCTGCACTATGGGTGGCTGGGAAGGTGAAGGTGTGGGACTCGGGGACTGATGGCTCGCTTTTGCCCTCGGACTCTTTACCTCGAGTGCCAGCCGAGGAGCGACGCCGTCCTCCTTCTCCGCCCACCTTTTGGGAACTGGATTTTGAACGGGCAATGCTGCACTTGGAGACGATGGTCCTGCTTGTTCATCTAACTTGGATTCTCGCGCGGGACCCGTCTACGCCCCTCACGCGGGTCCTCGCTGGATTGGTCATCCTCGTCCACTGGTTCTGCATCTTTGGTGATGATTGACACTTTTTGCCTAATCCTGAGAAAGTGAGGTTATAAATGGCATTTTAATGAGACTTTTTATATTTCCAGGGTTTTCAAAAGTGGAAGTCATCATAATTAGGTAAAATTATTTAGTTGTAAACTGCAGACGACAGCATATATAATTTGTAATATTATAAATTCATAATCAGCTCCAATGGCCAAAGAAAGAAATCATGATAATGTTTCAACAACAAAAAATACTTCGATATTAGATTTTAATTAGGGCCGGGAAAGATTAATCGCGATTAATCGCATATACTCGCATACATAATATATGTGTGTGTAGTGTGTATAATTATTTTATATATATAAATACACACACATGCATGTAAACATTTAAGCAATATTTGCATGTATATACTTTATATATATTTACACAAAATTAATATTATACATAAATATAAATATTTGATATATTAATAACACATTTCTCTTAAATATATACATGCATATATGTGTATTTACATATACAAAATAATTATACACACTACACACACATATATTATGTAAACACAAACTTTTATTTTGGATGGATTAATCGTGATTAACTCTTTCCCAGCCCTAATTTTAAATCATTTTTTGTAATTTAGTGCCAAGGTAATTAAACATAGTTTAACGCCATAAATTACAAGTATATTACTTTTATTTTATTTTTATTAAAACATGGAATACTTCACTAGATTTAGGATATTAATCACTGTTGGAACGCATAATCACGGTTCTGTGAAAATCGAGGGATTTTACCTGTGCGTCGAAGCGACTAAGGGACTGAACCAGGTATGTGGCCCAGCCGACATGAAGCACTGGCGTGAGACTTCCTTCTTCCCATTTACAAATCCCATCATAGAAACCGGAGTAAGTGAGCAAAGCACTCTGGGTCCTGAAGGGCAGACAAAGCAGCGACCTGTCTGGGCTGGTCCTTTGAGGTAAATAGAGGACAAGAGAAAGACTTGTTTACAACTTTGCTCTAAATATATACATATGTGTATTTTTTTTTAAAGTGTTTTCTATTATGCTTAAACAAGACCTCTTTTTCCATTTCATCAGCCCCTTCGCTCCCACTTTCAGCAGCAGTTGTTGTCTCTTTAAGAAGGGTGGGAATGACATCATTAGCAATGTCAAAAAACTCCTTATAGATCTCCTCGTCCTCTCTGCAGTAGTTGTAACTGTAGACCAAAAAAGAAAAAATTGGATTATATTATCTTTTGTTCTTAACAATATAAATATTTTATATATACACATGCACATTTATACATTTATTTATATAGTGTACACTGTACATAAATTGCAAGATGGGGATCGTTAAGTTAAAAAAAAAAAAAAAAAGAAATTGAAAAGTCTCCACACAGTAAAAACAGTAAACTTGTGAAATATAATTACAATTTAAAATAACTGTTTTCTATTTGAATATATTTTAAAATGTAATTTATTTCCGTGTTGGCAAAGCATTATTACATGTCACATGATCCTTCAGAAATCAATCAAATATGCTAATTTGCTGCTCAAGAATTGATGTGATTATGAATATTATCAATGTTGAAAAAATGTGTTTCAGGAATCCTTGATGAATAAAAAGTAAAAAACAGCATTTATCTGAAATAGAAAGCTTTTGTAACATAATACAAAAATTAACACTTATTCAGCAAGGGTGCGTTCAATTGATCAAAAAGACAGTAAAGACATTTATAATGTTACATAAGATTAAAATTTTAGATAAATGCTGGTATTTTTAACTTTCTATTCATCAAGGAATCCTGAAAAAAACTTGTTTTCAACATCATTAATAAGAATACATGTACCAATCATCATATTAGATTGATTTCTGAAGGATCAAGTAACACTGAAGACTGGAGTAATGATGCTGAAAATTCAGCTTTCCATAACAACAATAGATACATTTTTAAATATATTAGAATAGAAAAAAGTTGATTTAAATTGTAATAATATTTCACAATATTACAGTTTTTTACTATATTTTGGATCAAATAAATGCAGCCTTGGTGAGCAGAAGAGACTTCTAAAAAAAAAAAAAATAATAATAATATTCGCACTGATCCCAAACTTTTGAATGGCAGTGTATAGGCACTGATCAAAATGAAGATACGTCAGAGGGACAGCGGGTAGGAGATAGCTAATGTTGTCATGAAGGAAGAGGAAACAGGAAGAGCAGGAAAAGGAAGTGGATGGGAGTGAGCAGTAGTTCTAGGCGTGCTTTGTGCAGACATCCTTTAGGACTAGAATCAAGTATTTTTAGCACTCTGTCTGTCCACTGCACTGTGTTTAGAGGGAGGAAAGTACAGATTGTCTCTGTCGACAGGGACCCAAGCCAAGGCTGAGACAGGAATGAGCTTTCTAAAGTCTGAAGGACAAACAGCATGAGGCAACACAGACAATGCTGGCGAACAACACATTTTCCATTTGGCATGAACATTTACGAGGCTTGATGCGTTTTCATATTGTCTTCTAATTAATCATGACTGTGCAGTAGTAAAAGACAGATTTCAGTTTAGAGATTGATTCAGCCTTTTTACATATATCATTTTCTTTACTTAGGAAGCCATTACAAGCATTAATTAAATGAGCATTAATAAAATAATTTCATTTAACCCTCAGGTGCTCTTCGTTTCGGAGTCACACTTGTTATCTTCTCGGTTAAAAGTGACCGGACACCTAAAAATGAAACTTTCTCCATCCCAGTAAAACCAATGCAATTTATTTTTGTTCTATAATATTTATTCTTTTTAATTTAGTATTTTGAGACAATTTAAGTGAATTTATTAATATTTATGCAATATTTATGGTTTATTTTTGCCATGGAAAAATATATATATTTTTCTATATATATATATATATATATATATATATATATATATATATATATATATATATATATATTATTTTTTTCAAAAAAATATTAATGCAGTATTTTAGTTTAGTATAGAGTCTAGGCCTTCAGAAAAAAAAATATTTTTTGAAGAAAATTAGCACCATCAGGTTACACTATAGAGAAAAAGCGTAGAATCATGGTGTTACCAATATATGGCATGTCAAAAACTTTTAATCTCCTTTTAATCTCAAAAACTATTTCTTATAAAACAAACTGACAAAAAACAAAAATTCACAATTTTTTTTGAATTTTTTTTTTTTTTACAATTTCCCATTCATTTCCTATGGGGATCATTTTTGACCAAAGACCACAAGTGTGACTATTTTTTTAAGACCACTTAGCATGTGCAGATCATGACCTCAATTTTTTGTGTGTTCACATACATAATGCCATAAAAGTCACCAAGTTTCGTAACATTGCAATGAAGCTGGGATTTTTAAAATTTCAAAACAGAAACTTTTTCGGTCAGAAATGACCGAAGAGCACCTGAGGGTTAATGCATTACAAGCATTAAATGACAATGCTTTCATCATTTACTCGCCCTAAAGTTGTTTCAAACCTGTATGAATTTCTTTCTTCTGCTGAACACAAAGAAAGATGTGTTTAAGAATGTCGGTAACCAAACACATGATGCACACCATTGACTTCCATAGTAGGAAAAAAACAATTTCTATGGAAGTCAATGGGGTCCACCCAGTGTTTGGTTACCGACATTCTTAAACATATCTTCCTTTGTGTTCAGCAGAAGAAAGGAATTACATACAGGTTTGGAACAACTTGAGGGGAGTAACTGATGACAGCATTTTCATTTTTAATTCCTTAAATGTTTTTATAATAAGCTATAAAATGTATGCACCAGTAACAAATGCACACTGCCCTCTGCTGTTAAAGTCTAATCAAAATAACGAATGTGTTGCATTTTCAAAAGTGAATTACTTAAAAAAAAAAATCAATATCATTCAATGGTCAGATTTCTATGATGCTTGACTTACTCTTGCATTACTGATGCAGCCTCTGCCCAGG
The DNA here is from genome assembly GCA_030378365.1 of Hybognathus amarus. Classification (NCBI taxonomy): domain Eukaryota; kingdom Metazoa; phylum Chordata; class Actinopteri; order Cypriniformes; family Leuciscidae; genus Hybognathus; species Hybognathus amarus. The sequence goes on from JAQIUQ010005113.1 coordinate 35,841, forward strand.
AACGCAAAGCCTCCTGGACATTTTTGTGCCTGTAATAGTACCCTGCTATATACATGAAAGGGTAGATGTGCTCATTGTTGTAATATTTTTTAGCCGAGTCAACAGCCTAAGAGAAAACAAAACAGAATTGTGCATTTAATAAATGACAACCTTGTAAATATCTGTGATATATATTGATACAGCTGTAATCATACCTTAAGGTGAATAGAGAGAGGGCTTTCCTTGCCAGTCATGGGTTCCTGATCTTCAAGGTCAGCCAAAGTGCCCATTGCCATGGGATACCTTCAACACACATTCAGAAAGAGTTATATACAATAATCAGATCAAAAGAGTGCTCTGATTTATAAGAAACGAATCATACCTTTCCAAATCACCTCGATCATACAGCAGCCACAACAGCCTCTGAAGAGAGAAAGAAAATCTGGATGACAATAGATACGTACAAACATAGATACAGTGAACAGTACATAATAGACATTTATAGATACAGGGTTCCTACAGGTTTTTTTCAAGTTAAATTCAAGTCTTTTTAAGACCTTTTTAAGACCATTTATATAAAAAATTAATACCTATTTCACGTCCCTACCAGCAAAGAAAAACCAAATCCTTCAACTTGTGTTCATTTATTTTTCAAATGTGGAATTGGTAAAAGATAAGCCAAGCAGGTTTGAAAATTAAAAATATTTCAGTAGGCCACAAGAAAGTTTGCCGAACAATGTTAAGTTGTGTTTTAACATTAGCTATGTACTTATTCCATGCTGGGAATATGGGGAACTGAGAGACCCCTGAACAATAAACATCGAAAATCATAATAATCAGAGTTGACAAATTATACTTTTGAGGAAAAATACAATATGGAGAAGTTACATACAGCAGTGTTAATTTTGACAGCAAATTTTTATTTAGTTTTAGTCTTTTTTAGTCATCTGAATTGTTTTAGTTTTAGTCTAGTTTTAGTTGACGAAATACAATAAGATTTTAGTGATTTTAGTTGTTTTTTTTTAGATTGGAATCCAAAAAACTTCAATTAAGAGGAGGGGGTTCAAGTTCTGTTGATGGGTGTCCTGCATCTGCAGTTGCCATGCTATCTTTTTATTGGCTGTAGCTAAGTTAGAGAAGGTTGACCATAGACTCGCAGCACTTCAACACTCGTGTTATTTCCGCTTCAGCGAGCCGAACGGACATGACATGGGGGCGTGGCAGTATTTGACGAATTCAATTATTTAATTTGAAGTTCGAGATTGTGAATTAATTTCGATCGATTTTAAAATCTAAAATTGTGACACCCTTAATAGATAGAGCAGCCAATATAATGCAGGAAACGTAGAATGAAGTAATGAAAGTTTAAAACAAATAAAACGACATACTTGCTGGAGCTGGAGTAACTCTGTACTGTCTGTGTGCAGATCTAGAGAAGGATTGATGGCTGCAAACCATGAACGCTGACTTCCATATTCCTGTTGCACTTCATGTAGGAGCCTTTGAGATATAACCAGCTCTAAGGAGAAAGAGAAAAAAATAAATGAAGCACAGATTTACAACATGAAAACATTTGTCTCACATTTACACAACCGTTCAAAAGTTTGAAGCTACACTGTGTAAGTCTTAGTTTATTCTTAGCTAAAAACACTTAGTTCTTTCAAAAATATATGAGCTCATTAACCACTTAACTGTCACCGTCCCACAGGTGGGACGTTTGCCACTATATTTTTAAAACAATAATATCTTAGTAAATACCTTTAGTAATATTGACAAACTATATATCATTTGAAAGCTTAGAATCTCTAGTTTCCATATTTGGTGACTGATTTTCAAAAATATATTACAGAGGAACCATAATTTATCAGTATGCAACAAGAATATTTTCATACTCATAAAGCGATTTCAGACCTTTATTTTAAAATAGCAGTGAACATGAAAAAATGGTAGATACCTCAGTTTGTTTTCATGCCAAAAGTTCAAAAGATAGCATCAATTCAATTGTTTTGGAAAAAAAGGTCTGAAAAGTTTGAAATATCAAGAAAAAATAATAAATAAAACACGAATGGAAATGCAGGCGCCCTTATATGGGCAGTAATGGAGTCTGATTGTGCCCTAGTGAAAAAGTTTGGCACTGCACTCAAACAAAATCTTACTGAAAGCTCATTTTTTGAGATATCAACCTAAAATTTGAAACACAACTTGTTCAGATTTTTGGCTTTGATTTTTCTGCAGTTTTAGAGTAGCCCAGGTTTTGAAAATATATATTTTATGTAAAATATAAATAATTAATATTTTTACATTGTACATTTCCATAAACTCAAACTTCTATAACTTTTTTTCTGTTTAACTTTCTTAATTTATTTCACTTCTACATAAATCTGCCAAATGTCTTCTTTAAAACAAGACCAATCATATGTCTATATTCCAAAGCATTCTTGAATTACAACCATTTAAGTTCGAAATGTGCATTTTCATGTCTATTCAAAAAAGGGGGGTGACAGTTAAGGGGTTAATGTATATTTACTTCGTTCAAGTAATAAAGTATTCTCGTGAGTGTATAATATGCCATTGAAAATACATACGGGTAAGTGGTTATAATGTCGGTCGCCATGTTGCCCCTCCATCTTGAAAGTACATTAGCCAAAGAGGGACATACCCGTTAATTCAAGCTTCGCCTTTCGCGTTTACGTTTGAGTTAACACTCATGGATGAGGTCGAACTGGAAGCCAAGTTAATCTTGGACTACATTGGCCACCGTAGGAGTTAAAACGAAATCGGAATTGAGAGGAACAGAAACTAATATTCACTGGATGGTCATATACCTTTTCACCACTAGATGGGGTAAAAATCACACAGAGTAGCTTTAAAGATTATTGACGTTTTTAAAATAAGTCTCTTAAACTTACCAAGGCCCCGTCCACGCTACTGCATTTTCATTTAAAAATGGAGAATTAAAACAAATACGATCTCTATCCACACCAGCGTTATCTGCGTATTAGAATTGATCTCCGTCCACATTAAAACGACTGAAAACGCGATCATGTGACCACTCACCAACACTGGGCATGCGCGTGCCGGTGTAAACAGTGGCTGACGAATCAGGGAAGGATACACTACCGGTCAAAAGTTTAAGATCGGTAAATTTTTTTATGTTTTTAAAAGAAGTCTCTTCAGCTCACCAAGGCTGCAATTTTTTGATAAAAAATACACAAAAAACACAGTAATATTGTGAAATATCCTGACAATTTAAAATGACTTTTTTTATGTTAATATATATTAAAATGTAATTTATTCCTCTGAAAAAGCTGAATTTTCAGCATCATTACTCCAGTCTTCAGTGTCACATGATCCTTCACAAATCACTCTAATATGATGATTTTATGCTCCAAAAACATGTATGATTATTATCCATGTTGAAAAGTTTTTTACATTTTTATTTCAGGATTCTATAGACTGAATAGAAAGTTCAAAAGAACAGCTTTTATCTGAAATGGAAAGCTTTTGTTACATTAAACACTACCCTTTAAAAAGTTTGGGGTCAGTAAGAATTTGTATTTTATTTTTGGGGAAATAAATAAGAAATCAATACTTCTATTCATCAAGGATGAGTTACATTGATCAAAAGTTACAGTAAATACATTTATAATGTTAGAAAAGATTCTAATTAAATAAATGCTGTTCTTTGAACTTTCTATTCATCAAAGAATCCTGAAATAAAAATGTAAAAAACTGTTTTCAACATGGATAATAATCATACATGTTTTTGGAGCATAAAATCATCATATTAGAGTGATTTGTGAAGGATCATGTGACACTGAAGACTGGAGTAATGATGCTGAAAATTCAGCTTTTTTTAAAGGAATAAATTACATTTTAATATATTAACATAAAAAAGTCATTTTAAATTGTCATAATATTTCACAATATTACTGTGTTTTTGTGTATTTTTTATAAAAATGCAGCCTTGGTGAGCAGAAGAGACTTCTTTTAAAAACATAAAAAATCTTACCGATCTTAAACTTTTGACCGGTAGTGTACGTCATGACTGATGACACCCAATCATAGAGCCGAGCATGAGCCGTTGCGTCATCATTTCTAAACTTCTCCGTTTTATTCCGTCTTCACTAAAACACCCTCCGGAGATTCAAAACGCAAAACGGAGCTGCAGCGTTTCTAAACTTCTCCGTTTTAGGTCTTCCAGTTTTTTCCGTTTTAGTCTGGACGGGAGGTGCAAACGTAGCAAAAGGTCTACATTTTTAAATAAAACGCAGTAGTGTGGACGAAAATACAGTAAAAAAAAAAGTGATACTGCCAAATAGACTATTACTACAATCTAAAAATGTAAAATTATTGCTGTGATGGCAAAGCTGAATTTTCAGCATCATCACTCTCAGTCTTCAGTCATGATCCTTCAGAAATCATTTGAATATGCTGATTTGGTGCACAAATAACATTTATTATCATGAATAATTACATACCCTTTCATTGACACCAGCGCTGACAGTTTGACCTCTTCTGTCTTCGTTGCCCTTCCCATGCCATGTGACCTCTGCAGTCTCTTCCCACCTTTGCCAAAGATGACCCAGGCATGATCTTCCAGAGAGCGAGATGAACATCCTTCAGGCCCAGCACCTGACATGCCGCTACCACTGCAAACGCTACTCCTGAGCTGTCCAGCTTTGTGCCTTACAGAAAAGAGACACAGATGCAATATTAATCTACAATACATTGTCAGATTTGTTTGTCATTAAACATTCAATGTGTGAAAGTCTACCTGTGATGAGACTGAAGAGGGACTGAATATGTGCCCTGTCCTTGAAATATGATCGACTAAGACTGTTCCAGATCACATCCGAGACCTTTTTCACAAGCTCTCTGGCTGGAGCCGCCAGTCGGTTTGCGGAACTGGGACATGTCCACGGCACCGCGAATCTGGGCCAGGAAGCGTTCATAAAGGGCAGATACGAGATTCAGCTCAACTGTGGGGAAGCAAGAGTTGGGACTGTCAGGTTTAAGAGGTTCGAAGCGAACGCCCGGGACATTGACGGGAACAACTCTGTTGACAGCCAGGAAGTGCTCTACGAAACCAAGCACTAGGGACAGCAGGGCCAGGTCTGGTTCTGGGTTGTTAAGCTCAGACTCGAAAGCTGCACCACTCCATCGATGCCCCGAAGAGGGAAATGCTTCTTCTGAGCCGACCGAATCCCCATGGCTAGTGGTTGAGTTGAATCCCAGTCTGATATAATCTTAAAAAATAAAGAAATAATATCATACACACAATGTGTTTTAATTTAAATACAAAGAATGTATGTCTTGTCTAACAGTGTGGGCAGAAGTTTAGGCTATTCTTTGCTTATTAGGAAATAATTATTTGGCATTTCCATCGTATTGTTTCCGTTCTATTATATACTAAAGTACATTAATATATACCATGGTACTGTATAATTGCCATTTATTTATTTATTTTTGACATGGTACTTCAAAATATATATTAGTAAATGTCCAAACTATCATACTTTGTGGTTGAAAAGAGGCCTAGAACATCTAGGCTAGGGGAATTCCCAGAAGCATGTGTCCCAGAGACCACCACATCTTAAAAATGTGACATTAAATATTACAAGAAAACATATAAATCTATAAAACGTATACAAAACTGGTTGAATACCCGTTTAATTAAGATTAGAGTGTAATATATTCTGTGAAGGGAGTGAAGTAATAATATATTAAGTGAAGGGAGAAATTTGACCCAGCTGTCTAACTGTATACTATTCTATAACGATAACCCAGATATTATAAAAAGAGCAGGGAGTGCTTGAAATTTGAGCAATGAAAACAAACGCAACTGCAACACATGTGAGTCTGGGCGACATCATCTGCGTCATGATGCTTCAGCTAGCTAGCTTATTCTATAATATCAGTTTAACAGCTTAAATGGCGTTTTACAGTGAACAGATTGGTCTCTGCTCTCTTTCGAAACAATAAAGCGTCGCTTGGGTTCATTCTCACGACATACCTTTGTTGAAATTACATCCACATGCTTTTGTTTTGCCCCGTGCTTTTGCCGCGCAGATGAGAGACGGACACTCCTACAAAACACCGGAGACATACACAATCTGTTCGTACGTCAAACCGTTGAATCGGCTGAGTTATGCTTATTCATATTGTGAGCATATCAGCGACATAAAAAGTACTTCCTGTTATCTACAACCACTTTGGGAAATGTAGTCTTCTACGTCATATTTGCGCATTAATGACGGTTGGTAAACCTGGTTTTGGCGCATTATCGCCATCTACTGGACTGGAGTATTAATAATAATGTAATATCGACGGGATAGTATCAGGATAGTATAAACTGTTTATTTATATATATATATATATATATAGTAAAATATAAGTAAAATTAATACACTTTTACATTTAATGTTATGAAAAATGCACAAAATACTATTTTCAATTTCTATATGAAATATTTTCCATTTTTTTATTTCCCAATGTTACTCTATATCTAAAAAAAAAAAAAAAAAAAAAAAAACATTTAGTAAGGCTGTTTGGGCGCAGTACCAAACATTTCTAATAGATGCAATACAAGTGTGACTATTTTTTCAGGACCATTTAAAATGTAGACCTGACCCCAAATCATGTGTATGATTCTTTCTTTCTTTTTTTTCTTTTCTTTTTTTTCACACAGCAATTGCCAAAACCTTTACTAAATTTTGTACAATTCAGAAAAATCTTAAAATTTTGACTAGAGGGTTAACATAATGGTTCTGTTTATGTAGCTAGCGTACATTATAATTGTAGGCCTACATAATAAAATGTAATTTAAACAATTAATTAAAAAAAATTATATATATATATATATAAAATTATTTTTTAATTAATTGTTTAAATTTAATTTTATATATATATATATATATATAATTATTTGTTAAAATTAAATTTGAACAATTAATATATATATATATATATATATATATATATATATATATATATATATATATATATATATATATATATATATATATATATATAATTATTTTTTAATTAATTGTTTAAATTTAATTTATTATGTAGGCCTACAATTATAATGTATGCTAGTTACATAAACATAACCATTATGTTAACCCTCTAGTGAAAATTTTAAGATTTTTCTAAATTGTAAAAAAAAAATATAGTACAATTAAGTACAATATATATATATATATATCAGTTTCATACAGTATTTACTTTGGTATCGACAAAAAAAAACCCCAAAAAAACTATATTGTTTGGGGGGGGGGGTTGTCAATAACAAAGTAAATACCGTATAAAACTGAAAAGTAGTCTAAACTGTAAAAAAGAGTCTAATCTAGCCCCTTGTGCACCATCATATCCAAACATAACCATTTTTTTACAGTCTATGATCAAAACATGCAAAAGAAGACATCTGTTAGTAACCAAAGGAGAGCGCTGTTACACAAGAAATGAAATACTGACCTAGCATTTAGCGTCCAAGTGCGAAACCATTACATAATCACGGCCTATAGAGTAACATAGTGTTTACTGTATCTTTTCTGGACCTAAGTAGGCGAGGATGGATTAGACATCAACCTAATTCAACTGTTCGTAGGTTTCAGGGATAATAACGACTGCTCGCTCGCTCGCTCTCTCTCTCTCTCTCTCTCTCTCTCTCTCTCTCTCTCTCTCTCTCTCTCTCTCTCTCTCTCTCTCTCTCTCTCTCTCTCTCTCTCTCTCTCTCTCCGCCCTATCTGTCTTACACCGCCCCCATCCACTGCAACATTCAGGCAGGTTCACCTAGTGTGCAGGCTCGGTGACGCCGCTGCTGTGTTGGGAAATAACTCGGTGAATCGGGAACCTTCAGATTAACAACCAACAGCCTCAACGCTACAGACCCTGTAGAGCAACACGACAAAAATGGCAGACCCAATGACCCAATCTTCTCAGATTTCTTCGTCACAAGGCCTGAACGATGGACATTCTGCAACGGCCAAAGACTCAAAGTTTTCCGGTAAGAGAACGTGAACGTCATTCAACAGTGTCGTTGAATCGGTTCTGTTTGTTTTTAAATTCAGGGTGTGTGTTGTGTATCAACATTCTAAATTCTACCGTTCTAATTCTAAATGGAAATGTCGCGCTGAATAGTGAGTTTGAGGACAATACGAGTTGATACAGTCGATTTGAATGCACATGTTCTAAATGCCTTGCAGGTAAATACGTTACTGGTAAACTCTCTGGCGTTATGTAAGAGACATGCACTGTTTATTTATCACGTACACTTTCCACATCGCCTCCCTTTGGCATAATAGAAAGATTATTGATGAATCTAACTTTACAATTTGCAGGGATAGCCTCGTTACATGGCATGCATGGCGGATGTGGGACTCCGAATGAATGTGTTCTCATCCACTGCTTTGACCTGACGTTTATTTTTAGGAGAAGGCCATGGAGAAATATGGGGACACATAATACTGCTTTGAACTGAAATGAGCACATGTTGCGGCTCAGCTGATCATCTGCAGTGCAGATGCATCCGAAACTGGAGGACAGTGTAAATGAAGGGAAAAACTGCTTACACACCCCATCTACATTCCTAGCGACGTGACACAGCTAGAAGAATAATCAATAGAGCTGTCTAGAACCAATTATGAATCGTTATTTTTGAGTCGGGTTTTGTCAGTGAATCGATTGGATGTTCAGAACTGAAATCGGTTCTTGATTCAACCCATAATGTTTTTATATTGTTCAGTTAATTCTGCATATTTGGGTTCTAAATTACTTTATGAACTGAATCGTGGTTGCAACATACTGAATAAGAACATATATGAGATTAAAATAAACGCCTTTATAATAAAAAAGAGTATACGCCTACATATGGCTATATTAGTACGTTTAAACGTTAATGTAAATGCAAAGTAATAATAATGTCATGGCGTTCTTTCGGTTCTTTAAAACGAACTATATAAAAGAACCGATTCGCAGAATGTTGTCAGTCTTCTACTGCCAAGTCTGATGGCTTTTTTTATAATTTCTTATCTCTTGTCATTTTACATGCTGTGTAAACAATCTTAAAGGCGGTCATTTTTACATTTTAGAAACGAAAAAAAAGCACTTATAGATGCAGCTCCATCCATTTGTCCATCAATCATTATCATTCTGTGAATTGACACGAAGTCCTGTGTTCGGGCCCTGTATGTTTTTCCGTTGTGAAAACAAAACCGTGTGTTTTCTGTTGACGATTGATGTTGGTTCACTGCTTTTTAGGTCGTCAGCATATATAGCGCTTCTGTCCTCCTTGGTTCGGCTTTATTTAGGCGTCTGGGAATCTAATAGAATTCAGACGGGAAGTTAAGCTCATGACGTCAGCCTTCTCTGAATTTTAAGCACGGTTTAAAATGTTTGACTCGTTCATATGCTCTTTGGCTCTTGAGCTTAAGCGCACTGAGTTCATTTAGGGGTTAGAATCGGAAAATTGCTGGTATGATGTAGACATGACTGTCACAGGCTTGTCAAAAAACAATACCATATGTGAATGTGACATATTGAACCATATCATTAAATTTAGCTGCAATATGTCCCTCTGAAATGCCTGTGCTGGTGCCATTGTCACTGGACAGATCATAACATTACACAAATTCTACCCACATAAGTATACCACACTCCACCAAGTGTTGTTTTTAATGTAGTATTCTGGGTTAAATTCAGGTTAAGCTCCATCAATAGCATCTGTGACTGTAAATTATCAAATACGCACTTTCATTTGGAAAACTGTTGAGCAAGCGTGCAATAGTTGCCTTTTAAATGAATTAATAAATGTATTGAGGATTAAAATTTCCAAAAACCATTTGAGCAAAGTTATATATGTATGTTGACTTGTGTACTTACATTATCCCAAATTTTTCCAACAACGTTTAAATCCAGGGAAATCAGCTATTTTAACCACCAGTGTAACGGCCTGTCATTGCGTCACCATTCAATGACGTCATATCCCTTGGTCGTCGATTTCCGAGTTTATTTCTGTAGAAACCATGCAAACACCAAAGACATTCTAATATATTATGTGTATTATTTGACAGGTGTGCAATTTATTGATGGAAAACAAATCATTGTTATATAGCTTAGCACATTTAGTCTTGCTGTTTGTATCTCATTTTCTTGATTTACTGCGAGTAACATGACAATGTTACTCGCAGACAATACCATGTCAATGCCTCAGAGACGACACTATTTTGTCAAATGGCCAACATTAAACACATAAAGCTTTATTTGTAGGAGCCATAAATCTGCATTTTCATATAATTAATTTGCATGCCATTTAGCAACACAAGTTATCCAACTTTTATTAATATGATATTCTAATATCGATCTAGCATACTGCAGTGTGCAACAAATGTCTCATACCAGCCACACAGAGTAATGTTGTAACAACACACTCAAACATATTTTTAAGTATGATTGTTTGACTAAGTAAAACAGTGTTTACCTCATAATTTTAAAGGGTTATCACCCAAAACTGAAAATTCTGTCATTAATTATATATATTATGATATAAATGCGTTAGGGTTGGGCAGATAGTGCACCATCGCCGATGGCTAAAAGACATTTAGACGTTAGCCTAGGTAATTTGTACAATATCACAATGCAAATTACATTCAAAACAGTTCAATGAACACAATTTAAACAGTAAAGATTGTGCAAAAAAATAGTTTTAGCCTACTAAATTATAGGCCACTAGATGTTTTACATGAATTAAACAAAGCTTACAAAAACAGCAACAAAATAATTTTAATTAAGTTAGATTACATAAGCTACACCAAATATGCTGTCTTCTTAGCTTTACCATGGTAGACAGTGGTTAGAACAAAAAACAAGTTTAAATATTAAGGTTTCTGGCCAGAAAGCGAAAGTAAAATGCGCACAGCCATTCATAACAGTGCAGAGCAGAAGAAGCTTTTTCAATGAATTCCTATAGAAGTTGAGACTTCCATAGAAACGCTCTGCTGCTAGCCAGACACGCACCGTTATGAATGCCTGTGCGGCCGTGTGTATTTTACTTGCACTTTATAATTAGCGACTGACTCAGGGCTGCACAACAAATAGAAAAACACTCATTCTTAGCAGGTTACCTATTTGCATTGGGTTAAAATCCAAAATGTTGCCAAACAGTTTCACTATACATCATCTGATGCCAATTTGGTTGACATCGCCCAATATACATTTTGCTAACTTTAGATGATGTATAGCATGCCAAAATAAAGGGCATGTCAACAGCCCCAAGATGTTGTTGGAAGACCTTGTATTCAACCCAGAACAATCCATTAGAAATACATCATTCTAAATGGGACCATGATATTTTTATCCGATCAGACTCAGACAAACTCATCTTATATCAATACTGTCGGCCTCTACCGGCCTCTCTCTTCTGTCTGGGTGTGATGCCTAAGGTCAGAGCTGATCACAGCTGGCTGAGGCAGCAGTCCTAAAGCTTTGGGTGTCATGATTCAGTCCCCTCAGGAATAGAGCAGATATTACTGGCATTACAGAGATGCCACGCAAGGCACTTCCAGTGTCAAGAGGCCAATCCGTTCCCACTTTAAGCGCCGGCCTGTAACACAAGCCATTTTGGTGCATTTAACCTTTGCCCTTGCAATAGATAGTATCTAGCTATCATGTCCTTCACCTTATTTTCTTATTAAATGTTTGTTGTTAAACATAACCAGCCAACCATCAATGTCAGATTGTGATGCCCAAAGTTGTTGCTGATTCTATATGGCTGACTCATAAGAGCGGAAAGAAAACTTCAATCAAGATGATGGAGGGTGTGTAGATTTGTTAGGGCTTTGGTGTCCACATAGTTTCAAGGCGTGTCACTTAGTTAAAAGTTTTTGGGTGTGGTTTGGGCAAAGAATGTCGTGAAGCAGGGGTACACTCCTTATTCGTGACCAGTAGAGCTTGCCCTGTCCTAAGACTGCTGTGCTACTAGATCAACCTGTTCTCTTTAACTTTCTCACCACTCTCACTGTTGGCACTCCCTGTTTTTTTGTGGTATTTCAAGATAGATCCAATTTAGTTTACATAGTGTTGCCCCGTAGCTTGATGATTGACCTAACTGTTGAAAGTGGCTAGTTCTGGATCAATGCAAATATTGTTTGCAAATATAAGTGGCTGAAAATGGCTTCCCTTAACAGGTTACATAACACAATGGTGCACCATGTGGGTGCTTTGCAGGGTTAGATGTCAGAAAGTATGGGAGAGGATCATTACAAATTCCATGAGAAAGTTGAAAATTGTGAGTAAGTAATGTTCAGTATGCGGATGAATCATAGAGGGATGTTGTGTATGTGATTAGATCTGGATGTAGGCCCACTATAGTAAAAAAGTGCCAATGGGTTTGATGAATAACATGAATTAACTTTTTCATTTTTTATATATATTTATGTTTTTAATAAGCTTCAAGTTATCTTAATGTATAAGCAAAAATGTATATTTTAAGTAAATTGACTGATCACCATTTTCTTCTTTTTGTGTACATTTTTTAAATCATATTTATAGAAGTTTTTTTCCTAACAAACTGATGTTTCCAAATCAAATTGTAATAATGGATGCTCAAATATAAATGAAAAATGCTCAAATGCAATTTCAATATTTAAGGTTGCATAAACTGTTTTTTTTTTCACAAGAAGGATCATTTCAGTATAACTCAGTCATAAATAATTTAAAGCTACAATTTGATACTCATATTATAAGGTGGTCCTGTGGGCCTTGTTAGTTATGAGTTATGGGTGGCCATTTTGTCTATTTGATTTATTATTTTATTGTCATTTTGATTTTCTTAAAAAAAAATTCCATACACCTTTCGCCTTCTCTGGTGTTTCAAATCAATTTTTTAAAAATACAGTACTCTGTGTAGTTTTTCAAGTAATATAAGCTGTATGCATAAATTGAGGAATGCTTTAGAAAGAGTACAGCATGTCACACCACAGAAATATTTAACTACACCAATTACAGTTCCTTGAACCAACCTTGAATTTTAGATTAAAGGGATTGTCTACCAAAAAGAGTGCAATTCTCTCTCTTTACTCACACTTATGTCATTTCAAACTTGGGTGTAACAAAAGATTTATTGAAACCGGTCTCTTTTGTTTCCATACATTGAAAGTCAATTAGGTCCAGTGTAGTTTGGACCCCCAACGTTCTTCAAAATTTTGTGGTCGGCAAAAGTTGTACAGGTTTGGAACGACACAAGGGTGAGTAAATGATGATCGAATTTTGACTTTTTTGGCTTAGGACTATCCTTTTAAGTCATGTAAGTTGTCGAGGAAAGTGCTGGTTGTTCTCTATCAGCTGTTTTTTCTTCTTTTAGTTTCTTGAGATGTATAAGGTGCTTCGCTGGGCATTTCACTAACATTTTCCCCTTTCAAATGTAGAGTATAAGAAGGATACTGAGACTTTTCTTCTCATTCTTCTGTCCTATTTTATTTTTCCAGATTCCTTTTTTTCTTCGCCTGTATCTCTCATTCAGTCTCCTCAAGGCAAGTGTATAGTTCTCTTCTGATGCTCGCCTGCTTCTCTACCTTTTATCTTTCTCTTCATGCTCCTTTGTCATATCTGTTCTATTAAGTATGCTATGTCCCGCTGGGCTGCTGCTATGAAACTCTCCATCCCTCTCGCCAGTGACCCTCTCCTCCTCTATACCAGACTAGATGCTCACAGTAGTGGTTCTTCCTCTTAAGCGTAGGAAATGAAGCAGAGGACACAGAGGGAATCTACTGATTGTTTTCACGGAAACCAAAAGAATTAAGTATTTATCTGTGAAGCTAGAAGCTAACCCATTTCTGGGGAATATTTGGAAATGTCCTCTCCTTCAATATGTCGTGATAACTCAATTCTTACATAAAATTGAACGATCAAGCTAATAGTAGGGGTGTAACGGTAAACAAAAATCTCAGTTCGGTACGTACCTCGGTTTTAAAGTCACGGTTCGGTATGTTTTCGATACAGCGAGAAGAAAGAAATGCCAGAGAAATTTCGTATTTGTTAAAACAATTTTTTTAAAAATAAGTGTGAGTTTTCCTACATCTGGAAAATTTCAGGTTTATAAATGGGGGTCATCTTTGAAGGATGTACAAATATTGCGTAGCATACGCACAGACGGGCCCCATACCGCGTACCCTTCGCAGTAGCCTGACGCGCACCTCCTCAAAAATGTAACTACACGTCGCGACGACGCGAACCGCAAGATCGGTGATTGGTCGGCTTGGTAGCATCGCATTTCCTCCTACGCATTTCCGCATGTACCTTCTCACGCATTTCCACACGTACCATCTCCTCCGACGTCTTCTCTCATTTCTGTCTTACAGTTTTAGTAATTTCACTAAAATTAACTGTTTTTCCACCTCAATAAGCTCCAACTCCAACATGATCCACTCTCTTTCAGTCGCCATTGCTTGTAGTAACCTAGCCGCGAGGAATCTAAACTCAGTGGAACATTAAAACCCTCCGCTGCCATCTAGCATTTCGGAGCAGTACTGCAGCACAACCAAGACCTGAACGCAGAAGTATAAATGCTCACAATGGCGTCGCCAACTCTGTACACTACGGCGTACCCTCGACACAAAAGTATAAATTGGCCTTTACAGTGTCGCTTGATTGAGATCGACTTGCGCGCTGCACAGATGTTGCTGGGCCGAACTGATAAACAATCCGTGAAGCACATAATGAGAAGCGCAGTTTCGTTCTGCTTTCATCACGCTTGCCATTTAATGTTGCCCAACGTTTTGGTGGCCACGCCAGCGCGAATTTTGTTGGCAGGAAAATGGTCCAAGGAATCGTTCGGTTTGTATGCGTACCGAACCGGAAGCCTCGAACCCAAACGGTTCAATACGAATACATGTACTGTTACACCCCTAGCTAATAGTTAGTCTCACACCTGCACGCCACTTGACCGTGTACTGTGCAGTGCAACCACCCACCCTGACCAGAGATCTTGTAACATGACCCTTGCTGTTTCTAATGGTGACCCCTTGCAATCATGCATGTTGGAATCCATAATAACAGCCAAGTCCCTTTCTGAAATCCTCAAGCTTGGATTCACGTCATGAATGTCCTTCAAATGAGGTCATCCACATTTCTGTGGCTGATTTTCTAATGCCTTATTAGATCTAACATGGTCTTTTCTTGACTGTAAATCCAGAGATTTACTAACAATACCCTGTAATATATGGTTTCCCACTCTAAAAAGTTGAACTAAGCCAGTCAACAACCTAAATAAATCCTGGCAACAATTTGTGGCTAGTGCTACCCTCTTTTTACCATTAGTGTACCCTGTCATCTTGGCGACACCCCACATCTGACACTGTTCACTGATTAAAAATGGGAAAGCTAAGTCCCCACAGATGGAAGAAATTCAATCGGCTCCAGTTTATACCCACTGCAAACATGATTTAGGTCAGCGTTACTGTGGGTCCAGCTTAATCCCAAGATTGCCACCTTATTTTAAGATAGCAGAGAAGTTCAAGTTCACTTTGTGCGAGAGCAGAATCCTAAAAATGGAACAGGTTGGTTTCCCTGAGGATTCTTGCCCTTGATGTCCCCCTCCCCCACAGCAAGCCATGTTTGGAGCGCCAACCCCAACACCGCACTGGTCCTGAAGGTAGAGCGACACTGGGGAGGGATCTAGCAACAGGACGCTGCTCGGGGGTTACTTCCCTGTGACTGCTGCGGCTGAATCTTCACCTGCTTTTTCCATGCATTTTGCATGTTGTCTTTTACCTCAGAGTAAGAGCAAATCCTCAAGTTTTAGTCTTTTTGTTTGTGTTTGTTTGTTGATTTGTTTTTTGTCTATTTACGTACAGGAGTTTGATAATTTTAGCATTTATATATAGGAAGGGTAGATTGAGTAAATCCCACACACTATGTTGAGATATCTAGATATAAGTATGCCAACAATGTTTAGAACGTTGTTACCTTGAAATTTATTTCAGTTAATAGTCCACTATTCAAAAACCTGTAAAACCTAGAACTTTGTTTAGATATTTAGATTAGTTAGATTAGTTTCCCATGCCTAATGAAGTTTTTACAGGCAACTAGTCTGAATTGCATTACTTGATGCTTCATTGGCATAATTAGTACAGGCACATGTCCTTAATGGAATATTGAAGAGATGTAAGGACAAAAGTGTTAGTTTGAACAGTAGTGAGCAATAACATGTTAACTTTTATATATTGAATTCATTTTCAGAAGCATTTATTTTCAAAAGGTTTTAGGAAAATTGTAGTTTCCGATCAGTGAAAGTTTTCCACTACTCACTACTATACATAGAGCATGCAAACTCAAAGATTATATCTTAAAGTAAAACCAGGAAATGGCAGGTTTGGAAAGGAACAAAAAATGATTAGAGTGTTAGAATGTGGTTGTCACTCTGGAGCCAGTTTTACCTCACCCTACAGAAGAGTCAGGAGAAATTATAATTAAAAAATATTGCTTCGCATATAGCTTAATCTTACAGCTTTTTTAATAATTTTGGACGATATAAGTGTGACCCTTTTTATCATTATTTTAAATGCGTAGTCAGCACCATTTAGCCTAGACTGAAAAGCTAATGTTATGCTAATCAATGAGGCCATACATTAAAACATAGGGGTTGTGTTGAAAGGGAACTGGCTTGCTGCCTCTCAGCCCAGTCAGTTTATGACTTCACAGGCTATGTTTGTGTTTTAAGGTACCTCCTAAGGTTTCCAAGGCACCGTAACATCTAGTATAACAAAAGCTAATTCAAATTAATGCATATGTTTCAATATTTTAATGCTTATTTCTCACTTTTTTATATGGATATTTATGAATTAAATGGTTAGTACAACCAAAAATGAAAATTATGTCATTAATGACTCACCCTCATGTCGTTCCAAGCCCGTAAGACCTTTAGTTTTCTGTCCCTCCATTGAAAATGTACGTACGGTATACTGTCCTTATCCAGAAAGGAAATAAAGACATCATCAAAGTAGTCCATGTGACATCAGTGGGTTGGTTAGAATGTTTTGAAGCATTGAAAATACATTTTGGTCCAAAGTGAACAAAAACTACAACTTTATTCAGCATTGCATTGTCTTCCGGTTCTGTTGTGGTTTCGCATTCAGTGAGGCTGATGACGTAATGCGCTGCTGACGTGTTATCTGTGCGCCCGAACTTAGTTTACAGTCTGAGGCAGATGCACGCTGTAAACAAAACAATCTTTGCAAAAATGTCTAAAGATTTCGAACACAGAGGAAAACTTGCATTTTTTTTTTGTTTAGCCATATTTATTTTTACCCAAATACACGGACACACGGAACCAGAATAGAATACAAAGCTGAATAAAGTCGTAGTTTTTGTTATTTTTGGACCAAAATGTATTTTCGAATGTTTCAAAAAAATGAGAACTAACCCACTGATGTCACTTGTACTACTTTGACGTCTTTATTTCCTTTCTGGACAAGGACAGTATATCGTGTATACATTTTCAGAAGAAAGGACAGAAAACTCTCGGACTAAATCTAGAATATCTTAAAATGTGTTCTGAAGATGAACAGAGGTCTTGGCATTCATTTGGGCTTGGAACCACATGAGGGTGAGTCATTAATGACATTTTCATTTTGGGTGAACTAACCTTTTAATTTACGCTTTTTTAGACTGCATATTTATTTTTCCACAAATCGCCGAACTGCACGAATAGATTAACCAGATGGAGGCATCTTAGTAGACAGAATGTGACACAAACATTGTAATTGGATGTGCATTTTTACTTGCCTACCTCCACATAGTGCCTGTGAAGGCATAATTTTCCAGCTTTCAGGCACAACCATTGTGTTGCATGGTAAAATGGTCAGGATTTCCATTTTCAGCATGTCCAGCATTTACTTTGCTGCATTCTCTGTGCTCTTTTAATTCTGGCCTCATTGTGTCATATACACCATAATTTGATTTATCTTCTTTCCTTCTTTTATTTTAATAGATGGTAGACAGTTGAGACATAGCTCAGACAGCCATTTAGCAGTATTTTACACAATAATAGTATTTTAATCATTTAACAAATTTAAGTATATTAATTACTACTTTTGTTTGTCTGTTTTGTTTGTTTCTTTGTTTTTGGGCTTGTTGTTTGATTATAAATGTCATCTAAATGAATTTGTAAATTGTCCCCTATAGGATCAATTAAATGCATTAAGAAGCGTTGTATGTCTCATTGAGATTCCTCAATGGTATCAGCACATTATCAAGCTGGCATGCAGACATTCTCCATCCATTAATATGTGGGACCATGTAGGTGTGTGCATGACCGCTTTAGCTTCAGTTAAATGGATGCAAGCAATTAAGCATCTTGGGAATGCTACTTACTTAAAGTATCAGTGTAGCTGCTGATTGCTAAAGTTGTTGGGATCTTTGGCTTTCAAATTTTACTGCTCTTAATTTTTTAAAGACAAACCTGAGCTTCAAAATTGGTCCCCTGCTTTAGCAAATCGGAATTAAGGTCGAGTTTGTCTATTTCCAACCCTCCTTTTCCTCCTCTTTCCTGCTTCATGATGGATGCAGACAAAAGAGTTGTACTAGGCTCTGACAAGCCTTCAGAAAATTCGGCTACCTCTCTTCACTTTTCTCCTCAGTCAAGTTCCTTTTCTCCAGGTACTTGTGGAATTGAATCTTCAGGATCAGCCGATGACAACATAGATCGTACCTTCAAAGAGAAACGAGAGCTTTTTGATTCCTCTTTTGGCTCTCAAAAGCAGGACTCCCCTATAAAAACTTCTCCAGTATCTGAGAGAATCAAAGCTTTAGAAGCTTTAGCTGCAAAGAAGAATGATTTTGATGGGGGGTTTCCACATTTTAAAGAGCGTCACTATGAGAAATCCCCCACAGAATTGCATGGAATTTCCTCCCGCTCGTCCTTTCAGAAAAGGACAATGTCAAGTGAACAAGAATCTCCGGAATCACCCTTCGAAGTGCTTGGTGAGGCAAGGCATGGGACTGACTTTGAGGACACAGCGGACTGGATGAGAGCTCACTTACCCCCTGCACCAGATTTCAACATTGAAGATCCAGTTCTTGATGAGGAAAATGAGTCCCCCATGGTGCAAGAGAGTCCATCCAAAGTGATTAAAGCAAACCATATTGATACAGGTGAAGTTCCAGAACCTTTTGCAGGAGTTCCTGATCAGTTTATGGACAGCCCTATCAAAGTTGCAGATGACATTGATCAATCAAAGGAGGATGTCAACAAGCAATCAAAACAAGAAAGTGTGGAGGAAGATTCTGAATTTGACCTGAACTTTTTACCAACAGCCTATATGTGGGACAAGCAAGAGAAAGTTGATACAGGCACTCAAGACAGTCAGATATTCCCAGACAATCAAGAGCTTCCTTCCTGTCCTGCTCCTCCTGCAGACTTCGAGTCTCCATCACCCCCTGTGTCCCAACAGTTGGAACCTAGTCCTACACAATATTCCAACATTTTCGAAAGGAAATTTGGAGCCTGCTGAAATCCAGGAGGTAGACAGCTCTGGGGAGTCGGATGATACAGTAATTGAGGAAGCCATGAGCATCCCAATAATGGGAAACAATGACTTAGACACCAAAACCCACAAGGAAGAGGAGACCATTCCTAACAACAAGAAACCGCCAATTCAGGTACCTATTATTAATGTTATTGAAACTGAGGAACAAGTGCTAAGTGATGAGGAAGAAGAACAGTTTGAGGTAGAAGGTGATGAGGATGATGGTGAAAAGGGTCAGATTTTGCAAGGTGAGGGCAGAGGGTCACCAGAGCAACACCACTCAGAAGTTTCAGAACGTGCATCTGTGGAAACTCTACATGAACATAAACCTGACCATGACATTTCGCCTCAGGCAAATCAAACTGACTCTGCTGAGCACTCTCCTGAACACCAGGTTATTGACGATGATTACGAAAGTGGCATTTTCCTCCAGTCCTCCCCAGACTCAGGAGGCCTAAATTTCGAAGGACTCTCAAGAGCAGTTGCATATGTCTCAGAATTTAGTGTCTTTTGAACCATTTAAAGAGTCTACCCTTGATAAAGAGTCCACCCTTGATAAAGAGTCCACCCTTGATAAAGAGCTTGACAAGACTGCAGAAATACTTTCTGACCTTCCACCAGACATCAGCTGCCCCTCAAATGAGCTCAGTGATGTAGAGACATACCTGGATCATTACGCCAGTGAAGAGCTTGCTTTGAAAGACCAGCTGAATTTGTCTTGTTTTAAGGAGAGCAAATGTGAGAAAACAGAGCTTTCGAAGTCAGACTGTCTTACAGATAATCAAAATATCAGTGCTCCTGTTCAAGAATCCTTTGATATCATCACTGATGATTTCGATGAGACACCCAACGAATGCAAACTAGATTATGAATCTGGGCCTGAGCCTTTCCTTTTTGAAACTTCATCTGATGATATTGAGACTATACTCTGTCAAAACAAAATGCCAAGTGTTGATTCAGAAGATCAAAAGTCAACAGTGGAAATCAAGACATCTAACTTGCAGGAACTGGAAGACTTGCCGGTGCAGTCCATTGACCAACAAACCCCAGTTAAAGAGATCCCACCTGCACCATTCCCCTCTTTCCACAGTGAGCAGTCTAGTAAAATCAATGACGTTATTTCTGAGCCTACGACAAGTGAGGTTGCTGAGGGATCAGTGATAACTAAGTCTGAACCTCAAGTTGTGACCCCCAAAGATCTTTTAGATAGACCGGATTCGACCAGAGACCATGAGTGATACAGAGACGTTTGAAACAGAATGCTCAGTAACGGCAGCTACTGACAGCTTTGTGGATTTCATGAGGGAGTGTCTTAAATCACGACAGGATGAGGAACCTGAGGGGTTCAGTTCTGGACACAACATTATAGACCATAATCCCAAATCTGATGCTCCTCCTTCCTCTCAATCATCCCCAGCAATGATCATGGACTTGGAGCAGGAGCGCCTCACAATTTCTGCTTTGAAAGAGCTCGGGAGCAGCCAAGAGGAGGAAGATGAGAATATTCCCACAATGAAGACTGTCCTAAATCCTACACCAAATCCTGAGGCTTCAATCACCTCATCTTCTCAATCTCTTCCAAATGAGTGTCAGGCAGTACTTCCCAAAGAGGTAGAGGCAATCGACATTTGGGTTGCAGAGGCCTACCATCTTGCAGAGCATGTCTTGACAGCAATACTAACCCACTTTTCAGGTAACATGTCTTTCTTCTGGGCAAGCAGCCTGCTAACTCTGCACGCATAGTATGCCCAGACACTAGCCATTACTTACCTCTTTTTCTTTTATAACACAACTTGAATTTACTCAACACTAACCTATAAGTATGTTTCTGAAAAGATGGCAAAAGCTAAACATTTTCAAGTTATTACAATAGCCTTATGGAGATTCTAAATTACTTGTTTGTTGTGAGGAAAACTGAAGACTAGTCATGACATTAATTCTATTTTTCTGTGCCATGTCTCATGACCTTAAAAGAACATGATGGTATAATTTTAAAAGGAATGGATATAAACATTCCTGCAGGGTGGCTGCATGGCTTCCACAGCCCTTGAAGTCAGGTGACCGGTTATGTCTACTCAGGTTTCATCTTTTTATGTAACCTTCAGAAACGCCATTGGGAATGAAGTCAGGATAAGTCATTAAAAAGGAGTAGCATTATCTTCCATTTGACAGTAGGCTATTGTTATGTGTGTACTGATCTGGTGTAACACTAGAGAGAAAGTGATGCAGAATTATTGGTTTATACTATTTATTTATTTTACTTAAAGCAGAAATGCTTGGCCTTTACCACAAGGACTATATATATACATTGTCCCTTTTAGTTTTGGGAGAATGGTTGAGTCGTTATTGTTGACTATTTGTCTTGATTATTGTAAGCACAATTGGTAACGCTTCCTTTTACAGTCCAGTTACCCATGTAAATACTATGTACTTATTTTAGTAACTACAATTGCTGGGTAATAACTAGTACTAACCCTGAACCTACCCCTGTTCTATGTACTATGTTACCTTATATTAGCCAGTACTCTCTAGGTAAGTACACTGTAAGTACACTGTAAGTACTGTACTGTAAAAGGAAGCGTTATCACACAATTATTCATTTTCTATTAAAGAAATACTTCTATTAACTGAAAAGCCCTAACTTCCACCTTAAAATGTTATATGTAAGAAAGTTACTTGGGTATGTAGTAGTAAAAAAAAACAATGAACACTAGTATTTGTTTTGGTATTTCTTTATCTTACAAATGGGGACACTGTACAATAAGTATCAGTTAACATTCAGTTAATTCAGTCTGGCATCATGACCAGTTTTGCAGAATTTGTTAATACAGGATAATGTTAATTTATAGATGTAATGTATTGTTATAAAAATTTTCTTTTGTTAATCCATTTTTAAATGTTTTCCTAAATGTAAAATTGATAAATGGTGTAAAGTTAGCAATATTAATTTAACCTTACTGTAAAGTAGGGCTGGAACCAACTTATTTTTTCTATTGATTTAATCTATGGATTTTTTTTTTTATTAAATTATATAACTAAATTAACAACAGCATTAAATGCTTAATAACCGATTGAATGCTTTATGAACACAGCCGTATTAAGCACAAAATATAGGACTGACAAGCCTATTCTGTAGTGCTGTGTAAAAATCCACTGTAATAGTCCAAATACCTACACTGCTGTCTCAGTCGTTTTGAGGTAGGAGGCCGTGAGGCGTTTCTTTTCAGATGCTCTTGCATAGAAGTTTTGGTGCTGTGCTGTGCCATTTCAGTTTTACAGAGCGTGCAGATAAGCATTTTGTTTGTTCTCTGTTTAAAAAATGTCCACTCTTTAGATCGAGCTTGATATTTTTGTAATAACGGCTTATTTTCAGCATGCCTGGGAGTCGGTGCCACCATCACTGGGGAATATAAACAGTGCAACAAATCAACACATTCCTCTGAAATCTACTAATTTATGCAATCAACATAATTGATTACATCAACTCCTCACTCCATTTCCAGCCCTACTGTAAAGTTTTTCATATAGACAGTATTTCATGTCTTGTGCTAGTTGCCAGATATAGTTGTAACAGAGTGAAGTGGGTTATCGAAACAAATCTAGGGCATATTGTTTGTCTCACTTTTTCAATCTCTATTGTTTGAATTGATTTGCAGTGATCGTAACTTGTTTTGCTTTTTTAGCTCTCAATCATTTAAGTACGGCTGACTGAGAGCTTTCTAGTGGTGTGAATGTTTGTTTTAATGGGTGTGTTGGTTTCCACTTGGGTTTTTCCACCGCTGTGGATATTGAGGTTGTTAACTCAAGCATAGGTTTGTTTAATCACTGTACACATGTATGTACTTCTAATTCATAATTTGGTATATAAACAAATATATATTCACGTTATGCATTTTAATTAATTTTTCCATATGTTCTGCCTGTAAATTGTAGTAGTTTAATTTCTCTTGAGGCTTTAAAAGGATAGGAAGCAAGTGCAAACATTTTAAGAACACTGAAACAGACCATAGTGTATAAATATGGCCAATAGCCTTTAAATAACTGACCTCATTAGCTTTTCATTGCATGAAAATTGGCTCACGCTGTTCGTTTCTAAACATACAACTGAGCACCCGCTTTAACAAGTAAAAACTAGATTTTTTTATCTCGTGCTTGGGTGAATACGTGATTTCATGCATGACTCTTAAATGATTCAGACACACGTGGACTCTTACACAGATTCGCACAAATGCATTAGATGGTGCATGTACCTTTAAGAGCTGTGCGAGAACTAAAAGAGGCCACTGCGGCTCAGCAGCCACTGGGACATGCTGTTGTATCTGGGTCCACTAACCCTTGCGAGGAGGGAGGGTATGATAGACGAATGACTGTTCTCAGCTTAGGCTGCCTCCCTGTGGGCACTAGCAAAGCATGCTGGGAGGGACTCAGGCCCCTGCAGTGAGCAGGGAGGAAACCCCTCACATGCACTGAGTGTTAGCCCCGGGCAGGAGTGGACAAAAACAATAGTGCTCTCTCAGGCTCTGAATCATTTGCCACACACTATTGTTCTGTAGTTATGTCACGTTGACACGTTGTTGTAAACAATTTTTTCCCTCGGGATGCTCTATCATTGTTTTTGTTTTTATATTACTTTTTCCATTCCCTTTCTTCTCTTAAAATACAGCATACAACTGATCAGAACTCAGCTAGATTTCAAAATTATGAATAATCCAAATTATGTTGGTTTAAATGTGCTTGTTTATGGTAAATGGTTGAGTACAATACCACACTTTAAATATCTTAATTTTCATTTACAACGTTAGTCTTTGCATTAATTTGGTTTTGGACTGGTTTGGTGACATTGGTGTCCCAATGACTTTTTTTTTTTAATCAAAATTGGCACAAATTCCATATTGTGAGAACAAGTAGATACACTAAAAGTTTGGGGTCAGTCGAAAGAAATTAAGACTTTTATTCAGCAAGGATGCATACATTTCATCAAAAGTAACTATAAAGATATTTATAATGTTACAAAACATTTCTGTTTGTAAATGTGGTTCTTTTGAACTTTCTATTCATCAAAAAAATTCTTCTAATTTCACAAAATATTCAAGTGTAGCCTTAAGGCCATTGCACATTGAGTCTGAAATTTTCGTATGCCTAAAAATTCGTCACACACAGAAATCTTGCACACTGAGTCCGATGCGTATTTATTAAACCTTTGCGGAAAAAAAACGCACAAAAAAACAAAATGGATTCGTCAAGACAGTGAGGATGGTTTTGTTGCCCTCTTATTGAAAAGAGAAGAAAGAGAAAATATTGGGTCTATCCAATCCTGAAATTGCGCCAAGAGTTTCACTTCCTTAATCAAGGATTTGCGAATTTATCCCGAGCGATTCAAAATTTACTCAGAATGTCAGTGGAACAGTTTAATGCTTTATTAGTGATTCTGGAGCCACATATTAAAAAGAAGACCGTCTATTTCCATGAACCAATCGATCCTGACTTTGAACAGAGACTGGCGGTATGGTATGGACACACACACACACACGGGCAGGCGGAAGCGCTGGGCTACAGGTTATATATGAAGAGTTCAGATGCAAAAGCCTCTAAGTGCCATTTGAATTTTTTTTCTAAAATTATCATTTTTATCAAGCTTGTATATTTAAGTTCAGTAATTTCACTTAAATGGCAATGAAGATTACCTATTAATTGTCATTTAAGTGAAATTACTGAAATTATATATACAAGCTTGATAAAAATGGTCATTTTAGAAGAAAATTTCAAATGGCATTTAGAGGCTTTTGCATCTGAACTCTTCATATTGTACCCAAATAATAGGCTACATTAGTTATACGAATTGGCTGCTCAATTACACCTTAATCAGATCCAAAAATTTGAATCTGATTGAAAGGGGAGGCTTATTCCTTTCTAATCCGATTCAGAGAACATATAAACACTTGATCGGAATTGAAAACCTAAACTGAAAGGACTGCCCATGTGCAATAATGTGCGGAACGAGCTTCCCCCGGCCCTAAATTGTCAAAAAAACAAAAAACTCAATGCTGGCTGTGGATGCGAAAAACGCAGAAAATCAAACCTGAAATCGAATATTTTTATGAAGGACGAAAGTTTTGGAAATGATGTGCAAGCTTGATTGACTTAACGTGAGGTCGAATTTTGTTTTTTGTTTTACGTGTGAAAATTTCAATGCGAATTTCGGAGTCAGTGTGCAATGGCCTTTACCGAATTTTCAACCAGCTTTGTATTGTTACAATGTTCATAATGTATGCAAACATAATGTTCTCAGTGTTTCCTGGACCAAGAAATTGAGTTTATTTGACAGCTCCAGGGCATTCGTGAAAACTATTTTACGTCCTCATTTTGTATCTCCGCCAGTGGACAGTAGGATCAGACTGAGGTTTATTAACTGAAGAGTTATTGTACTCGCTCCCGCTAAATGTTTAATCTTTGAATTCTTGCATCTGGGAACAATAGAAACTATACAAGTCAACATCATATCGTCGACTAAAAGTTTTCTTAGAAGTATTTTCTACTATGCAGAAAGTGCATCCACAGCAGACGGGTGGGAGTGGCCTTGGATGGCAACAAGCCCAGTGCATTATGGGGCATTGAACGTTTTCCGCCTATTTGGCAAAAGACAAAAGCCTTTTTTCTTTGTTTTCTTCTGCCTTTTTACTTTATAGACGGCCATATTGTTATTTGACCGTTTTCACTGTATTTCTGATCAAATAAATGCGGCCTTGCTGAGATTTTTTTTTTTAAACATGGAAAAAAAATCTTTCTGACCCCAAAGATTTGAAACTCGAATTTGTTCAATATTATTTAACATGGCTAGTTTTGACCATTTATCTCCCTCCCTGCCCCTAATAAAATTTTCATTAAGTAATTTTCATCAATTTCAAATAACAATTTGCATTATGGTGCATTTCAGAGTTTAAAACGTTCGCTGAAAAGCAAAGAAGAGCGGTACCTGACCATATATTGCTTGAAATGAATGCATGAATGCATTTACAGTGTCTCGGAGTGGGAGAAACATATCTGTGCTGTGATGTATTAAAGCTGACAGACCAAACATAGTAACAGTGGAAGACGTGGTTGGTGTTTTTCAACCAGCCTACGCTTGCACGTGTAAGGTACTTCTGTTACAGGACTCATCCCACACATGGCCAAGTATGAATTCCTCATCTACTCTTTTGCCAGGAAATATAAATATGTAAATGGCTCTATTGCGCTGTTATTTTGTGGTACAGAGCTGTGCATACTAATGAAGGTTGATGTCTTGAATGCCACCATAGACTGCTTATACATCCTTGATTTCCTCAGAAATGGAAACACGCAGAGCCGAAACCCTCAAGGCATCACTCCACGTGGAGTTTGCCATTTATGTAAGGCTTCTTTAAAAGGTTTCGCTCACCGAAGCCACTCGAAAACTACATTATGTAACCGCAGCTGTATGGAAAATATGAGCTCTGTATTATTCATGAACCGAGCTAATGATTTTACAGTTCAGCGTACCCAAAATAACTTATGTACAAATGTGTTCCTGCTTTTCAATATCAATATTTTTGTCGTGCTGTTTTTATTTCCTGTTACGTTCATTAAAACACACCACGCACACGTTTTTCACATGCCTTTTCTGTAGTGCAGTGAATGACCTGGTGCACTGGGGAACCCTAAGAAGTCCGGCGTGGTGTTTGGCGTGTCGCTGCTGTTGCTGCTGTCTCTGGCAGCGTTTCAGCGTGATCAGTGTGATCTCATACCTGCTGCTGGCTCTGCTCTGCATTCACCATCTCTTTCCGCATCTACAAGTCCGTCAGTCCAGGCTGTGCAGAAGTCCAACGATGGACACCCTTTCAAGTGAGAGTCCTATATATGTCTTAGAAAACACCCTTGTCTTATTAGTGATTATATGTATTTATTGTATATTTTAAAAAACCTTGGGCCACTAGTACTGAGTGGCCAAAAGTGAATGTCTAGCCTGTTAACATCTTCACTCTTTACCTCTAATATTATAATAAAAAAAAAAATTGTTCAGATTTTATAAGCATATTGTGTAGTTGTGATTGGAGTCAATTGTTTTATTTTTGAGAACGCAATGAAACATGCCAAATTGATATCATAATTTTTTCACATGACAGTCAAATATTAATAGCTCATTATGTTGAAGTCACTGTATGCTTTTATCCTGTGAGTATAGTAAAATAAAACATGAAGCTTTAAGTCTGCAATTTTGTCGGATAAATACCATTACGATTTAGTTTTTTGTTCTTCCCTCATATTTAAAGCGTTTAAAAATATATATATATATAAAATGGGTTCCTCATATTTTGATGGTTTAATTGAACTTGTTAGGTAATTAAAAGCTATATATTCCCTCCTGACATCACTTTTGGGCACTACAGTGTATGAGAAATAATAAAGATTACCGATTTTATCTATCTCTATCGCTATATATATTAACGGTCACATTATAATGTATACAAATAATTTATTAAATAAATATTTCTACAAATGCAGTTTTTACATATAAATAATTTTTTATTTTATACATATATATAATATATATATATATATATATATATATATATATATATATATATATATATATATATATATATATAATTGTATAAAATCTAAATATTTTGTATTTATATGGGAATAAAACATCTAAATATAATTAATTATATTTATATTATAATTATATAAAATAAAACATATTATTTTATTTATTTGTAAAAACTACATTTGGAATATATAATAAATTTACTATATATATATATTAATGTTATTTTTAAGAATAAAAATATGAAATAAATAAATTATTACAATATTGAATATATGAAGAGTTCAGAATGCAAAAGCCTCTAAGTGCCATTTGAAATTTTCTTCTAAAATGATACATTTTTATCAGAGCTTGTATATTTAAGTTCAGTAATTTCACTTAAATGGCAATGAAGATTACCTATTAATTGTCATTTAAGTGAAATTACTGAACTTAAATGTACAAGCTGATAAAAATGGTCACTTTAGAGAAGAAAGTTCAAATGACATTGTAGAGGCTTTTGCATCTGAACTCTTCATATAATAAAAATAGAATTTATAGGAAGAAAGTATTTTTTTTTAATACATGCTACACATTTCATATACTGTAGGTCAGTTTGGCGTGTCTTGTCATGCTCTGGTGTTAGTAAGGTTTGGTTTTTGAGTGCAGTGGTGTGTGTTGGGATGCAGTGCCAAGGTTAATTGGGTTGACCCCTGTGCCTGTGACAGAGCTCTGATGGGAGAAGATGTCGACCGTGCCGCCGAGACCTTCCGCAAGCACGTGGATGCCTGTCTCACACACGTCGAACCGTGCGCTCGAAGCAGATGAGCCGCCTCTTCCTGGTCGAGGATCTGGTGGATTCCTCAAGGTCAGTTGAGAAATGAACAGATTTAAAGTATAGCTCTCCGAATTCATTCAGAATCTATTTTACCCTCATGTTGTTCCAAACTTGTTCCAAACTTCCACCACGCCGTTCTGTTCTTTTGACCCATATATCCTTGTGTTTTCAGCTGGCAGTGGTGATGTGGCTGCTGACATATGTTGGAGCGGTCTTCAATGGCATCACCATCCTCATCCTTGGTAGGCCAAATACTACCACTTCTAGCACCATACTTATACTTTTGAGTTTATACTGAAATATTTGGTTATATAGACTTGACTTTTTCAGTATGATCCCATGTGGAGTTTAATAACAATCATAATCACCCAATACTGGGTGTTTTCTTTTCGCAGCTGACATCCTGCTTTCTCAGTGTACCGCTCATCTATGAGAAAAACAAGGTTAGATCTATGTTTTTGCTTTTCACACTATGCATTGTGTGTTCATAAAAGGGATAGTTCGACTAAAAATTAAAATAGTCATCACTTACCCTCATGTTGTTCCAAACCTGTATGAGTTTCTTTCTTCTGTTGAAGAGTATTTTAAAATCTGATAAATTTTTTTAAATCAAAATAAATTTTGATATTTTTCTGTAGAAGATATTTTAAAGTTTGTTTGTTTTTTTTTGTTTGTTTTTTTCATTTTCGGGTGAACCATATCTTTAAAAGAATATTTATTGTAGTAGCCTAAATAAGAGATTATATAATAAAACACTATTGTTTAAAAGTTTGGGATCGTAATATTGCTTTAAATCTTACCTAGGCTTCATTTATTTGATAAGAAATAATGTTGTATTATTTTTATTATCAATATACTTAATATGGCATTAACTTAAAAGCAAGCAAATAACATTTCTTTGAAACTGGTGAATCACAGTTATAATGTAATACATTTAGTATTCCAAGTTACTCTTGTTACTAGTGATCTGTTAATGACAGAGGAAACGTATGCAATAAAATGCAGTTTCACTGCATATATAACAATGATGTGGTTTTGAAACACTTGCACAGAGTTGCTTTTGAAAAGATGACACATGCAGTTTGAGAACAGCGGCCCACTCAGACTGAACAGTAATCATCATGTATGATTATTGCTCCAGAGGGCTCTTATGTAAGCCCTTTCTCAACACTTGTCATAATCTTTTCTGAAAGCATTTGTCAAGTCTTGAAGTCTTATCTAACTGGCATTGTTAATGAGCGCCTGATGCAGTTGTTCTCTTCGGACCTTTCTTCGTTTTAAACACAGCGCTAATGAAGATAATGTACAGAAATAATGATACTTCATAATGGTGCCACAAAACTCTGAACTGTCTCTTTAATCTCAATGGCGCAGGAGCACTATACACTGACCTCAAAACTGCAGTAACCCAGATTTTAATATCTTCATAGTGAGAAAATGAAAGTCATGATGCCCAGAAACTGTTTTAGAGTATTGTGTGTGTATATATATATGTATATATATATATATACACTCACCGGCCACTTTATTAGGTACCCCATGCTAGTAACGGGTTGGACCCCTTTTGCCTTCAGAACTGCCTCAATTCTTCATGGCATAGATTCAACAAGGTGCTGGAAGCATTCCTCAGGGAGTTTGGTCCATATTGACATGATGGCATCACACAGTTGCCGCAGATTTGTCGGCTGCACATCCATGATGCGATCTCCCGTTCCACCACATCCCAAAGATGCTCTATTGGATTGAGATTCTGGTGACTGTGGAGGCCATTTGAGTACAGCGAACTCATTGTCATGTTCAAGAAACCAGTCTGAGATGATTCCAGCTTTATGACATGGCGCATTATCCTGCTGAAAGTAGCCATCAGAAGTTGGGTACATTGTGGTCATAAAGGGATGGACATGGTCAGCAACAATACTCAGGTAGGCTGTGGCGTTGCAACGATGCTCAATTGGTACCAAGGGGCCCAAAGAGTGCCAAGAAAATATTCCCCACACCATGACACCACCACCACCAGCCTGAACCGTTGATACAAGTCAGGATGGATCCACGCTTTCATGTTGTAGACGCCAAATTCTGACCCTACCATCCAAATGTCGCAGCAGAAATCGAGACTCATCAGACCAGGCAACGTTTTTCCAATATTCTATTGTCCAATTTCGATGAGCTTGTGCAAATTGTAGCCTCAGTTTCCTGTTCTTAGCTGAAAGGAGTGGCACCCGGTGTGGTCTTCTGCTGCTGTAGCCCATCTGCCTCAAAGTTCGACGTACTGTGCGTTCAGAGATGCTCTTCTGCCCACCTTGGTTGTAACGGGTGGTTATTCTGAGTCACTGTTGCCCTTCTATCAGCTCGAACCAGTCTGGCCATTCTCCTCTGACCTCTGGCATCAACAAGGCATTTCCGCCCACAGAACTGCCGCTCACTGGATGTTTTTTCTTTTTCGGACTCATTCTCTGTAAACCCTAGAGATGGTTGTGCGTGAAAATCCCAGTAGATTAGCAGTTTCTGAAATACTCAGACCAGCCCTTCTGGCACCAACAATCATGCCACGTTCAAAGTCACTCAAATCACCTTTCTTCCCATACTGATGCTCGGTTTGAACTGCAGGAGATTGTCTTGACCATGTCTACATGCCTAAATGCACTGAGTTGCCGCCATGTGATTGGCTGCTTAGAAATTAAGTGTTAACGAGCAGTTGGACAGGTGTACCTAATAAAGTGGCCGGTGAGTGTATATATATATATATATATATATATATATATATATATATACATATATATACATATATATATACATACACATATATATATATATATATATATATATATATATATATATATATATATATATATATATATATATATATATATATATATATATATATACATATACAGCTATGGAAAAAATTAAGAGACCACTGCCAAATCAGCAGTGGTCTCTTAATTTTTAGTCATAATTGTGTATATATATATAATTTGAATTTGAATTTTTTGGTGAAATATCCCAAATGTTTATATGTTTATATCCCAAATGTTTACTGATGATTTGGCAGTGGTCTCTTAATTTTTTCCATAGCTGTATATATTCAAAATAATTACACACACACAAATAATACATTTTGTAAACACAAACTTTTATTTTGGATGTGATTAATTGTTGCCCAGCCCTAATATATATATATATATACATATATATATATATATAATATAAATACTAGGGTGTAACGATTTTCAAGCACGAAACCGAAAAACCGCGATACTGAACTCACGATTCGAATCGCGATACTGTCATTGCGTACCGAACACGCCCTGCCCCGCCCCCTGCTACCCCGGCCCCGCCCAGCCCGGCTCAATGGACCTCATGTCTTATGTAAACAGTACACAATGAATTTAGTTTTGTAGCCTAACCACCATTAACACCAAATAACAAGCTCCGTGTTTTGTTACTTTCGATAATAAGCAAGGTGTAATCTTTCAGATTCTGTCTATTTGATCACGAAATTCAAACAATAAATGGCGTTTTGGCGCTCTTTGATGTGACGTGACAGATCGCTTACTAGGCTCCTCATTTCAAGCGGCAGCGCCGCGCGCGAGTAAACGCGATCATCTCTTCCTCAGTTACAGAAAAGACACCTGAAGGTATGTTGAAAGATACAGTATACTTACTGAAAGGCATCATAACTCGTGTAATCGCTCAATCAGTGTTTCAGCCGCGGAAAGACGTCAATAAAACAGCAAAGCTTTAGCTTGTCACTAGCATTATATTTACCTCAGCAGGCAAGTGATTCAGTGTCCACAACTTCCTATAAATGAACCTTTGCACTAAATAAATGCTCTATGTTAGCCTGTATATTATATTTTACTTAACCTGTTAATGATATCTTGATTATTTAATTTATGTTTAAAATATCTTTCATGAAAATGACAACTGTGTAAATTATTAGAGTAAAAAAACACAAGTTAATGTAAAAACTGCCTTATGTTCAGTTTACATGTTTTCATACAATGTGTTGTGTGTTGATTATTATTTATATCTAAAAAATAAATGGCATCTGAATTTAGGTTAAAAGTCTAGGCTACAACATTTAATGTTATAGTAATGTGCAGCCTTCAATATAGTTCACAGCATTAGCAGATTTGTTTTAATCCTTGTAAAATGTTTAATTGTAACTGAATTAATTTAAAGACAAAGACCTTTTTTTTCATTAAACCACTGTTTAAAAAAAAGCCATTTTAGCTTTCTAAACCGAACCGAATCGAACCGAACCGAGACGTCAAAACCGTGGGAAAACCGAACCGTCAGTTTTGTGTATCGTTACACCCCTAATAAATACACACACATGCATGTATAAATTTAAGAAATATTTGCATGTATATACTGTATTTATATTTAGACTTAATTTATATTAAATATAAATATTTTATATATACATTTTTTTTTTCTTAAATATAGACATGCACATGTGTGAATTCTTATATACAAAATAATTATACACAGTACACACACATATATATTATGTAGACACAAACTTTTATTTTGGATGCGATTAATCGCGATTAATGGTTGCCCAGCCCTAATATATATATATATACACGCACACACACAAATTAATCGATTTGACAGTACTAAGTATGTAATAATGACTATATATATATATATATATATATATATATATATATATACGCACATCCAATAACCAATAATATATATATATATTTTATTTTCACTTTCATTGAAGGCTTTAAATAAGTCCTTTTGTGTTTTCTGCCTCTCCCTGCACTTTTTATTGTTTATAATTTGTATTGTACAACTAAACTAATATCCACGAAAGTGACTGCAATAAATAGTCAATTGTGTCAGTGACTATATTCTTAGCGTTCACCCCCAACATCCTAGTGTTATGCCAGCAAATTTGCACGGAAGCACATGCACTAATATTATTGTTTATCATAATGCAGCATCTCTCTGTTATTTCCACAGACCCAGATTGACCATTACATCGACATTGTACGCACTCAAGTCAACACTACAATGGCTAAGTTAGTATGCTTTGAGTAATTAAGTATTAAAAATAAAGTACGAATATGCACGCTCTTCATCTATAAAGAATTGAGTCTTGGAAATGGCTGTTCATTAGTGCGGCTTGTTCTTTTCTCCCTCAGGCTACAAGAGAAACTCCCAGGAGCCATGAAGCGCTGTAAAGCAGAATGATCCTCTCCTCCGATCAGTTGTTGCCATGTTTACCATCCTTCTATCTCTAGCCGCCTCCCTTTACTCTAAGCCCCGCCCCCTTTCTTCTCCTCCCCTGTATAACCCTCACACCTTAAAACAACCATCTGCACTGAACCAGCTAGTATGTAAAATCTAAAAAGCTTCTTGATATTCACTGTTAACTGCAGCTTATTAACGACATTAGGAAAGAAGCTCGGGCTTCGGGAGCTGATGATTTTCAACACAGGAAGTGATGTAATGCCACTGGATGCCCATTTTGATGGCCAGTGTATGGAAGGATTTGTGAACTAGACTGAACTTATGACCTGGTTTCGGGGTGTTGGGTAGGGTGGTGCGGTTGTAATGAAGTAAAGAGACACGTGTTTGACTCTTTGATGAACATTTCACTGAAACGTTATGAAATGTGTATGTATTAATCTGAAATGCACTGAACATATAACTGGTCTTGCACGTTTTGATTGGGCAAAAACCAGCAGTGATAATTCTAGTGTAGTTCACTATCCTCCCTGTTATTGGCAAAGTTTTTAATATCGTGTATGTATATATAGTTCGATTACAACAGGCTCTTTGCTGTGAAAGTAGTTAGTGTTGCTTTTTATATTAAAAAAAACAAAACGAATATACAGCTCTTATATTTCTCTCTCGCACCTCTCTTGCACTCAAACAGAGTTGAGTTCACGTTAAATGTTATTACTCTTAACATAATAGTAATTATATTATATCTCGATTAGGTTGGCTGCTTTAAGTCCCCTGTCTGACATTGGCTTCAACAATAAATATTAATAACCTTAAGAATGACTTTTATGCATAGAGCAGCAAAATTATAGGAGAGAATGGGAATAATCTGAAGTTGGCCTCAAAAGTCATTGATTTTTGTTGAAACACGGCCAATGGTCATCATTCATGTCGTTTTAGAGAAGATAAAAATGTTTTTTGTCAGCATTTTAGGGCATTGTTTACCACCTTGGGGACTGAAGAAGTTTATAAATCTCATCTGTTTTTGTTCAAGAACATGCCATTATTTAAGCTGGATAAAATAATTACACTTACTAACATGTGATAACACTGTTTTTCCTTAAGTCAAGTCCCACTGCAAACACTGTTGGCTTTTAAGACACAAGGGTGAATGGATTTCTGTAAGGGAAGGATAGCATGGTAAAAAATGGCTTTCGAATGTGCTGTTTAAAAGCAGTCGGTCTGCGCAAAGGCTTGTAAATGGAATATGCACCATATATCAATGGTTATGGTTACATTCATGTTGCTTTTACTGGATAGTCAGCTCATGATGGTTTTATTGTGCCGTTTATTTAACATTCCAGCTGATGCAGTTGGAAGCATGTCCAATTTGAGAAACACTGACAAGTTCATTGGCATTTTAAAAGTACGGCCCCTTTCCAATTAACTTTATTTTTTCTCTCGCAAACCCTTTATGCATGTTTACACACATGATCAGATTCGGACGCAAGTGTCTCGTCATTGTTGCTTAACTGGCATGTTCTACAGGATAGATCACGTGTGTGTGCTTTTGAAGAAAGCTATGACAATTTGTATTGCCAGTTTTTTTTCTTTCAAGGGTAAATTATGATTATATTACTACTTTTATAATAGATGCAGACCTCTCTGTTTAGGTTCTACGTCTTCGTATCTTCTTTCTTCTCTACTGAGTTTCAGTTTAATATTTGGGTATTGTTTTTTTAACTTATTCCTGTAGTTCTTTAGCATGTTTGCTGTTTCTTTCCTGTTTCTCTCGGAGAAGGGTTGACTGAGGTCACGTTTTTTTTTTTTGCTTTTGACTCTTGAAACTAGATGTGGTGACTAACATCTACATTTAGTTTGTTAATTCTAAGTTAAGTTAATATGTAGGAGCTTTTTTGGGGGGAGGGGGGAGGGAGGGGAAAGATGCAAACAGGAAAAATTGTGGTCCCTGTAATGATGTCAAAGTGAACTTAATAAAAATGCCAAAAGCATTTATAGTGTTTGAGCTTGTTTTTTCCTTCAGTAGATCTAGCATTACATTGAGTTATCACATTCATGAACTAGTTATTCATCACTATCACTACCATTCAAAAGCTTTATATATCCTTGCTGAATAAGTATGACTTTATATTATGCATGCATGCATGTGTGTGTTATTTAAAGGAGTAGTTCACTTTAAAAAAAAACTTTTGCTGATAATTTACTCACCCCCATGTCATCCAAGATGTCCACGTCTTTCTTTCTTCAGTCGAAAGAAATTAAGGTTTTTGATGAAAACATTCCAGGATTTTTCTCCATATAATGGACTTCAATGGGAACCAAATGGTTCACGGTCCAAAAGACAGTTTCAGTGCAAACTGTTCAAAGGGCTTTAAACCATTCCAGATGATGAATACGGGTGAATACGAATACAAATCAAGCAAAATGAATTAATCTTTTTCTGAGTCGATTCATTCATTTTGTTAGTTGAATGAACCAAATGACATTAAAAAAAGATTCATTCGTTTTGATGAACGTGTTCGAACAGGAGAGTCATGACCGAACAGAGCAAAACGATTCCAGACGATGAATACGGGTGAATAAAAATCAAGCAAAATGAACGAATCTTTTACTGAGTCAATTCATTCATTTTGTTAGTTGAATGAACCAAATGACATGAAAAAAGATTCACTTCATTTTGATGAACGTGTTCGAACAGGAGAGTCATAAACGCACATCACAGAACAGAGCAAGGCGAACATTTGAGCTTATAAAACTTAAACTTTGTTATTTTATTTAAACAGGGTGGCTAAAGGTATAAACAATTTATATTTTAAGGGTTTTTAATACCACTTCTAAATTAAATTTAAGACCAAACTTACGATGGAAATATAAATTAAAACTGAAAATATATAGTAATATTTCCAAGTAAACACACTGTCTGTTAAAAAATATGGTGAAATGACAATAACCAATTGTCAATTGCATACGTGCGGTCGCCTGTTTTGAGGACAAGAAATGAAAACCAAAGCAATCTGATGAATGTCCAAAAGATGGAACTCTGTAACGGCCACCTAGTGTTCAGTAGTGTTCATGACATGTTGATATGCCTTTAAGACAGAGATGTATAAAGTACTAGAAACCCGGACTTGAGTAAAAGTACAAGTGCTCTATCAAAAAAGTGACTTGAGTAGAAGTTGAAGTGCTCTTTAAGC
Source organism: Hybognathus amarus (assembly GCA_030378365.1). Classification (NCBI taxonomy): domain Eukaryota; kingdom Metazoa; phylum Chordata; class Actinopteri; order Cypriniformes; family Leuciscidae; genus Hybognathus; species Hybognathus amarus. Next base: position 73,131 of record JAQIUQ010005113.1, read on the forward strand.
ACCACACTTAAGTAGAAGTACTAAAGTATTCAAAAAATTGTGTACTTAAGTATTGCAAGTAGTTTATTTTAAAATTCACTACTTAAGATAGTAAAAGTACAAGTATTGTGTCATGTAATTATCAAAGAAAGCAGTCAAAAGTTTGAACTAGCAATCAAATAAGGCACTTTGGCGGGATACAAATTTGCTTTGGCAGCCGCCAAAAAAATGTCATTGCAGGACAACCCCTGCATTAGTTGTCAATGTGTGTGTCAATAAATACCATTACCCTATACAACTGGCGTGTGATTTAGGCAGCATGAAAGCCAACTTGCAACGAATGATTCGTAAAAATTTTATAATTGTAACGAGTAACTAGCAGAACATTAAAAAATATCCAAGTAAAAGTATTAAATTCATCGAAAATATCTACTGAAGTAAAAGTAGAAGTATGAGAAAAAAACAATACTCTAGTAGAGTACAGATACAGCATTTTAGTACTTAAGTACAGTACTTAAGTAGTTCTACTTTGTTACTATACATCTCTGCTTTAAGATGACTTCTATGGCGTTGTTATTGTATGCGTGATGTTATGTGAGCGCGCACGCGAGTGAGAATGCTCGCGCTGCGCGCAAAAGGAAGATGACCTGTCATCGATCTATTCGCGGGTTTGTTTTATTATAATGCGTTTACGTCCACTTTGATTTGTAGCGTTTTACAGAGTGTTTTCTTTAACCTGTTAACATTCGACATGTATGTGAAGAGTGTGCTTAACTGAAAGAAAGCAACTATAAATGGACTCGTGGAGTTCGTTATGACCTATTCGTCATCAGGGCAGACTTCAAACTCTGGACAGACGTTACAACACACAGCACAGGGGTTCATAGAACGTTTGCTTTTAAAACTGTTTTAATGCGAGTATAGGCCTACACAAATATAAGTAAACGCTTTGCAGACCGAATGTTGTCCTGTATGAACAAAATGACGGATGTTTTTCATGACTGTTCAATCGCACCCACATGTCTCACAACACACACACACACACACACACACACACACACAGGTTACCTTACCTTGTAGAAAATATTCGACCTGGCTGGCAGAACGATTGCCTTTGCCTGCATCTTTGCGGTGACATGACAAACATATTTAAGACCTATCCAATCTGAATTTAAGACAATTTAATACTTTTTAAGGCCTTATTTTTAGGGAAATTGATTTAAGACTTTTTAATACTTTTTAATGACCCGCGGCCACCCTGATTAAAAGAGCGATCGTTTTGCTAGATAAGACCCTTATTCATCGTCTGGTGTCGTTTAAAGCCCTTTGTAGTTTGCACTGAAACTGTCTTTTGGACCTTGAACCGTTCATCAAAAACCTTAATTTCTTTTCGACTGAAGAAAGAAAGACATGGACATCTTGGATGACATGGGGGTGAGTAAATTATCAGCAAAAGTTTTTTTTAAAGTGAACTACTCCTCTAATACTCGTAGCTTTATTCATCGAATTGGCTTTATGCCAGGGGTGTCAAACTCAGTTCCTGGAGGCCTACAGTTTAGTTCCAACCCTGTTTCAACACACTTGCAGTTTTCAAATGAGCCTGAAGGACTTGATTAGCTGATCAGGTGTGCTTAATTAGGGTTGAAGCTAAACTCTGCAGGGTTGTGGCCCTCCAGGAACTGAGTTTGACATCCATGCTTTATGCACAGCTGCACTACTTCCTGAACTTCAGCCAGCTCCTTGTTTCCTGTCTGTCATTATTGGACAAACTTGATTAATTCAGGTGTGCCTGATTATTGTCATTGTGACTACTGAGGTCAGACACACCTGGATTAATCAGTTTGTCATATAATGGCAGACAGGAAACAAGGAGCTGGCTGAAGTTTAGGAAGTAGTGGAGCAGTGCATAAAGCCAATTGTACTAAAAAAATTGTACAATATATGAAGCAGCACAGCTGTTTTCAACACTGATAATAATAATACATTTATTTTAAAAAATATATATTTTTTGAGCATATTAGAATGATTTCTGAAGGATCATGTGACACTAAAGACTGAAGTAATGATACTGAAAATTCAGCTTTGCCATCACCTGGAATATGTTATAAACTATAATACAAATATTTTATAATATAATTATTTTACATTTTAATATTTCATAATATTACTGTTTTTACTGTATTTTTTGAATGCAGGAGGCCCAAACTATTGTTTTCATTTGGTAATAGAATAACATGATTTAAATGAATGGAAATGTTTTCAATTAGTCATTTAAAGAACTAGGCTTTCCATGTCAATAGAATGGACATTTTTTATTTACTGCAATGAATGACACAAGAGAAGCTCAAAAGGAATATTAAAATAATCCAAATGGCTGTTAACTCAAGAAGTGTGCATATATACTGATGAATCTAGTATGTTTTATGTGTACACAACTGGTGTGTAATGTCTTACAGGAATCTCCATATGAAGAGTTCAGATGCAAAAGCCTGATACAAAATTGAAATTTTCTTCTAAAATGATCATTTTTATCAAGCTTGTATATTTAAGTTCAGTAATTTCACTTAAATGACGTGAAATTACTGAACTTAAATATACAAGCTTGATAAAAATGATCATTTTAGAAGAAAATTTCAAATGGCACTTTTGCTTTTGCATCTGAACTCTTCATATAAAGATGTAAGGGATATACACATAAAGTGCTTTTGGTCGAGAAACATGGCATTAAAAAGAGGTTTTCCCCATGTGACGTCTGACCCCTTGACAATGCCGAAGCATGAGTTTCAGTTCACAGAGTTAAAGAGAGAACTTAACCTTTATGTCAGTTTGTCATAAACATGTGAACGTCCAGTGCAACTGAATAAGGCGTAACAAATCAGTGTTTGTTATTGATCATTTAATGCTGGATAGTATATATTTAAACAAATTGCACCTTTATGATTAAATTCAATATTCATAAAGCGCAGTAACAGAAAATTACTGTTGAATAAATCCTGCTCCCTGAGAAAAGAATCTCACTCAAAAGAAACCAGACTTTACCTAAACAGAAGTTTCATGATTTTTTATTTATTTTTTATTTCAATATAACTTTTTGGTTAACTGAACCAATATTATATAACATTAACATTATAAATCATATATTATATTTATGCTTCTTTCTAAATTGCAAAATGTGATGACAAAATGGTACTTGAAATCATGAATTATATTCTCCCGCTGTGATTGCTAAGTAACAATCCCACAAACTTGTACCTAACACCCATTTTAAGTGCTGTGAGTAACATAATATTGTCCACTGTAATGTGTGACGTCATGCAAAATGTCAAGCGCGAAATCAATAACAGTCTTGCCACAGTCAACAAAAAAGCAATGTACAAATGCATTTAAGAGTGCTTATCCACAGAAAAGAAAATATAAGTTCAGTAAAATCACCTATTGGGAACTACATAAATTCTTTTTAAATGACACTGGTTTCACTTTCAAGTGATTCAAGCATAAATATTCTTTTTAAATGCAAACAAATTCACTTTGTTAGAGACAAAGGGACAATTATTCTCCAACAATGTCACATCCTTCAATATAAATTGGTTTTACCCCGCAGCAAACTTCCTGAGTGAAGGAAAACAAAAAAACAGGATGTCAAAAACTCATCCCTACAACTTTTCTTTCATTTAAGTGCTCTGGCTCGAAGTGCATTCGGCATTAACATAAGCATTACCATTAGCATTCTCTTTATGGCCGTGGTTTGAACCCGAAAAACAGTCCTCCGAGTGAAAGTGCACAGAGAATCTGGTTGTAGCAAAGCAGGGCCAGCTGCCTCTCTTCCGGGCTGTAGTCCAGCGAGTGTGGGTGCACTTGAAGGATGTGTCTCTTAATGGTGCTGACCTTTAACGTGGCGAGCGTAGCGCCACACACCATGCAGATCAAGCCATGCCGACTGCAGTCGTAATCCATCAGGAAGTCCATCTTCCAGCGGGGCCTGGGTAATTGCGCCGCTGGTCCTTCCCCGGGTAGTGCCTGTGCCGCCCAGTCGCCTGTGTTGATGGTGTGACATTTGTGCTATTATTGTCTTCGGATTCACCTCCTTGCTCTGTGGTTTTCACAGGCGACACTTGCGTGTCAACAGCTGTGTTTGTAGTGACAGGGCCACTTTTGGGGTCTTCAGTGTCAAACAAAAGAAAAAAACGACAAACATTATTGATTTTAAACAAGATGTTTGATTTATAACAGGATTTTCCTTTCACAATGCAAAACTAACACTTAGTTCATTCATAAACCGTAACATACGCTAACTACGCTAGTCAGCTGTTAGCTTTCTAAGTATAGGCTAACTGAAAACACAAGGAAAGAGAGAACATTTTCATTGTAAAGTAGGGTAATTTACATCATTAATATCTTTACATCCTTAAAACAAGATATATTTACCTGTGAAGATATATAATTTTTAGTTTATTAGCTGTTAGCTTAAGCAGTCTAAATGAAAGCACAAGATAAATGATTATTTTTAGCTTCTAGAATGTAGTTGTAGCATGTCATTTAAATTAAAATACATTAAATGATCATATTTTCAAGATTAAGTATATTAAATATATTTAGATTTAAAACAAGATAAATTTGCCCGAGAGGCTAAATAATCTTTAGTTGTCAAGCTGTTAGCTTAGGCTAACGGATAGCAATAGGAAAGAAATGTTTAATTTGTTTTTAGTTTATGACATTATAATGTGATATATGTAAAATGTAATTTAAAGGACCTTGGTGAACATATCTTCATGATCAAGTACATCTTGGATATCTCTACATCCTTAAAACAAGATAGGCCTACACAAGTGTAGTTTACAAGCTGTTAGCCTGCTAAAGGCTAAAAAAAGCACAAAATAAATTAGCTACTGGAATTAGTTTGAATATAAAATTTATCTTGTATTTCCTAATAATATAATATAATTAATATAATATATACATCTTGCCTATCTTTAATTACATCCTTAAAACAAGATACACCAGTTTAGTTTCTGAGCTGTTAGCTTGCTAAGCAAAGGTTAAATGAAAGCACAAGATAAATGATTTTAGCTTCTGGAATATAATGTAGTCATTTAAACAACATTAATGATCATATTTTTGTGATTAAGTTGATTAAATATATATTTACATCCTTAAAACAAGATATATTTACCTGTGAAGATAAATATTTTTTAGTTTATTAGCTGTTAGCTTAAGCAGTCTAAATGAAAGCACAAGATAAATTATTAATTTTAGCTTCTAGAATGTAGTAGCATATGTAATTTAAATTAAAAGACATTAAATGATCATATTTTCAAGATTAAGTATATTAAATATATATTTAGATTTCAAGATAAATTTTCCCGAGAGACTAAATAATCTAGTTTTCAAGCTGTTAGCTTAGGCTAACTGAAAGCACTGAGAAATGTTTCATTTGTTTGAGCTTATGACAAAATATTGTGTAATATGTAATTTAAAGGACATTGGTGAACATATCTTCATGATCAAGTACATCTTGAATATCTCATCCTTAAAACAAGATGGGCCTACACAAGTTTAGTTTACAAGCTGTTAGCTTGCTAAGCAAAGGCTAAAAAAGCACAAGATAAATTAGCTACTGGAATTCAATGTTTAAATATAAAATTTATCTTTAATGTATATATCCTTAATATAATATAATATACATCTTGCATATCTTTACATCCTTAAAGCATGATACACCAGTTTAGTTACCGAGCTTAGCTTGCTAAGCAAAGGTAAAATGAAAGCACAAGATAAATGACTATTTTTAGCTTCTGGAATATAATGTAGTATGTCATTTAAACGACAATAATGATAATATTTTTTGTGATTAAGTTGATTAAATATAAATATTTAAACTAGATAAATTTGCCTAATATGCTAAAATCTTTAGTTATCAAGCTGTTAGCTTGCTAAGCGAAGGCTAACTGAAAGCACTAGGAAAGAGATGTGGATTTAGCCTATAACTCACAGTATAATGTGATATCTGATGTTTTGGTTCTAACTTATGATGTTTATTTCTTTAAATACAAAATGGTGAATATGGCATTTGATAGTTGTTTTTTGGTCTATTTCTCCTCTACATCTGATGTATCTACAGTTGTCTGTGCTTACCATGCCCTTTCAGATGCCCTTTGAGCGTGGCCGTGTCTATGCTCTCCTCCCTCGTCCAGGCGCTGACCACAGCATCTCTCTCACTCCGGCTGAGGCCGCTTGTCTCCGGATGGCACTCCTGGATGTGCTTGCGGAAGTTGGTGACCCTCGGCACAGGCAGGTGTTCAGAACAAACCATACAGTAGCAGAGCGGTTTATCCGGAGGACCGTACGCCACCAAATAATCCAGGCGGAGACGCCAGGGGCTGCCGTACTTCAGTCTTCTCTTTCGGGGATAATAAGGTAGAGACTGTGATCTCTGGCCAGTGTCTGGTGGATTCTCATCTCCTCTTGTGTAACTCCCTAAGTTTCCCTGAATGGGATCCACGTTCAGAGGGAAGAAGGAGTCCGAACCATCTACGTTTATTTCTTTGGGAAGTGGTTCTGATTTGATTTGAGGTTGAAAAGAGTGGGATTCTGCATGAGAAAAGCAAAGAAATGCCAAAAGACATTCAATTTAAGTTATGTTTTTTAAGTAAAGATGTTTCACAGAATCATATAGAATATCTGACCAAATCCTCAAACTTCATTTTGTTTTGCTTTTTTGGTATATTTGGAAGCAATCTTTGTTAAAGCCATTTAGCCTAAGACGACAGGACATTTGATCACAATTTATGTATATTTACAGAAGACCCGAGATTCTAAAAAAAGTATTTTATTTAATTTAATGAACTTGTTAATCTATCTATATTAACCTATCTATCTATCTATCTATCTATCTATCTATCTATCTATCTATCTATCTATCTATCTATCTATCTATCTATCTATCTATCTATCTATCTATCTACAGTAGTATATACTGTATGTATGTATATGTGTGTGTGTGTGTATATATATATATATAGCATTTTATTCAATATCTATAATATCACATTTATCTTTTCCTCTGTTTAATTGGATTTTACAGTGAAACACCTTGTGTATGCAATGAATCCACAACATTTAGGGATATTTTTAACTTATTATTTACAATAGTATTCAGTGAGTATTGTTTAGTAGACAAACTCTTTTTAAAGGAGTAGTTCACTTTTGAAAAAACTTTTGCTGATAATTTACTCACCCCCACGTCATCCAAGATGTCCATGTCTTTCTTTCTTCATTCGAAAAGAAATTAAGGTTTTGATGAAAACATTCCAGCATTTTACTCCATATAATGGACTTCAATGGGAACCAAATGGTTCAAGGTCAGTTCAAACTGCAAACTGTTCAAAGGGCTGAAACAATTCCAGAATTTCTGAGTCATTTGGTTCATTCAACGAACGAAACGAACGAAATGACTTGGAAAACGATTCATAATTGAACGAGTTTGAACAGGAGCTCAACATGAACATTTGAGCTTATAAAACTTAAACTTTGTTATTTATTTTTTAAATGAGCGATCGTTTCGCTTGATAAGACCCTTATTCATCGTCTGAAATCGTTTAAAGCCCTTTGAACAGTTTGCAGTTTGCACTGAAAGTGTCTTTTGGAGCTTGAACCGTTTGGTTCCCATTGAAGTCCATTATATGGAGAAAAATCCTGGAATGTTTTCATCAAAAACCTTAATTTCTTTTTGACTGAAGAAAGAATATCATGGATATCTTGGATGACATGGGGGTGAGTAAATTATCAGCAAAAGTTTTTTGAAAAGTGAACTACTCCTTTAATTCCTCTGTGTAGTTTTGTCTCTTACCCTCACTGTGCATCTTGGCCCAGGTCTGCAGGATGGAGTGTTTTTCCTCAGCGGTGTACAGCAGAGAGTTGGGGTGCAGATCCAGCATGTGACTCTTGATGTGATCCAGGTGCAGAGAAGGCAACAGACAGCTGCAAACCATGCACACTAGACGGCCCTCCTCCGCCTGGTACTCCATCAGGAACTCCTGGCGGAACCAGGCGTGCAGCGAGTCATTTAGGTATCGCTCCATCACCTGAGCTGTGGGTCCTGCGAGCTCCTGGACGGGGGAAGCTGGAGGGGATGGTGTGACCCTGCTAAACTCAGACTGGGCCTGAGGAACTGGAGAGACGGCACCACCAGGCTTGCCTAGAATGACACGAAGAATGGTTAAGTAACAATTTGTCGACACCATTGCTGAGTATTTTCTCTTTAAAACTGCAGTGAACCAAAGACAGTCTCCAAAACGCGGTTTGAAATCGCTGGTGTTTCTGACATCACAAATTACCTTGTAACCAATCAGATCAAAGTGTGATCGTCAATGAGTGGATCTCTGAGCTGGTGTGAGTGAGTGGAGGCGGGGCTCATATGCATGCATACTGTATACTAAATGTATATTAAATTCTAAGTTATAAGTTCTACTACATTTACTAAATGAAGCAAGGGTAAACGCTTAAGTATGTCATTTTGGTGATCAAAGATGAGTATTAAGGAATAAAATTATGACTACAGGGGAACTTATGTAAAATAATGTAAAAAAAAATAATAGTAATAATAAAAAAATAGGCTTTTTTATTTATAAAAAGCCTCTCACATTCAAAACAAAAACATCTCAAAAAGAGATTTAAAAATAGTAATTATAAAATAAATGAATCTAAATTAAATGTTATGAAAGAAAAAAAAATGTTTAAGAAAAAAACATTGAATTTTTAGCTTTTGCATTGTGACATTTATTTACATTCAATCACATTTCTCACATCCGGATGAATAAACGTTTTAGTTTTTAATCCTCATTTAATTCTCATCACAGAAATGAAAATGATCCTGTCCAGACAAAAAGATTTTAATTTAATTACATTTTTACCATGATGTATAAACTAAATTCTAGTTATATATGTACACATACACGTAATATTTCAATATTTTGTATTTCAATGTTATATATGTCTAGAATTCTATGATTGTTTCTAATATTTATAATTAATATTTAATATAGAAATCACATTGCATCTGAGTTAAACTATATAGACATGTCAATAGACACATGCCATAAAAATGTCAGAAACATTCAACAAAATGAATTAATTTTAAATGAAATTAAAATGAAACCAGAAAATATAAAAATAAAAACTAATTCATAATATTTAAATAAAAACAATATTAGTATCTCAAATGATACTGAAATAACACTGCGTTTTCATGAAACGCATATGGAAAATGATATAATTAGGTAATGTTACATAATACAATAAATCTTATAATATTATGCAAATAATATTAGATTGGAAAAATGTGTAATGTTTCTAAAAAATTATATATTATTATTAGGGCTGTGCAAAAATGAATTGCGATTAATCGCATCCAAAATAAAAGTCTGGTTTACATAATATATTTGTGTGTGCTGTATATAATTATTTTGCATATATAAATACACACACATGCATGTATATATTTAAGAAAATGTGTTATTCATATATAAAATATTTATATTTATATAATATAGATTATGTATTTATATATATATATATATATATATATATACAGAATTTAGGTGCAAATAATTCTTAAATATATACATACATGCATAGGTATTTATATATACAAAATAATTATATACAGCACACACAAATATATTATGTAAGCACATACTTTTATTTTGCATGCGATTAATCGCAATTAACTTTTGCACAGCCCTAATTATTATTAATATATAAATTATTATTTTATTTATTGATTTTATGACAAAATCTGAAGACATGTTTTATTAGGTTCCATGTTATTCAGGCACAAAGAACTAGCACAGACCTGTAGAGTGCCTGTCGACATCCAAAATCTCCTCTGACTCTGGAGGAACATCTGGATCGGGCAATAACGGCCTCTGGCTGTTGTCCCGACTCAAATGACTCTCCCATCCCGACCTGATCACATCCTTATCGGACTCGGTCCACAGCAGGGAGTACGGATGCCTCTGTTTGATGTGTCTCTTGATGGTGCTTAACTTCAGGGTCGCCAGTGAACTGCCGCACACCATGCAGATCATCCCCTGTCTCTGTGGGTCGAAGTCCATGAGGTACTCGCTGCGCCAGTACTCGTGGTAATAGCGCCGAATGGTCTCGGCCCGGCGTGAGCTTCAATGGAGGGGGTTCCTGCGTAGATGGTCCTGGGATGGGGGACAGAAGGAAAGGGGTGTCTGTGTTCTCAGTGACACACCAGTAACTGGTGCCTGGAGAACAAACAGAGGTGACTGGAGCTTCCTGGCTATCATGAGATGTGAGACCATTGGTCACCTCCTCTTGACCTGGGGAGGACACATAAAGAGAGAGTCATTGATGAATTGTAAGGTAATATGGGAAAATATGACATTGTTTTCAATTACAGGGACATGTAAAATAAATATTAATACTCATAATGATGGAGATTAATATTAAAGTGAAAATATCTTTTCACCAGCCTGCATTTTGTGCATAAACATTAATAAACTTATCTTCAGAACATTCCATATGTTGGATATTTATATATCTTGAATATTTAGTGTATATGTCTGTATGGTTTTGCTGAATAAAAAATAAATAAAAATATGAAAAAATGAATAAAAATAATAAATAAATAAATAGGACTGTTGCTAAAAGGTTAAAAATCATTCTCAAATGTTGCAACTGAAGAGAAGCAACAACAACAAAAAATTAGACAAATATGAAAATTATTTTTTATTATTATTGTAAAATATACTAAAAATGTCATCATGGATATAAAATGCATATAAATAAAACAATAATTTATTTATCAATAATAATTTATAATTTTTTTTAGAAACATTACACATTTTTCTCAATCTAATATTATTCGCTTAATATTATAATCTGCCAGCACATTTAAATTCGTATTATTAGTAGCAGTAGTAGTATTTTAATTTTAACATTATTGCTGATAAAATGCTGGAAAATCAGGATAACAAAATTAGTAGCTAGTTAGGAAAATATGACGATATCATATATCATCATGATGAATATTAAATCAAAATTAAAGCCAATGTTGTGCATAAACCCATAAATAATCGGTCAGCATATATTCAAATTATTATAATGTATTTATTATGATTACTGTTGTTATTATTATCACTACAAATAAATCATAATACTAATAATAATAATAATTTAATTTTACCATTATAGTGTTGCTAAAAATATTCAAATTATTTTTCATGTAAGACAAATATTAAAGCGAATCATAATTTAAAAATAATTGTAAATTAATTTTAAAGTCAAAATGTGTTATTTCCTCACTCCGAAGGCATTATTTTAAGCACAACCAGGGGGCGGCGGAGTGGTTGCAGTACCACTGTATTCCCGCTAGATGGTGACAGAGCATCGCGGGACTCATTTGCAGCATGGTTATTTTGCCTTTGTTTATAGCTGGAGCCCGAAAGATTAGGGGCCATGCCTCTGCTTGCTATTGTTCGTCACGGGTTTTAACGCTTCAAAGCATAAGCGCTGTCGATCTAATAGTCAAACTTCAATGCTCAACACAACATTTACCTGCTGAGAGATCCACCAAGTGTCCCCGCTGCGCTGTCGCCTCCTCTTCCTCAGCTTTTATTATTAATGAGCGAGATTCTGTCTGCTCAGCTTTGTGCACCGACTCTTTGGACTCCGCTTCATCCATCCCTGTGTTGTGTTATTTTAACGTACAGGATTCGCTTCTTTGTACGTAGAAATGTCACAACCGGAGGACTTCGTAGATGCATTCGTCGGGTGGTTGACTAAATATCTGAAACACGCACTCGCCCATTACAGTGTGTGCAGTGTCTGTCTCTGCACTGGAGCCTCACCGCTGTTTGCTTTAAGTAAACTTAACTTTGCGTGACGATACACGTCGCGTTTAGATCGAAGTTGGAGGAAAGATCTGTCAAATGGTCGGTGACTTTAGGCGGTTCTCCTGATTGTATTTAGATGTTCTGCTTGTCTTAAGGGTGGAGAGCCGAGCTAGGGGCCCCTGGGGCTCCTTTAAGGGCTCCTGGGTAAATTTAAAGAGACAGTAGCGGTTATTATGTAGTGACGGGTGCATCACGGGGGCCCATATTGGTTATGTTTTATCTTAATATTATATTTTACACCAGATTGTAAACAAAGTTAGGTATTTTGTACACACAATCTAATGTTTAATTAATTCATTAATCATAAAACAGACGATATTTCCTTTCTAAATATATCTGATAGGCCTACATTATTAACAGACTATTGGAAAATACTTTTTAATGCAATTTACATGTCATTTATATGTTTCTTGACCATTTTTCTCTCTCCATATATCAGTGTACATTAAACAATTAATACTATTTTTTACTTTATGTTAACAGTTTTCATACCTAAACTGAAAACCCTTAAATATATGTAATTTAATGCTATTTTATTTAGTAATGCAGTGCTTATATTTATTTATAACGTAATTGTTTTTAGGGAGTGAGGGACGCTGCTGCTTTAAGACTCTCTCCGCACATGCTGTAAAAAGCTCCTACATCCTGGTACTTTCAGCGTTGTCAAGGCACCGATCGAAAGAAAGGTCCAACGGGAAGAGACTGCAGTGTCCTGAGACCGAGCTTAAAGAAAGTTGTGTCACAACCAGGTAAAACAAACGCATCCTTCACGCACTCGGTGTTGTCTTCTTGTCGCCAAATGCTTTTATTATAAAGATCTCGACTGTGCACGCGCAGACAGACATACAGCAGCTCGTGAGGTAGGCAGATAGGGAAGACAACATTGTCTCTGTCATACACTGGAAATAAAGACAGCGTGCTCAGTAAAATCACTCCAGTGTTTATAGGATGCTTTTTAATATGATTTTTAAAAAATAGATACACCTTTTTGAACAAATAAATACGTAATGTGACATCAAAACGAGAGTTGGGAAGGGACTCACAACAGAAATCATCAGCCTGTGATTGTGAGACAAATTTAAAGTGACAGGAACATTTTTGTCCCCTATTTGAGCTTTGTTTGAGTTTAGTTAAAGGGCCAATGAGATTAGTCATTATTACTCTCAATGAAGTCAATCCAAACCTGTAAGCTGTTCGTTCATCTTCGGTACACAAATTAAGATATTTTGATAAAACCTGAGAGTTTTCTGTTTCTCTGTTGACCGTAATTACCTCTTTGACACTTCAGTAAGTTCATAGACTAATCCATATGAATTGAGCAGTTTAGTCCATATTTTCTGAAGAGACACAATCACTTTATACACTGAACAGATTTAATTTAGGCTTCAATTCACATAGAAACATGAATAAATTCACACAGTTTTGGTAAACGGAAGCTCAAGCATATTCGCTTGATGTGCGAGAACCAATAAGGTTCATTCTCGTGATACGCAGCACGTTCGAGCTTCAGCAAGAACGAAATGATGTTCATTCTCGTGTTACGCATTACGTTTGAGCTTCATTTGTGTTCAGAAGATGAACAAAAGTCTTACGGGTTTGGAATAACACAAGGGTGAATAATTAATGACATAAGTTTCATTTTTGGGTGAACTAACCCTTTAAGTAATCGTTTACTACACATTAGCTTATTTATAATTTTTCAATTGATCCTTTTATATGAATAGTTTAATAACAATTTATATTAGGCATTTTTTACTCATGCTCATGTTGTTCAAAACTTTTAAGATTTTCTCTTTTTCTTGGAATACAGAAAAAAAACACATATTTTGCAGAAAGTGCAGGCTGGTCTTTCCAAAACAGTGAACGTACATCAAGTGACTTACATCAAAGCCAGTACTTTTAATCATGTTGTTTTTTTTAACTGTATATGGAGTAATATTATGTGTACAATTATTTTAATATTCCAAATAATTACCTGTGTAAATTTTAATTCCAATTGGCTTTATGCACAGCTGCACTACTTCCTGAACTTAAGCCAGCTCCTTGTTTCCTGTCTGCCATTATTGGCCAAGCTTGATTAATTCAGGTGTGTCTGATTATTGTTGCCATGACTACTGAGGTCAGGCACACCTGAACTAATCAATTTGTCCAATCATGGCAGACAGGAAACAAGGAGCTGGCTTAAGTTCAGGAAGTAGTGCAGCTGTGCATAAAGCCAATTGGTTTCCGTTTTATTGTTTTGTTGCTGAAGTGTAGCCTCAAACTTATAGTTCAGTTATAGTTCAGATCATGTCTTTACAAATCTGTCTACCATTATCAAATCAAACTTCTCAAATTGAATAATTCATTAAATGTTTTTGTTTTCCCTACAGGTCAACTACCCTGGGTTTTTCTGAAAAATGGACCATATGCCTCAAGCACTGCATGCAAAATCAATCTAAACTGAAAGACCTTGAGAGACCGCTTCGCTGTAAATGAAAGATGTGACCCCACAGAAATCCCATTTAGAGCATGTTTTGCCTCGCCTAAGAAGACGTAATCCAGCGGTTGATAACCAATCAGCAGCCATGTCATGCAAAACTTTCTCTAAACGGCGTTATAAATCAGCAGCAGAGTTTGATGATGCCACCCTCGCCAGCAAAAGGGAGTATTGGAGGAGCAAGAAAAGAGAGCAGAGGGCAAGAAAGTCATCTTTCAAAAAAAAGAATCAGATCAGAAATGAAAACCTGGGGTTGTGCATGTCCTCTATTAGTGATGAACCCTCCTTGCAGATTTACAAAGTCGACAATGATCCCACTCTACATAATCATGAACTTGGAGAAACTGCTGCTCCTAGAAACTCTTACAGCTCAGGTCTATCGGAATCTGAGTGTAATGCTACTATGGTGCCATGCCAAAAAGAGAAATGGTTTCAAAAGACTAAGCTCACACATGTCTTACCTAAATTCCCAGAAGCAAGCACAAATTCCCAGAAGAGTGAAATGGGGAATACAAAAATAAAGTCTTCAGTTACAGGGTTATCAAACACAGTTGAGTCTCTCTGTCCAGTAGGCTACTCTGGGTCTACAACATGCATGGAGTTTCATCCAAACAGCATTCATACTCAAAAAACTAAAACTGGAAAAACTGTTATCCCTTAATGGCAAACAATTCGCAACATCTCCGCAAAGCCATTTACCCATGGTTTTACCAGTGCACAACAATCAAAATAAGCCTCAGAATTGTTCTCAGACCCTTGACCTCTGCAGAATGTAAGGTTCGTAAAGAGCAGAGTTGCGTTTCTAAGAGAAGAACATGTGCCTTTGCTTCAAAGCACAACACCAGAGTGGCTATGACTGAAGAGGAGGTAGCTGCTAAGCGTAGAGAGAACTGGCGCATCAAAAAGCGAGAACAGAGAGCAAAGCGTGCTGCAAAGCTGGCACGGGACAGAGAAAGGAGTCTCGGACAAGGACAATCTTCATGTATTGTGAATGTTTCGTCTCCTGCCAACAGTAAGGCCTTCAGAGGAATCAACCTCAACTCAGTGAATCCCAAATGCCTCAATCAACAGTCATTTGGAGCCAAATTCATTGGTTCTCGGACACAACTACATGTTCAGGACACAAAACCAAACCTTACAGCTTCATCCTCTGGTATTTTGCAACCATCATCGAGTACTCCCCAAGCTCTCAACAAATCCAAAGTGCCCCATTTTGTAAATACTCAAAAGAGAACTTGTCAAAAGCCAACGAGGAACTCTTTCTTTGGCACTTCCAAAGTCGAGTCTCCGAGGATCGGCACGCCAGACAGAAGGAGTACTGGCGAATTAAAAAGCGTGAGCAGAGAGCAAGACTGTCTACAGCGGTGAAAGCACGACTGAAGGAACAAGGCACACTCAAGCATCGCGGGAGACGCTGCCACAACAGTATCAATCAGATTTGTGGGGATCAAGTGACCTCTGACACAATTGGTGGTTTTATCCAAGAAGATGGCACTGTGAAGGTCTCCACTTTGAAGACAACATCTGAGTCTTCTCTCCATGCAAGTCACGACTTTTCCAATGCGAAATGCATCGGAAAGGTAAAACTCCAGGTTCAAGTAAGTTCGCCCTCGATATTCAGATTCTCATCCAGTCACAAAGCTAGTTTCCAAGCCTAATCAAAACTCTCTGGTAAAGTCTAGCTTAGACAGAGGTGCAGTTATGGGCAGTATGACGGTCACCATCCAATCCGAAACAGAAGAAGAAAGGATCACTCGTTTGAGGGAGTACTGGAGGATAAAGAAACGAGAGCAAAGGGCTAGTCGAGCTGTCCCGACTAGGAAATGGTCTTCTTAGGTTCGAAGGTTTCGTTGTTAAAGCAGAGAGAGCACAACAATAAGTCCAACAAAAGGGATGGTATAACTTCATCCATTACCAAAACAGTTTGTGACACTTCAACCAGTGCCCTAACCCCCAAAAAGAACAGATCAGTCATCCTATAGACACTGTATTTTCCATCCCAGAAATTACTTCCTGTGTCAAAGATGGCAAAACTTCACCCTGTCCATTTTTCGAGTCAAACATTGAACCTCCAGCAGCTACGAGCCATCATGACACCACTCTTCAGGCTGTGGCCTCCATGAAAAAGCTTCTGGAGGAATCAGTATGCACACTGGAAGTCAATAATGCCACTGAAATGCATATTAAGTGTGAAAATGAGTCTCTTCAGCTAAATGAAGATGACCTTCTTAAAACTGAAAATGCAAAGCCAAATATTTATTTACAACAAGACCTCTTATTAGAGTGTGACGACTCGGAGGATGCAAGCCTTAAAGATATAAAATTGAGTCCTCAAGCATTAACCTTAGAGGACACTAGCCATCAAATGTCTTATAACTTCTACCAAGGCGCTGTAGATGGAAGTCATGCCCTTTCTCCAGTGGCTCAGTGCAGAAACACCCAGACGTCCAGTGATGATGGAGCAGATCCCAAGCAGTCCCACCTGTCACAGGCCTTGCAAAATCAGAAGCTTGGTGAGAACGATGAGCTTCAACGAAAGCGAGAGTATTGGAGGTTAATGAAGAGACAACAGCGGGCCAGAAAAGCCAAAAAAAATTCAGCCAAAAAGGCAGGGGCACAACAACATGTTCAGGACACAAAACCAAACCATACAGCTTCATCCTCTGGCATTTTGCAACCATCCTCAAGTACCACCCAAGCTCTCAACAAATCCAAAGTGCCCCATTTTGTACATTCTCAAAAGAGAATTTGGCAAAAGCCAAGGAACTCTTTCTTTGGCGCTTCCAAAGTTGAGACTCCAGAGGATCGGCACGCCAAACAGAAGGAGTACTGGCGAATTAAAAAGCGTGAGCAGAGAGCAAGACTGTCTACAGCGGTGAAAGCGCGACTGAAGGAACAAGGCACACTCAAGCATCGCGGGAGACGCTGCCACAACAGTATCAATCAGATGTGTGGAGCTCAAGTGAGCAGAGCAGGTGCATTTGCAAGTTCCTCTGACACAATGGGTGGTTTTATCCAAGAAGATGGCACTGTGAAGGTCTCCACTTTGAAGACAACATCTGAGTCTTCTCTCCTGCAAGTCATGACTTTTCCAATACGAAATGCATCGGAAAAGTAAAACTCCAGGTTCAAGTAAGTTCGCAGTTCACTTTTACAGTTCTTCGCAATCTGGCTCCACACTGTAAAAATTATATTTTCAAGATTTGTTATCACAACATATTTTCCTTTGTCAAATCAACTTAAAAAAATTATTTAGTTGAGATAACTTATTATTTTGAGTTTCTGATGATTAAATCAATCTCCTTTGTTGTATTAACTCACTTTATCAAGTTCAATCAACTTAAAATTTTAAGGCAACCAGGTTACTTACTTTTTAAGTTGAACCAACAATATTTTACAGTGCACAAATGAGTTGCATTGATGTGTGCTTAGCATTGATGTCAGGTCTGGGTCAAGTGAGGCCATAATGGTTCCATTTACCAATTTTTTTTTGTTATTTTTAGGAATAAACATGGGGACAAATAATGAGATAATTGTATTAATAAACAAATTTAAAACAGTTCTTCCGGTAATCCTTACATATGTGTCTTAATAACTGTTCCCAGTCCTTTTGGCGTTAACTATATATTAAACAAGAATACTGAATAGCAAATAAACCACTGGTAACAATTTAACTTTAATAAAATACCACCGACACACTGCATAGTGTACAGTATATCAATTAACTATATGTTGTCATATGAACAACTATTAAGTTACTACCTAAGTTAATGGGATACTCCACTTTTTTTGGAAATAGGCTTATTTTACCACTCACCCAGAGTTAAACAGTTGGATTTTACCGTTTTTTAATGTATTCAGCCTATTTTCTGATAGTTAGAAGAATATCAGTAACCAGACAGTTTCTGGTCTCATTGACTTCCATAGTATATATTTTTTCCTACTATGGAAGTCAATGAGACCAGAAACTATCCAGTTACTGATATTTCTTCTAAATATCAGAAAATAGGCTGAATACATTCGAAAATCGGTACAACCCAATTGTTTAACTCTGAAGGAGTTGTAAAATGAGCCTATTTCCAAAGAAAGTGCAGTATCCCTTTAAATCTGAGGCCCTTATCCCTGGTTTTAAGATGCGTTTTGGTTGATCACAAGTAGACATACAGTACCATTTACACCAGGTGTTTCAATTTGTCTCTTTTGTCCACTTTCAACCACTTCTGTCCTGATTTCTTCAAGGTGAGGGTCTATGGGTGTTTTTTCTTCTTTAGATCTTTCAATCTAATGCAGTTCACGTTTAAACGGAAAAACATACGAAGGGCATCAGTTTTCGTTTCTGCTCTGACAGCCGCAAGACCAGCCGAACGAGTTGAGTGAGTGTTAGAAATCAAGAATGGTGAGAGAACATTGTGCTTGGTACTTTTTTTCATCTTAAAACTAAACTTGGGTCTCCAGCCGCCAAAGTTTAAATCCCGTCAGGCTCGCGCGCTTCCTGTAATGTTTACGCATTAGGTCAGTAGGAGGACGGTCTTTTGTAAACATTCGATAAACTAATGCGGTCTAATGCGTTTCTGAAAGTGGATAAGCTCTGGACTTTTTAGACCCCCTTTGCACCTGGATTTAGCGTCGTCTACTTGTGATCCTATCGACCAAAATGCATCTTAATACCAAGTGTAAATATTTCATTGAAAGCTGTATGTGTTTGATTCACTAACAATAACTGACTCATTAAAATCTTTTCTGAAATCAAACAACACTTCTTTCACAGACTCCCCAGAAAAAAACACCCAGCACAACTCTACCACTAGCCATGTCCCAGGACACTTCCACATGCAGACAGATCCCCATTCAGAAGACAAGAAGAAGGTGCACCATATCTACAGGGCCACAGCCTACAGATAAATCAAGAACTCAAAGCCAGATAGTGGTAACACCAAATCCACAAAATGATCCACAGGAGGTTATACATAGAAGACGCATGCAATGGAGGATCAAGAAACAGGAGCAGAGAGCAAGAAAGGCAGCAAATGTAAGAAAGCTTCGGACGGCAAAACTCCCTCCACAAGGCCAGGCATCGGTAATATATTTTTTATACAGTACCATTCAAAAGATTGCATTCAGTAAGATTTGTTTTTAAAGAAATTCATACTCTTTATGCAGCAAGGATGCATTAAAGGGTGGGTTGACTGCTTTTTTTCTTTGCATGATTGTATTTATGGGGTGCAATATAACATGTATTCGTGGTTTTTCTTTTTTTAAAAGTCTTATTTTTCATAAACTTCATCTTTATTGTTAGCCGCGCTCTCCTCTGTCCCCTGAACGAGCGGATGACTTCCTGATTCTATGAAAACACTCCCTCAGAAACACATCGTGAGCTCAGATTGGTTAGTTTGGCCCCGTGTGTTGTGATTGGCTAAACTGTCGCTCACGTTGTCCGGAAGATTAATGCCCATTACCTTTAACGGGCATGTCATGAGCTCCGGTTCAGATGTAAATATGTGTCGAACTGCAGTATCAGTTTCAGGCAGAATCAGACAGAGAAAGCCGCGATGAAGAGAGTCAAACAGAACCTCACCACACACGGCTCTAACTAAACGTTTCTGAATGATAATTTGCTACATTTTTTTTAACCATATACACGTTTGTTTTACACAATAGCATCTGACAGGCAACAATAGCAACTGACTGGCTACTAATGTTATACTCGACATGTTTACGTTCTTGATCAAATCGAAAATAACGTCATAAAGCATATATACATGAAAAATACGTTTAAAAATTTAGTACTTATAGAAAATTCAGGTCCATAATGTTTGTACGCGTTTGTCGTAGACACAAAATAGCATAGTCTAACTAGTAGTGGCTAAAGCCAGCGCTGGCATTTGAAAAAAATAAAACACAAGCGCTACGTCTTGAATTATACATCCAAATACATTTGAAATGATGAAGTCTTAGCCTACTTACAGATTGTGGCCCAACAACTGCTGCCTCTTGTTTTAAAGTCGGAACTGCTTCATGTTTTAGTAACAGTTTCTTGTTGAATCCGGTGTTGAACTCGCTAGATTACGATCGTCATTTTCAGGAACATAATCAAACATAAATTGTATCCATTGTTGAGGAAGAATAGCATCCATGGGAAGCCCGAACACAGAAGACCTGACAGCTGCGTGAACAACACACTCGACGAGTCAACGTGCCTCAGAAATTTTCTGCATATTCTGAGGGAGTGGTTGATGCAAATGTGTGGGTTAGTGACGTACCATAACCCAGCTGTAGTCCCAATCAAGTCGTTTTTGTAGGCAATTATACTTCCTGATTTTTAAAAGACGATATCTCTGCTTACACTGAACTTTCAGCGCTGCAACTTTGCAGATACTGTTCATGCACCAACAGCAACATTACACACTATTTAAAATGAAAAAAGTGAAATCGCAGTCAACCCCCCCTTTAAACAGATCAAAATGTCACAGTAAAGACATTAATAATGTTACTAAAGATTTGTATATAAAATTAAGGCTGTTCTTTTTGCTCCGTCCATCAAAGAATCCTAATAAAAAATATGTACCATTGTTTCCATAAAAAATTTTCAACATTGATAATTATAAAAAATGTTTCTTAAGGAGCAAATTGGAATATTATAATAATTTCTGAAGGATCATGTGACACTGAAGACTGGAGTAACGATGATGAAAATCCAGCTTTGATCACAGGAATAAATTACATTTTAATATATATTAAAATAGAAAACAATGATACAAATAGTTCATAATATAACTGTTTTACTCTTTTTCTATTTATTTATTTACTTATATTTAACAAATAAAATAAAAACACAATTTCAAAACATCAGTAACATTCCCCTTTATTCACAGATTATTCTAAATGCAAAAAAACAGACTAAAGTGCAATACCGCTGTGAGTTTGAATGGGACTGCGATCCACACACACACACACATCCCACTGATCATGCGTTTGTTTACTTTTGTGACAGATCTGTTAACTCAATTTGTGGTTTGGACAGCGCTGTACAAACTGATCTGCTCTTCACTATCAGGGGCTCACGCATGTAAATGGATCATTGTTTCAAACCTCTATGATTTCCTTTCTTCTACTAAACACACAAAAAAAATCAGTTTCAACTGCAAGTTCAACATCGGACCCAACTGACTTTCATTGTATAACTAAATGTTTTTCAAACGGTCTTTTGTGGTCCAAGAAAGAAAGTCATACAAGTTTAAAATTACTTGTTTGGATTACATCCAAACATCACAGTATACCAAAACCCTCTTATAATAACACTGCATGCTTTATTTCTCCTGGGAGCCCAGGTTATATCTCAGCACCAGGATTTCAATGACACGTGGGGGTAGGCTTTTTTGAATGTTAGCAGTGTTCACAGGGCCCCATGTGGGGCCCCAGCCATACCTCAGCACCAGAATATCACAAAAACATTTTGGAGGCATGTTTGGACTTAGGGCCATGTACAGAGGCCTTGTGTGGGGCCCCAGTGCCTCCAGGCATGTATGTGCTCTGGCTTTACTGTAGAGTCATGGAAAACATTGGAAGTATTTTCAGGACAACATGTTGGTGATAAGTTTTGTAATTGATAAGGAGTAAAATAATACACGTCTTGCTTTTCTTTAAAATACATATCTGAAATGACCATGCAAAAGGTATGAATGTACCTCAGTATTGTACGCTTTAGATTACTTTTACTTGAGATAAAGATGGTGAGTTTTTCTGCCAAGTAACTTGACCTAAATTTGCAGTGAAATGAGGCCCTTTTAACATTTTCTTTTGGGCACTGTTCATTCCCCCACTTCCCCAAATGTTTGTATCCCAGAGGAGCAATTTAAGGGTTAAATTGAACAATTACTGTAGGCTAAAAAAGTGTCTTAAATTGTCTGTGGCAGAAAGTCTTCAAGACTATGTCGCAGTTCAACTTAACCTCACACAAGGCACCAGTTAAATGGCACCAAATTTGTTTTGCGTTTTGGTCACACATCACCTAAGGTGTGCATTAGAGTGTCGGGTGACTTTTCCTTCTGTTACTGTGAGGCACCAGAAATGTTACCTTGACAGTGAAGATTATGTATTAACTAGCATCAGCTATATAATGTTTTATGTACATTAGAAAACCATATATTGATAATGTACAACAATGCCAAGGTCTCTGGAAAGAGGTTTGGTTAAGTGATATTTTACATTTCACGTGGTCGAAAAAGCACTGGTCGTCTTCCATTGGTTGTTTTGAGTCATTGATATATACAATAGATGTCGCCTTGGCTACGGCAGTTCATTAGAACGAATGCGTCAATAGAGCCGCCATCTTTGAACAGGGAGCCCCTCCACTTTAATACATCAGCCACGCGTCAATGTAGACAAAGGTCTACCGGAAATAAAATCACCATAAATCATCATGAATGCGTCAGACATGTATTTATACGGAAGAGGATTAGGGCCAAGCAATAATAAAAAAATAAAATCATTTTGAGATTAAAGTCATTATAATGGGAGATTAAACTCGTTACATTTTGAGAAAAAATCTAAATACAATCTTGAGAATAAACTCATTAAATATCAAGAATAATGTTTGTGTTTCAAGAAAAAAACTCGTGAAATTTTAAGAAAAAAGTCGAAATACAATCTTGAGAATAAACCTATTCAATTTCAAGAATAAATTCATTGTGTTTTGCAAAAAAACTTGTTAAATTTCAGAAAAAAGTTGTAATACAATCTCGAGAATAAACTCATTAAATATCTAGAATAAAGTCGTATTTCGAAAAAAAACTTGTTAAATTTCGAGAAAAAGTTGAAATACAATCTTGAGAATAAACTCATTAAATATTGAGAGTAAAGTCGTGTTTTGAGAAAAAACTTGGTAAATTTCAAGAAAAAAATTCGAAATACAATCTTGAGAATAAACTCATTAAATATCAAGAATAATGTTGTGTTTTGAAAAAAACTCGTGAAATTTTGAGAGAAAAAGTTGAAATACAATCTTGAGAATAAACCTATTAAATTTCAAGAATAAAGTCATTGTGTTTCTTGACAAAAACGTGTTAAATTTCGAGAAAAAAGTCGAAATACATTCTTGAGAATAAACTCCTTAAATATTGGAAATAAAGTCATTGTGTTTCGAGAAAAAACTTGTTAAATTTCAAGAAAAAAAGTTGAAATAGAATCTTGAGAATAAACTCATTAAATATTGGAATAAAGTCGTTGTTTTTACAAAACAAAACTCGTTAAATTTTGAAAAAGTCGTAATACAATCTTGAGAATAAACTCATTCAATATTGAGAATAAAGTCGTTGTGTTTCGAAAAAAAAACGTTAAATTACAAAAAAGTCAAAATACAATCTTGAGAATAAACTCATTAAATATTCGAGAATAAAGTCGTGTTTCAAAAAAAACTTGTTAAATTTCAGAAAAAAAAGTCGAAATACAATCTTGAGAATAAACTCATTCAATTTCGAACTTTGTACTGCATTGCCATTAATGACTGTATAGATGGTTACAGTAGTTACATTCTGTGGATGGAGGCGTACACAACCAATAACGACCCTAAAGTAATAGCCAATTAGCTAATTCATAAAAACAGTTAGCTTACTGGCATAGGAGGTTGTCCCGAGAGCTCCACGCAGACATGGGGACCGGAAATGGTAGTGTGGCAGCAATTCAAAGGTTTTTACAAAGTAACCATGGAGACAGTTTTCGAAAGACGTCGAAATTTCGAAATTTAAAGTCTTTTTTCCAGAAACACAACTTTATTTCTGAAATTTAATTAGTTTATTCTCAAAGTTGTATTTCAACTTTTTTTCTTGAAATTTAACGAGTTTAATCTCACATTATGACTTTAATCTCTATATTTAATGAGTTTATTCTTCAAGATTGTATTTAGATTTATTTTCTTGAAATTTTACGAGTTTAATCTCGCATTAAAATGATGAGATGGTTTTATTTTTTTAATTATTACTTGGCCCTAATCCTCTTCCTCGTATTTATCATTGATTCCAGAATTTTTTTTTTTTTTAAACATTCTTCCTAGCTCAGATTTCATTTGTGTGAACATCATACACAGCACAAAATCCGGCACCATCAATTAATTTGAAGTAAAGGCAGAGATAGCAGCGTTACCTAGCTACTTACTATGACAAGACCCCAGTTCCAAGATGGCGGCGGTTTTGACGCATGCCTAGAACATGCAGACGAAGGTGCCTTGGAGTGAAGTTTGGTTGATGTTTGAAAATTAAGTCACATAATATTTATTATCCTTACCTTTTTCTTTTCCTTTGTAGGGTCAGAACACCGCCAGTTTCGGATCAGCAGTTGTTCAGAGGTGAGTAGTAGGAAACAAATATTTGTTGTCTTTTTTTTTTTACTCTACTGTTTAAAAGTTTGAGGTCAGTAAGATGGTATACATGTTGGTCTAATGCTCACCAGGACTGCTTTTATCTTATCAAAAATAAGATTATTTAAAATAATAAAAAATAATAATGTTTGTTTCTTTTTCAAACAGCATAACATCAGAAGACCGACTAGGCTACTTAGCTGAGCCGTGTCAAACTGCACTCAAAGGTTTTTTTTAATTAATTTTCTAATACACAACATTAGTTTGCCAAATGGTTTAAATGATTATCTGGTAACTGCTATTATTATATCTTTTACCACATTTAAGAGGAGTCAAGGGTTGCACCAAATCATGCAATGGAAGGACCTTTATCACAGGCCGAGTGGAGAAACTTCTACCTCATGGACTCGGATCCCGTCAACCCGTTGTTGGTGTGTATGGTTTGTGGAGAGCAGCAGTACTCCCTCAGTGTGGACGGGGCAAAGACTCACATTGAGGAGGTGCATCCTAATACACTATCATTGGGAGAAGTTGAACGTCAAGGCATTCTGGATGTCTGGGATAAACAGGTGGCTGTCCGCGAGCAGTTCATCACACACCAGCTTCAACAGCGATGCAGAGGTCCTACAGGTAACACGGAGATCTACATTCAGTCTGGCTTAGAAAATAAGTCATAATTCATTTGATGATTAAATCTTCTGAACTGCCCGGTTAAAACTGAATCTAAAGACGTGAGTGAACTGACAGATGACCGTCGAGATGAAACCCATCACTTTTTTTTATTCTGCTGCATTATTTGCCTTTATGAACCTAGGATGAGCCACGGAATGACTGATTTATTTATTATTATGGGTATTACTTTTATTAAACACATACCAATTATATACTATATTTTTCATTTGATCAACTGAGATCTAACTTTAAGTAACTTCGCCTGCCTTATTGATCTTCCTGATTATGTTTTCTTAAGAATTGTAAGTACTCTCAGTTTTTTTTATAATTATGTAGTAGATTCATTTTTTTTAGTGATGGGAGGATATTAAAATGTTGATTCTACCCTTGCTGATGTGCTTCTGAGCCTCATTTAATTCTGGAAATATTCAGAACCATGCAGGACCTGTAAATGAGGTTACAAAATAAGATATGTAAAAACATTCTCACATGCACAAACAACTGAAATATAGATATCTTAAGAATTGCATTTTGACCATGTGTTTTCAGTATCTGTACAGACTGCAATTTTTTAAAAAAAATTATTTTCTTTTTGTAATACATTGTTGCACTGCATAATATATATATATATATATATATATATATACACCTGTATATATATATATATAATTTTGATTTCTTTATTATTCATTCACTCTTTTTTGCCTTTCCACAATGTTCTTTTTTATTAATCTTAAGAACTTCTGTCTGAATAGGGTATTGATTGTTCTTCCCCATGACAGTTTTTAAATGTACAATTAAATGTAATTTATGTTGGACAAATATCTACACACACAGAAAACAGATTTGAAAAAAAGCACAAGGATTAGAATCATCAAAGGTCATATACAGTTCAACAAACTTAGTTAGTTAGTCTTTACAATCTAAGCCAAGGACAAGTAAACATTTTAATAAATTCTGCCTCCCTCTTCAGTGCACATCTGTTGTACTTAATAAGTCCTTTTGCATCTTTTGTTTGCCTGTCTGTAATTGAAAATGTGTTCATTAGCTTAACATGCCCTTCAAATGTTTGGCTAAATATATAGGTCTTCTATTCTTATAATAGTAAAACTAAAATGAGCACTAAAACAAATTATATTATGAAAAAATGCACATAAAATCAAATCATTGGAGAAATGTTTCTTTTATTGCACTGCCAGATCAGGTCATGATGCATTTACACTTACACATCTTAAAACAACTTTGCATAATGTAGACAGATCTCAATTGAAAAAAAAGTGTGGACCTGGTAACTAAATTAAATCATTTTAGTGCTACCACACTCTAGTAGATCTTAATTTGGGTCTTAATAAAATGCATGGCATTGTGACACTGAACTCTCACTGGTTCACTCTTTGTGAGCGCTGTGGTTCGTCTTCAGTGATTTGATCTATTTCAACCTCCTGCTCAGGGATTTGCTGAGCATCTGACGAGGTTTGCAGTTCTCGAGGTCCAGTTTCCAATCGGAACACAGTGGGGATCTGGCCCAATATGGGACATGTCTCCTGCAGACCAGAAATCCACTGAGACAGAGTGGCTTGGTCACCCT
This sequence comes from Hybognathus amarus, assembly GCA_030378365.1. Taxonomy (NCBI): domain Eukaryota; kingdom Metazoa; phylum Chordata; class Actinopteri; order Cypriniformes; family Leuciscidae; genus Hybognathus; species Hybognathus amarus. The sequence continues at coordinate 100,118 of JAQIUQ010005113.1, forward strand.
GACCGGTCATACACATGGCGTAAACCAGCCCCTCTTCCACTGCAGGATCAAATCAACAGAAATCATTGTGTATAATTGGTGATATGCAAATCACTTCGTTCAAGCCAAGTTGACAATGCAATATGTGTCTCACCGTCATCCACACTGAAACTCTGATCATCACCAATGTCTCTTTCCAGGTCGAGTTCCACTCGCTGAGGATAGAAGAGACTCTGCTCTGGACCAATCAGCTCGGGGTCAATGTGTTCCTCAACCTACAAGAAAATCAGATGCTAATGCATAATCCAGAATGTAAATGAACTCTTAATTTTATTAATATGTATTGTTGTATTCTTTTAAATATGATGTATTTTACAATACATTATGCCCTTTTACAAAGTCTTGATTTTGTTTTTGGGATCTACTAGAATAGGTTTTCATTCTTGAATGTTTAAAAAACACATTATTTATCACACATTTTAAATTGTTGCAGATCCTCTCTTCCCAATCTGTCAGTAACGCTCTGTTTAGTTCCTGTCTCTATGAAGCTCCTCCTTCTGAAAAGCGCAATTTGCTCTGATTGGTCAGCGTGTGTTAATCATGTTCCAGAAATGTCACGCACCTAACCATAACCACGAGTATTAACACACTACTAACGTGACTCAACCAGGCCTTTACTTGCGTACGACTTGGCTGGGAATTAAGGGCCGTTTGCATGACGCCGTTTTCATCTAAAAACGAAAAACTTTTGTGTGTTTTGGTCATTCATGTACACAACAAGAGTGTTTTAGGGGCCTATAAACGCAAACTTTTGAAATTGGGTTTCAAAGTGCAAGTTTGTTGAAAATTATACCGTTATCGTCTATGTTTATGGCCGGATTCACAAATAGCGCCTACAAACGCGTAGAAAACGATGAGCGTGCCGCATTCTCCTTTTTCCAAAGCGCTAGGGCGGTTGCGCTCTGGTTGGTTCTTGTCACGTGACCTACTGTGCGCTTATAGTGCGCTTGCGCCATTCTGAAAAGTTGAGATGTTTTTATCTTGATGCGGCTCTTAGAAAAAACGAGCGCATCGTTTCCATTGAGCGTGCATACTGCGTGCCTACATTTGAAATGACGAACTTGAGCGTGCAAAAGATGCGATATGTGAACAGGCCCCTTAAACAACAAAAATTTGAATTTGTGAAAACGGTGATGTCATGTGGATACGAATTATGTGTTCACTCAATAGGCACGTAGTGTTTCTTTAACAAAGTGAAATCACCAACTACTGGCCTGGCATGGATGATGCAGCATTTTTAAACAGTTTCGCAAGAATATTAATCAATGACTTGAAGATAATTAACTCCAAAATTTGCTTCTTGAGTCTCTCCATCATTGTCTGATTCCGGTTTGAACATAAGGCCCTGTTTACACGAGAACGCTCGCGGGTGAAAACGTAAAAATATTTTATCGGATGTGCCTTTCGTTTACACGGCGACGGCGTTTTAGAGGCTTAAAAACGCAAAAAAGTGAAACCACCCTCCAGAGTGGAAATCTTAAAACGCTCCACCGTCGCGTTCCCGTGTAAACGGTAAAAACGCCAAAGTCTGCTTGACAGTGAAGGTTGTACGCAGGCGCGTGGACTTGGTGTCGTTATAGTATGCACTCCTAGCCACCTGAAGTGCATACTACACTGAATTTCACACACTTTTGCGTCACCATTTGCACGCGAATTTCTCACACAAAACGCTCGTCTAAACGCAGAATAAAAAGTGATGACGTAAACGCTACTTTTGCGTTTTCTCTTCAGAATCGTTTCCGTGTAAACATAGCCTAAAACACTTAACGTTTTTGAAATTTTCAGTGCATGTCTGTGTGAGCTGCTAACACACAATCTCTTGAAGCTCCGCCCTCTGTGCCGGTAGCAGCAGCTCATTTGCATTTAAAGGGTCAGACACAAAAACAATATGTTTTTGCTCACCCTCAAAAACTGACAATTTTAACATGCTATATAACAATACCTGTGGGGTATTTTGAGCTTAACCTTCACATGCCCACCCTGGGGACATCAAAGACTTATTGTACATCTTGTGAAAAGGGCATTATACCACCTCTTAAAGAAATTAATAAATGGGGCCCAATTTTCACCCACTGTGGTCCCACAAGAAAAATAAAATAATGCCATTAGAGGGTCCAGTGTGATTAGCCATGTAGCCCACCTTGGTACCATTATTAGCACCCATTTGGGACCCAAGTGAGCTCATCTAATGAACCTCCAAATAGGCCCCAATTAGAGCCTACTATAGAACCATCATCTGCCCCATGAGATCACATACATAGAGCCACATTTCCCTGGGCCGAAGTGACAGCCCATCAAAAATCCTTATGGAAATGTTGGCAGGGTTGTAACTTTGCAGAGCTTTTCATTCTCAAACAGCAACATTGCACAGTATAGAAAGTTGAAAATATATTTAAAAAAGCATAATAGGTCCTCTTTAAGAAAATTCTATAAATGCCATCAATAGCCCAGTTATAGTACCTTTTCCTCAGGTGGTATAGGGTCTGCCCTAAGTAGGAAATAATGAACACAAGTCTTCCTGAGCCACAGTGGAAATGGGCCTTCCACATACACAGGCCTGCTGGGATTGTGTTTAGCCAGAAGAGAGCGCTGGTCTGGACTTTGAATACCTAAAAACATGCAAGAAACAATGGGCTTGGTTTTGTGTGCAATTTCCATTAAAAAAACCTGATGTCCAGTCACTTGTTCTAAAAATAGAAATATTTTTTTTTATAAAAGCATTACATTTGGTTCTTAGCACAGTGATACTTTAATACTTCATGTTAAATACATGTTTAAACATAGTTCTTTATCTTAATTTTTTGCATTTAACCCAGAATATTGCTTAAATAAATTTGAAGTTCAATTATCAGTAATGGTAAGATCTACATACCTAGAATATGGGGACGTGTGACTTCTTGTCCTGTCTCTGTGATATCTGTTGACGGAAACTACAAAGAGTGAAATAAAGCACATTTACATTAGACTGAAAAGCCTTTATTTCCAGAATACAGATCAAACACACACTACCGTTGAAAAGTTTGGGTTTTTAAAAACATTAATACTTTTATTCAGCCAGAACACATTGTATTGATCAAAAATGTCACTACAGGCATTTATAATGTTTCTTAATCCTAAAAAAGTATCAGTTTCCACAAAATTATTAATGTTTTCAATACTAATATTAATAATAAGAAACATTGGTAACACTTTACAATAAGGTTCCAGTTGTGAAGATTATTTAACTACATTAAAGTTCTGTAGAGGATAAATTCTGTCGTCATCCACATATCAAACCTAGTATGAGTTTCTAACTTCCGAACACAAAAGAAGATATTTTGAAGAATGTCAGTAATATGAAAAAATATTGATGGTAGCCATTGACATTCATATTAGGAAAAAAAACTATAATGGAAGTCAATGGGTGCTGTCAACTGTCTGGTTACCAAAGTAATTTAAAATACATTACTCTGTGTTCAGCAGAAGAAATAAACTCAGAATACAACTTAATATTATTTTTAAAATTGTAAAAATTGTTAATATTATTTAATAAGCCTGTGATAACAAACTAACAAAGATGTATTTATAACTAACATTAACTGCGATTAATTAATGAGATACAATTGGAACCAAATAGAACCTTATTGTAAAGAACTGAAATGATCCTTCGCATCAAATCATCACATTAAAATGATTTCTGAAGGATCATGTGACACTGACGACTGAAGTAATGATGCTGAAAATTCAGCTTTGATCACAGGAATAATTACATTTTCAAATATTATAAAATAGAAAACTGTTGTTTTAAATTGTAATAACATTTTTAAATATTTTAGATAAAAAAATCAAATTGAGCATAAGACACGTCGTTGAAAAACAAACAATTTTACAGACCACAAACTTCTGGACAAGTTCTGCCTGTGTGATGCAATGCTCAAAGCAGTAAATTAAAGGATCACCTGATAGATTGTTACTTTAGCATCCGGGTCATCTGCAATCCGGGTAAGACTGAAATCGAGCGAGTTCAACTGGGTCACTGGGGAGCACGTGTGGGACGGGGAAGGGGTTTACGTGCTTGAATCTGGGAAACCAGTACATCATACGCTGGTACTTCCTCATTGGATGACTGTTTCCCGAATATCTGAGCCAATAAAACCTTGGTCTCTACATTGGGTATGATACCTGTTCAAATTAAGAAGGAAATCATTAAAGCAATGCATCAGTTTCGCTTCTCTCATATAACAACACAGACACACACCATAATTCTCCATCTGCTCCAGCAGCTGTACTCCACACTCTTGCTGTCGCGGGTAGTGGTTGAACATCCTCTGTATGAAGTTCTGTGGCACAAACACCTCTTCGGAAACACGTCTAGGAGTCTGTTGTAAACGGCAATGTCTCGTTCAACTCCAAATTCTGGCATCTTCTTCAGGGCAGCATAAATAAACTCCACATGTCCTCTTCGCCGAATGTCCGCCTTGTTGAAAACATCCACGACCCTGTTAAAATCAGCCTTGGTCTTGGAGTCTTTCAGTAGCTCGCTCAAATAAATCATCATGTGTGATCAAAGTTTTCTCCTTATGCTGCGTGTGAATGTTCGACTGCCTTTTCAAACTCTGGCTGGTTTGGACGACTCGTGGAACAAACTGCACTGCGATGGAATGACCTCAAAAACTTGGAGGGAAAGAAAGGACAGAAGAACACAGGCATTAACGCAGGTGTCCACAGAGTATAAAGCAGCATTATTCAGAGGGAAGCAGATACCTGGCCACTGCTGTGCTGCGATCCAGGGGTTTGCAGATGTGCTCCGCCACTCAGGATCACTCGTTGTACAGGTGTCCCAGAAGCCGTGCAACGCACCCATTGCACTGGATCCGAAACAGGTGACGAGGAGCGTTCATGATTATGACATCACAAACCACAGCAGATTAAATACAAATGTACTGAAATTAACCTGGAAAGGAAACAACATACACAAACATCATTATCAGAGTATTAATATACATTTTAAATGTAATAATGTATGCATTTATATCTATATTATCTTAGAGAAACTAGTATATCTATCTATCTGTCTGTCTGTCTGTCTGTCTGTCTGTCTGTCTGTCTATCTATCTATATTCATCTTAGGCTAATTAGTAATTATATAACGCATATATCATCTGTCTGTCTGTCTGTTCTGTCTGTCTGTCTGTCTGTCTGTCTGTCTGTCCATTCATCTTAGGCTAATTAGTAATTATATAATGCATATATCATCACATTATTGTGCATCTGTCTGTCTGTCTGTCTATCTGTCTGTCTGTCTGTCTGTCTGTCTATCTGTTCATCTTAGGCTAATTAGTAATTATATAATGCATATATTATCACATTATTGTGCATCTATCTGTCTGTCTGTCTATCTGTCTGTCTATCTATCTATCTGTCTGTTTATCTATCTATCCATGCATCTATCTATCTATGCATCTATCTATCTATTTATTTGTCTGTCTATATGGCCATTAATCTTAGGTTAACTAGTAATTATATAATGCAAAAACAATCACATTGTTGTGCATCTGTCTGTCTTTCTATCTAACTATTTGTCAGTCTATCTATACTATCTATCTATCTATCTATCTATCTATCTATCTATCTATCTATCTATCTATCTATCTATCTATCTATCTATCTAAGGAAATAGCCTATATAATAATTATATAATTTAAATCATATTATTGTGACATTTACAACAGATTTTTTTCCTATAAATGTAATTATCCTATACAATAAAACAATGAAATGTCAAGGAAACGCTAAAAATTACTTTATCAATACTCACGGTCAGTAAATCCACTCAGATTTCATTCTGCTGTCAAGTCTCCTTCAAACACGCACCGGCTGGTTTCCTGGTGCGTCGTCGTTCAACTCCCCTCCCCTGAAACATCACGAAGAACGTTCCACTCCCATTGGTTCCGTGTTACTCTTATTCACGCAACCAGCACTAGATGGCAGACCAGCATTGGGTGGAAACTAGATGTAGCTGTCAAAGTTGTGTTTTTACTTTTTCTTTAACCGGGGTTTGGTGGAGGGGAAGACTGTACAGCAACGAAGTAGCGAGACTTATTTCAGTTTCGCTTCGTGCAGTTAGAAGGATACATTTAGGAATCTCACGCCCTCAATCAACTTCACATGGACACGGTTCCTGGAGATAAGTTAAACACATGGTTAAACCCAACCCGCGAGATCGTGCACTTGCCTCATGCGACAGATACACTCTCTGCTCATTTCCTGGATTCGTGATTTCAGAGTTACGACAACTTCTGCAATCTTCAGCGGCTCCTCCACGCGAGTGTTGGTGTGCGTGAGTGTCCCGCGAGCTCTTGGCGATGCTGTTGACAGCTTTGATAGAGACATGCATTGCTTTTCTGCCAATGGATACTAGTTTACTCCAATATTTGCGAGATCTTTAAGGAGTGTTTAACTCAGACATGGATGGATCAACGAATAGCCTTGGTGAGTTTCTTATCTTTATGTCTATATAAACGATAAACAACTAGGACCAACTAACAAACGCTTTGAAAACAACATTTGGAATTATGCCAATATTATCAGTATTTACAAATGTTAAGTTGGTTTACTGTCAAAACATTTAAAACTAAAAAACATTTTTTTTTGTTCTGTATGTGTGTGATAAATGTAGGGTGTGAGTAAAAGACTGACACTATAGACTTCCCTCGCAAAATGTTCCATGGTAACCAGTCTTCGACAAGTTTTGGCGATATTATTTAATGGTAACAAGCCCAAACTGGTTTTCTGGTCCTAGATGATCTGCTAGCCAGGCAAGCTGGTTTGAAAAAGTGCACAAAACCACCCTAAAACCAGACAAAAACAGGCCTGGTCTGCCTGAGAGACCAACTTAGATTTAAGATTCAAATAATTATGACAACTTCTAACACTTAGGCGACTCATGTTCATTTATTATTCTTTTTAAGTAACACAAGTAGTAGAAACTTGTTTTTTTGTTGTCAACTCTGTTTACCATATACAATTTCTGGAATTTCACTCTGAAGGTTTTATGTTAGTTATGGGAGAATATTGTTAAGCAGCCATTTGTGTACTATTGGATATCAAATTAATTCAAAATATATTGTTCTATACTTTTTCCAAGCAGTTTGAATGTCATTCAGTCTTTAATGACACTGACACAACAATAATGGCTGCAGTTCATTGCGTCATTTTTGTCAAAGAAACTCGTGCCAAGTCTCGCTTCCTCTGTTGGCCTTCATGGTTATCTCATCAAACTGTCTCCTTCCCAACTTTCAATGTTTCTTACACTCCATGGCAGGCCGTTTTTACATTTAATTGTTAACACTGAATAGTATTTTAATGATTGGCTTTTATAAATCAATCAATTAGGTAATCCAAAACTCATAACTCATCATTAGCTGAATACTAGTAATTAGTCATTTTTCCCAGTAGAGACTAGTATCTTTTCAATTAGCCACTAGTAGCCTAGTTTTTCATTACATACTAGTAGATATTACTTTACAAATACCGACAACTATTCGACTTACACAGCTGGTACTATTCTAGTTTTACTAGAACTTATTTATTAGATACTATTAATGAGGCCCTGTTATCTATCCCAGCACTTGCTAGTAACATTTCACATTTCTTAGTTACACATTACACATAGTTGCTGTAGTTATAACAGTAAATTATGCATAATTACATGCAACTAACCCTAAAACAACAACCCCTATTCCTAACCCTAACCCTGTAGTAGGCCTGTATGTAGTGAATTATTTTTACTTGGTACTTAATTGTATAATTACACCGTAACAGACACCTTAAAATAAAGTGTAACATTTCTTACCTCACTAGTTAATTTTTTTTCTAGCCATACGTAATGACTAGTCAGAAAGACAACTTCTTGTAAGATCCAATATGCTTCTAGTAACAACTGGAATATACTAGTGTCTGTTCAATTGCTACAAAAAACCTTGTGATAATAAATACTAAAATGAACTGTCAATTTGAAAAAGATACCAGTCACTGTTGTATTACTTATCAGTATTTTAAAAACGAATATTAATTGTATAATTCATTCATTCAATTCAATTTATAACGCACATTTTAAAACGACAGATTTTGAAACCGAGGTGTTCATCAAGAAATGAAGAGTTCAGATGCAAAATCCTCTAAATGCCATTTGAAATTTTCTTCTAAAATGACCATTTTTATCAAGCTTGTATATTTAAGTTCAGCAATTTCACATAAATGACAATTAATAGGTAACCTTTATTGCTATTTAAGTTAAATTACTGAACTTTAATACACAAGCTTGATAAAAATGATAATTTTAGAAGACAATTTCAAATGGCACTTAGAGGCTTTTGCATCTGAACTCTTCAAATATAAAATAGAATTAAAAGTGAAAAATTGTGTAAAAAATATATACCCTCAATAAAAACATAAAGAATACAAATAGTTCTTCAAAGAAGATTTAAACCTGGAAACAGAAGTGAAACTTAAACATGAACGAGTAACTGAGAGTAATAACTGCCTGTATTATCAAAGGGATCTAGAAACAGTGGAAGGGGTAGGAGAACATAACAAATATACAGAGGAGCAAGTCCATGTTCAGCTTTAAAAACTAAAAGCAAAATTTTAAAGGTCCCCTGCATGAAATTTCCACTTTCTGAGGTTTTTTAACATTAATATGAGTTCCCCTAGCCTGTATATGGTCCCTCAGTGGATCAGCTAGAGATTTCAATCAGGTGTAAACCAAGCTTTTGCTATCTTTGCTGCCTTAGTTTGAGAAAATGAACGCTCAGATGAGCTGATCTTGCATGTCCTCCATATGATGTCATACGGGAGAAAGGTGACCTCCCCTTTCTCTGCTTTGCCCGCCCAGAGAATTTGGCTCACCAATAAGAAAATGAGCTAGAAAGTACAGTTTTTCCTCAAAAGATATCATCTTGCAAACGAGCAAAGCATGGAAGTTGATCAGTGTTCGGATGTACAAATTAACACAAAAATATTTTTTAGTTCCTTCATCCGAGCCTCTGTAGAAACAATGGGTTAATTTTATTTTCTCTGGAAATGTGCCGACTCAACTTCCCAAAGTTTTGTGTGGTCCAAACATTTCACCGATGACTGTTTCCTCAACTTGGGCCAATACAGAGCTGGCCTCGATGAACATCTGAAAATAAATCGATCGAGCGACCCTGCAATAACTTCTGATGTGTAGCGTTAGCCTAATTGTTCAAGTTCAGACAGGTCATCTTTCTCTCAAAATCGTTAAAAACTGTTTACAATAAGTCAAGCCAGTGACTAAAATATCAACTTCACATCATTTCTTTTAGTAGGATGAAAATAATCTTATTTAAATTGTGAACAAATTATAGGGCCCTATAAAATCCGTTTTATTTTTTCCCAAATTCCATTTTATTTTTTCCCAAATTCCGTTTTAATTTTTGCAAATTCCGCTTTTTCCGTTTTAATTTTTGGGAATTCATTTTTTTCCCTTTACTGTTATTTTAGTTGTAAAAAGAGTGTGCTTTTTATTCCGTGATCGCAGAAATTATAGGGCCCTAAAATTACACAGAAAGTGATCAAAGAACAATCTTTCCACACAGCGCGAGTTTATCTGGACAACTCATTATGAAGTTCTTAGTGTATGTACATCATCGTGTTTGCAATTGGTGAAAGCAATAGAGAGAGTGCAGAAACTGCATTTCAATGATAAGATCTTCATTCTTGCAATCGACAGACTGTCATCCGCTGCTAAATGCTCATCACAGCAACATTTTATGTGATGGGAATAGATCTAATACTTTAAAAACTTCTCACGATTCGGTAATCTTGATAGCTGTAATAGTAAAAAACGTATGATAGCTGTAGTAAAAGTATTCGAGAGAGTTTCTCATGTAATATGTAGCTATTTCATATGCAAGCATATCAGCCAATCACAGCAGTGGCCGGTTACACTGAATCCCACACAGACACGCCCCTTCAAACGGAGCGTTCAAATAAAAGGCTAAAATCAGGCTCGGAAAAATGCCTTTGATTATGACTATTTTGATCTAAAAACATGCTAACATTAAGGGCCACCCAGGAAACAATCCCATGTCAGGGGACCTTTAAAATAAACATGGAACCCATTAAAAACAAGAAAGCACAGGTGTGTTGTGCTCACGTTTTTTATACTTTCAATTTTTATTGGAATTTTATGTCAACACCAACTAAACCAAAAATTAAAAATAAAATAGATTACATACAATGAACAAAATTTGAGGAGGCCAAGGAGGAGGTACCTAATACACTTGAAACAAAAATAAAACTGGTTGTACTCATTGGAATCACTGTTCAATAAACCTTCCATTTACACTACGTCTACCATCTTTTGCATAAGTTTACCAGAAAACCAATCAGTAGAATCACAAACTTAACAAAGTATACAGCTGTATTGGGAAGAACAGTTATGCAGATTCTAGGGCCAGAAACATGGTCAATTTTCTAAATTTTTCGTTAAATGCTGACTCTCTAAGCCTTATAATGTAGGTTAATTTTTCCATGATAAAAATACTTTGAATTAAACTTATCGATTGCTGTAGATTTGGGATTTTCGGTTTGAGCCACAATTTAGTAATAGCCTTTCGGGCCGCAGATAATAAAATCTTGGATACATACATGTCCTCCTTCCGCACACTTTCTGTAATGTTTCCGAGAACATAACTTTACATTCCTATGGGATATTGTACCCCAACACCTTCTGTAAAGTAATGTTGATGATAGACCAAAATGGTTGAACTTTAGGACATGTCCAGAAGATGTGGGCGTGGTTCGCGTCTGCTCACGTTTTTTAGTGCCTGTCAGTAATGTCTGTTTTAGGCAAACTCAGATAGATCGAATTACAATAGTCCGAACCTAGATGTTCTAAAATCATGATTAACTGTTTCAAGATCCTTCAGCAGCACTAGTCAAAACACAGTGTGGAATCAAAAATGACCCCAAGGTTTTTTTGACACTGTTGTGCACATTAGAAGAAAGGGACCAGAAGCTGACTGACAGTGTCAGAAGACAGAGTTGTTGGGCCAAATGTGATTATTTCGGATGAACTTTCTTCGTCACCTTGGATCTCTGTAACCTCAATAGAGCAATTGAGTCCAAGGTAGCAGTTACTGTTAAAAAATATCAACCAATTCATCAGGATAGACACAGGAGGAAAGGGCTTTCACAGAGTTTGGGGTTTAAGTAGATATATACAGTACACATCATTGAATGTCGTGGCAGTAGAGGAATTAAAGCATCTAGAAACACTCAGTGAATGATAAGATTTGGGGAGTCAAAAAATCACATTAGAAATAGCAGCATCACAAATTTTAAGAAGATTAGTCACTGAAAAACCAAGAGAAAAGAGAAACCAAGGGGTGACCCTTCTGGTGTGTGGATCCAGACTAGAGGTCTTCACCGTGCACCCGAGACCCGTCGTCTCTACGGGTTCGGGTCTATATTTTAAATGATCAGCCGGGTCCGGGTCGGGTCCGAATCTATTACTTCGGGTCCCGGGTCTGTTTAACATTGTGTAATACCCATGCGATCGGAGTGCAGTCTCAAGCGTGTGTCATGTTTATATGGCAACCAGAGCTTCTGCCAAACTGCGCTTTACATTTTCTCCCATTTTTATAATAATATAAATGAACCGTCTTGTTTACTCTTAAAGTTTTGGTGGTCAGATTCAGACTCAATGCAGAGCAGAGAGCACAGATATGATAGCAAATAAATAACGTCAGCGGCCATGCCACTGAACGAGCAATCGTTATTATAGTTAAAAAGCGCAAACAGTTAAAGTTATTATTGAAGTTAACTCGAGTCAGAATTAGGGTTGCAAAATTCTGGGAATTTTCAAAGATGGAAACTTTTAATAGGAATTTAAGGGAATTAAATATTAAGTAAAATAAAATATCGCAATGCCAGTTTTTACTAATATCGGTGCAGCCCTAATTCATCTAGTAGCAATGCTGATAAGTTAGATGCTAAATAAGCTAGCGTAACTTTATTTACCACATAAGGCAGATGCTAGCTACCTCATGTGTCTGTTTTTCTCTGCCTCCTGTAATATGTTTTCAAGTATCCAGTTGTTTAGCTAGTCTTACTATGTATCTGTTCATGCCATTGCATTAGTATTCTTATTTCTTACAAGCTCTTGCATTGCATTAGTATTCTTACAAGCTAATTTTACAGAAAAATGCCACGCGCAACATCCGATGTTCTAATATGGAATATTTCCAAAATTCCCATGTAAATTTACCGGAAACTTTACAGAAATTTACAGAAATTTTTCCGCCCCTTTGCAACCCTAGTCAGAATGTACATGTGCAAAGTTGCATTTGTTATCCATCAACGTGACATCAAGTGGACTTTTAAAGCTGAAATGAGTGGATTAAGCTTGGAATAACGAGAGAAATTGTCGGATGGATTGTAATGCATCACAGTCAGTCAGGTAACGTTACAGAATGAGACGATGGCTACTGAAATTAGGTAAGACAAAAAGTTGTATTTTTCGCAAATTGTGTGAAATAATGTGTGACAATCGGGTCCAGTCGGATTTGTGTCTTCCCGCCGGGTTCGGGTCCAATTTTCAAATAATAGACGGGTCCAGGTCGGGTCCGGGGCGGGCAGTACATTTATGTCATTTCTCGGATCTGCTCGGGTCCGGGTCCAACTTTTGAAATAACTGACGGGTTCGGGTCGATTCAGTGTAGCACATTACAGGTCTTTTTGGACCTCTAGTCCAGACACAAATTGTATAAAGTTAAGTGAGTCCATAAGACATGATAAAAAAACTATTTTATATAGTCAATGTTTAAACTGCTTGCCATAGATTTCTTCTTGTCTAGACCGCTTTGTTGGTTTGGTAATGGGAGTGTTGTAATTTGTGATTGCTTGCAGTGTAGGTTTTCCACATTGAATGGGTGTCTGTAACAGTGACACCACATGTGCTTTTGTTGTGTTTATTGTCTGGTAACATGCTGGGCCAGTGGAGAGCAGTAAATATCATGGCGGAAGCCCTCTGGCATCATGCTTTTACCACAGATGCTTAATTTTTCCCAGCTTGTCTTTCTGTGTCAGTTGCCTCAATGTCTGGATCTTGTCAGAAGAGATGATTGCCAAAATATCAGATAATCGGTTGGTGCAACTGCAGTGATTGACAAGCTGACATGATCTCGAAGTGTTCTGCTTTCCACAATTGGTTTTAAAAGTGTTATGTTGGAAGCCGTTTTTGTTTGGTAGTTTGGTGCATTGATTTTATGTTTTACATTTTAGATGAGATACGAGAAATGTCAAAATAAGGTTTCTTTGATCTTAAAAGCATTTTGAAACTCTATCTTGGTTGTGTAATGTGTAGAGTTTGGAAGATATCAGTTACCACATGTCTCAACCAAAACTGCAGGATTAAACACAAGTGTTTCTTTCATAACTCACTTGACTGAACAGAAACAGATCTGAAAAGGTTTGTTCGGAAGAATTTCGAATGGAAAATCAATCTCTCATTTGTTTCTGTTTATCCTGTAGAGTCAAATAGACGGATCTGACGAAATTGTTTGGTGAAACACTACAAAACCTCCCAGCTAGTTTCTTCAAATAAGCCATGAAGGTTTTTGTATCAAGTTTTGTCTTGTTCTTTGTCTTATTGTGGGAGGTGAGAATTTGTGAGTAAGAATGAAGATGCAGGGGGCGGACAGCGGCGTACAGGAAGTTTTGCCGTCGCCATAAGGGGTGTAATGCAACGCTGACAGGAAAGACAGCAGCGACAGGTGGGCGGACTGAAGTACCGCATGGGGTTTATGATATGATATTTTCATGTATTATACCATGGCTCAAAGTGAAAACAGATGTACTAATATTAGGCTTTGTGGAAGGCCAGATTTTTTAATGGTTTGTTTAAATTGTTGCAACATCAGTTATTGCAATTGGGGCAAACACCAAATGATTCACAGGGTTGGTTCATCTGAACTGTTTTGCATGGAGCATATGGTTTTGTACATTTATTTTTAGCATTTCATTTATTTTAACATCTTTGTTGTATTTGGGCTTGCAGATTCTGAATGTTATTTTGCTTCAGGATCGCAGTTACTCTGAGCTGTTTGAATTGTTTTTCAGAGTATAAGTTATACGTATATGAAGAGTTTGGTTCCAAAACGCAATAAATCCATTTGATGAATTTCAGTAAAACCTCCTTTACCAAGAAAGTGGGAAGATGAAAACCATGATTTTCGGTTTCAAATTTTCACATAGAATTTGTAGGTTATAATAACACTTAACTGTCACCGTCCCACAGGTGGGACGTTTGCCACTATATTTTTAAATCAATTATATCTTAGTAAATACCTTTAGTAATATTGAGAAACTATATATCATTTGAAAGCTTACAATCTCTAGTTTCCATATTTGGTGACTGATTTTCAAAATATATTACAGAGGAACCATAATTTATCAATATGCAACAAGAATATTTTCATACTCATAAAGCGAGTTCAGACCTTTATTTTAAAATAGCAGAGAACATGAAAAATCATGAAAAAATGGTAGATACCTCAGTTTGTTTTCATGCCAAAAGTTCTAAAGATAGCATCCATACAATTATTTTGGAAAAAAAGGACTGAAAAGTTTGAAATATCAAGAAAAAAATAATGGAGGCGCCCTTATATGGGCAGTAATGGAGTCTGATTGTGCCCTAGTGAAAAAGTTTGGTACTGCGCTCAAACAAAATCTTACTGAAAGCTCATTTTTTGAGATATCAACCTAAAATTTGAAACACAACTTGTTCAGATTTTTGGCTTTGATTTTTCTGCAGTTTTAGAGTAGCCCAGGTTTTGAAAATATATATATATTTTATGTAAAATATAAATAATTAATATTTTTACATTGTACATTTCCATAAACTCAAACTTCTATAACTTTTTTTTCTGTTTAACTTTCTTAATTTATTTCACTTCTACAAAAATCTGCCAAATGTCTTCTTTAAAACAAGACCAATCATATGTCTATATTCCAAAGCATTCTTGAATTACAACCATTTAAGTTTGAAATGTGCATTTTCATGTCTATTCAAAAAGGGGGGGTGACAGTTAAGAGGTTAAAAAATTAAATCCAGGTTTTGATTTTTAAAGATTTATTATAAAAACAGATTTTTTTCACCCCAAAATGCAATAAATCCATTAATTTTTTTTCTTCAAATTGCAATTAACCAAAATAAATTCAAAATAAAAATACATTTTATATGCATTGAATTTGTTGTCTTGTGCATACTATAAATCCATTGCTTTAATATAAAATCTGTGCAAAAATGTTATAGAACTGTAAAGAAGATTTAATACTGATTTGCACGTCACCTCTGTTTTGGAACCAAACTCTTCACATTTTTTATTATTATTATTATTATTATTATTATTATTATTATTATTACATTTCAGACTGGAAAACAGTTCAGCAGAATTCAAAACTGCAATCAAGAAATTTTCAGTAAAACATGAACAAGCTAGCCAGTAGCCTTTGCGAATTATTTTGATATATCCTTCTGATTGTCATAGTAAGACGGCTTGACGCTCATACACTCCTAGGCAACAAAAAAAGAAAATAACAAGAAGGGGAAACCCACTAATGGCAAAATTTGTAGTGGTCTTTTGATGGTCTTCACCATTTTAATCCCAAATCACTGGTCAGAAAATTACCATGAATTGCACAAATGCTGTGTAGATAAAGGAACACGGTAAAGCCTCAACTTGCAAGACAGCTTTTTACAGGAAGAAGTGGCTTCAAACAGTTCATAAGTAGTTGAAAAATGTGACTCAAATCTGGACTCTGCCCAAGGCCAAAACATGAGCCTGATGGACTTGTTCTTAAGCCACTACTTGGTTGGTTGTATTTGCAATTTTTGGCAGGCAGGCGCATTGTCTTGTTGAAAAATAACATCTGATCACTCCTCTTTACTATAACAACTTTTCATTTGTGGGAAGCAAGTCATTCTGCAATATTCTCCTGTAAGCATGAAATGACTCTTCACAGTAAAGTAGCGCCCTAATGCCAGATCAGTCCGTGCTTCACTGTGGTAGAGCATTTAATATTGTATTTCTCACCATGCAACTCCACAACTTCCCATATTTTGACAAAAACTTAATTCTGTCTTTTTCTGAGACTTCAATTGCTTTTAAGTAGTGCATTTGCTGAAATGTAGCTAATTCTCCTGACCAATAATAAGGTTGAGGTTAAGACAGTTAAAAGCTTTTTTTTTAAGCTTGGCCCTTTTTTTGGCCTAGGAATGTACAGCATCATAGCATACTTGTACAGTGCACACTACATTGAATACTGTATCCCACAATGCAATGCACTTGACCTGTGCCACAAATAACCCAGATCTACTTCTTGGCTCATTATTGGATGTAAACAGTACAGAAAAAGACACAACCAAATTTGATGCACTTTAAAAATGCTCAAAATGGGGTCATGTGACAACGTGACAAACATAATAAAGTCATGTGTAGCATTTCATAATGCATACGGTTTCACATGTACTGTAAAATGCCTTGTGTAAGATTTAAGGCCCCCTCAAGTTTCACTTCAAGTGAAATTGAAGAATGAAGTGTGATGTTAATTTGAACAGCCAAAAAAAGTTGAAAAGTTTGAACAGCCAAAAATGAACAAAAAGTTCATTTCGGGAGTTTAAAACAGCTTCCAAAACAAACTTTCCGGAACAGTTCACTCCAGCTGGTGAACACCTTCGAACTACCACTTGTTCATGGCAGTGATGTAATAGCTAAGTGTGCATTGAGGCTCCGCCTTCATTCACATAAAAATCTTTTCTGGTTCATTTCTTCTGTTCAGTCCCTTGAGTTGAGACGTCCGTGACTAAAAACATAAACACACTGGAGAGCTGCTTTACTCTGGAAATGAAGTTGTAATTCTAATTGAAAGTGACGTTTTTTTTTCCATGTTTAATGTTTTAAAGCTGCAATCTATTCTATGAAGTGTGTGCCGAATTGCACAGCTGGTTTAAACATATCCACATCGCCATGATCAGATGCTTTCTTAAATGCTGTTTTCCGCCGCTGTCTTTTTTGTGTGTTTGTTTATTGTGTTATTGAAACAGGAAGGATGCAGCACATATTTAAATATTCATCTAAACGCCACTCTTAGCCATGTGGTCAGCATTAGGTATTACACTCTTAGAAAAAAGAGTTCTATATATGAAGCATAGGGTTCTTTACTCAACTCCAAAGGACATTTTATGCTAAAAAAGGTTCAATAATGAACACTTTTGGCACAAAGGTTCTTTAAAGGCTATTATTCATTCATATATTACATTATTCTGCAACTTTTTGTAAATTGTTTATTAAACTGTTGTAGTAACTTAATATCACATTTTAATCATGCAGATTTTTTGGAGGATAAAAACTGAAATTGCACTCTTCGTGTGATATTAATTACATTTTTTTAACCACCATATCTTGAGTTTTGTGACCATTCACATGCATTGCATTTTAGGAGTTCCAAATACATAGCGCTTTAGAACCTTTTAAGGTTCTATATAGAACCTTTTCTTCTAAGAGTGTTGCGCCCGCTAACGGTATACCTCTGCTTGTGTGTTTTAAACTTTTTTTTGTCCCTGAAGCGAAGAACGGAAATTAACTTCGCCTTGAGTATACCAGGGCCTTAGCTTGGTCGAAAACGGTTATTTGTGGACTAAAATGAAGAATTTGGAATCTTGCATTTTTTTTTACCATAAATGTATGTTGTAATGTCTATATTAAGTGAATGGTTGTGAAATAAGATAATCAATCATTTACTAGGTTGTTGAATTATTAGAAAATAATGCACACCCGGAGTGATGCGTTATTTTTTAATAATTCAAGTATCAATTATTCCGCTTTATATGGTTACCCCACCTCAAGACCTTGTTCAGATGTTGTATTTCAATAGCCTAGAAATCTAGACGCACCCTAGAGGCAGCAAAAATTATTTTGCCGCAAAGTGTGGTCTAGCAACTCTCCATAGACGGTTTAGCTGGAAAGGCCCAACTCTGGCCGGGCCAATCACATCGTGTATAGAGTTGGCGGGCGGGCTTAACATAATGACGACAGAGTTGAGACGGTAAGAGCAAGCTCGGACATACTCGGTTTTAGTCGTTCATCCTCGCGCTGTTACAAAAAAGCTGTGGCAAAACGATCCGCAGTCGTGCTGTGGCGTCGAGGATAAAGGCTTTACTCCGTGTCAGCGCGTGCTCTGATCGGCCAAATGTCTTCTTTAAAACAAGACCAATCATATGTCTACATTCCAAAGCATTCTTGAATTACAACCATTTAAGTTTGAAATGTGCATTTTCATGTCCATTCAAAAAAGGGGGGGTGACAGTTAAGAGGTTAAAAAATTAAATCCAGGTTTTGATTTTTAAAGATTTATTATAAAAACAGATTTTTTTCACCCCAAAATGCAATAAATCCATTAATTTTTTTTCTTCAAATTGCAATTAACCAAAATAAATTCAAAATAAAAATACATTTTATATGCATTGAATTTGTTGTCTTGTGCATACTATAAATCCATTGCTTTAATATAAAATCTGTGCAAAAATGTTATAGAACTGTAAAGAAGATTTAATACTGATTTGCACGTCACCTCTGTTTTGGAACCAAACTCTTCACATTTTTTATTAGGTGCACGGACCTCTCCCGAATCATCTCAAGCAAGCACTACTCCGCCTCCGTTTCCCTCGTAAGCTGATATTATAGTATTTAAACATTCTCTATGATATTATTTTTTTAATGACGCACTGTCTCTTGCTCTCTCATACACACACACACACACACATATATACTGTCTTTCTCTCTCACACATATGTAGCTAGTTATAAACTCTTTAGACTTTTAATGATTAGTGTTTTATTCTTAAAGTTTGTGGGTCGTGTAAAAAATCCCTTATTTTGGGGATGGATTCCGGGAAATCTCCCTTATTTTCAATGTTCAATGTTGACAGCTGGACTAGATACGGTAAAAGTTTAATAATATATCAACTTGCTCTGCTGAGTATGTCACATTCTTCGTTGCTCTGATTGGCTTTAGCGCTATCCAATTGCGTGCAGAGAGAATTTGAAAGACAACCGTTTATCCCGCCCCTCGGATTGAGCCCTGTCAATGAAGAGTTTCCAGACCTAACATCTTGATGTAGGTCTGGCATGCCAGGCTAGTATTTCAAAACATTTGTCAGGTTTTTGTCCATAAATTCCTTGTGTGTACTGTAGGACTAATTTCTTACACATCTCATCCATGCCTCCATTGCTAATTCCTAAAACGTAATTTTAAAGCTAGTAACAGATGTTTAAGCCATTGATAGCAGACTAATGGAGTTATTAATGCAGTTATTGATGTTATCAATAGAGAGAGAGAGAGAGAGAGAGAGAGAGGGCAAAGATTGTGTGAATTACCTGAGTCTGTGTGTCTCCCTACACTGTTCGTCAGCGTCTCTACTAATAGCAAAACTTTGTTTATCCGCGTCAAGAACGGCGCCGTCATTAACTTTCTAGAAAGAAATGTCACATAGCCTTTAAGTTGCTAAAATCAACAGCTCCGTAGGTTAAGAGATGTTTATATGATGTTTCATTTGTGCATTCAACACTTTTTTTAGTTGTTTAGACTAACTTGATAGCTCGATAAACACATTTTTGCATATGGTTTGCATTAACGAGAATGGGAGAGCAGAGCATTTAGGGAAAACGGAATGGGAATAAGGGACTGCAATTTGGGATATGGGTTGGCTTTGACATTCAAAGAAACCATGCAGGCCAAATCCAGATTGATTTCTCTTTCTTGAATATACAAATCTGATGTTTGGCCTGCATCTCTGGTTCTTTTCCTCAGTCGCTTTCTCTCTAATATCAATGCAACTCTAAATGTGCTTAATGTTTCCAATGTTTTCCGGCAAAATAAGTCCTCTTTGTTCATACACATTTACAGACTGCATGCTTCTCTGGCCTTACAAATCTCACTGGGCTCTTCAACGTCTCAGGCTCCACCTATCTGAAGATTTTCAGCTGAGATGCAGGATGTAGAGGCGTTTATTATGATTATTAAGGGTTTGCATTTTGCTATTGTCAAGGTTTTATCTCAAACAAAAAATGCCAGGGGAAAAATACTAGTGAAAATATTTCTATTATCTAAAATCTAAAGCTTCACAGAGATAACAGGAAAATAATGTTGTAATAATATTGTTGTAAAATGAAATGTCCCCAACTAAGCAAGAACAAAAGCCAATTAAACAATAAAACCATACATTTCTAAGAGAAAGAAAACTAACTGTACTACAAAAAAGAACCCAAAATAAATAGATTTGCAGAGACAAGATTTTCAGTTTACATTTTAATTTTAGTTTAATTTTAATAATTTTTTAGAAAACAACTCTATTTTGCTTTGTATTTATTTCATTCAGCAATTCTAATTCAACTTAAAATTATGTAATGTGGTTACCTGCCAAAAGCAACTTAAAAATAAATAAATTATATATATATATATATACATATACATATACATATATATATATATATATATATATATATATATATATATATATATATATATATATATATATATGAAGAGTTCAGATGCAAAAGCCTCTAAATGCCATTTGAAATTTTCTTCTAAAATGACCATTTTTATCAAGCTTGTATATTTAAGTTCAGTAATTTCACTTAAATGGCAATGAAGATTACCTATTAATTGTCATTTAAGTGAAATTACTGAACTTAAATATACAAGCTTGATAAAAATTGTCATTTTAGAAGAAAATTTCAAATGGCATTTAGAGGCTTTTGCATCTGAACTCTTCATATATATCAGCTTTATTTCAATTTCTGAAACAATTTTTAATATTAAAAATTATTTAAAAAAAAAAACTTAAATAAAAACTAGCAAGTGAGAGTTCTCTTAAACATCCTTCCTCACCTTTAAGGCTCATTTGCAATCTTTCATATGCAGAGAGAAAGCAAAAATTACTAAACGAAAAAAAAAGAAAAGGAAAAAAGAAACCTCAGATGAACATAAACCACTAATTGGTTCCTCATGTGCACAGGAGTGCAGTTGGCCTGCTCACATTGGCCAGATAGATGTGGCTCGGCACACAACCGACAGACCATATGAAACTGGCTCAGTGTTAATGAAAGGCTATGTTTAGTTAGGACTGTCCGCATTATTAATTGCAATTGATCAAATAAGATTTGTGTGTCCTGACATATCAAACTTATCTCCATGGGTTGATGGGCGTACCCACGTATGTGCCGAGGCTTTCAAAGCGGTTGCAGTGAAAATGGAGGTGCATCATCTCACTCCAAATAAGTGGCGTGTCAGAGTCGCGGTGCAGAAATCCTCCATCGCACAGGGAAATGCAGAAATCTTTGGGCATACAATTTGAACACTGTATGAATACTTCTGGCATTTACGTCACCAATTTTCATGTTAAAAGTGACGCAAAAAAACAGAAGTCAAAAGTCCAGACTGATGCATCTGTAAAAGTCTTTGAATCTGATTTGAGAAATCTGATTTCATGTTTTTTGGCTCTCCTGACTTTCAAAATCCCATCTGGATCAAATCCGCATTTGCAAAAAATTAGATTTTTCGCTGGCAGGCTACACAAGACCAAACTGACTGATCTTTGGCCAACAAGTCAAGATCCTGTCACTTTTAGCTTATAGCTACTGCTGTAATTTTAGAACCAGAAGCCTGAGGACAAGGAAGTTATCATTGTCCTCATGCTTCTGGTTTCTAAAATGACGGTACTCTAAATTTATAGAGGCCAATTCAAGCCTTTTTACTTCTTGTTGCTATCTCTGCCGTTCTCGCCCACTCTTTTCTCGGATGGCAGACAGACTGTGCCACATAATCGCCGCCTTGTGAGTTACACTGTTACCAGCCCACTGGCATTTTCTGCATTTTTTTGTGTTCTGGCTGGCTTGATTTTAATGGGTGCAATAAAAAAACTTATAATTTCTTTTATTAGTGCTTCTTGACCATAATAACAGGTATTTAGTACTACATTTGGGTAGTTGTGTAGCATTTTAAAGTGCCCCTAAAGGTTTCTAATTTGATTTTGAAGGTCACCTGACCTCAATAGGTTTACATGCATTCAAGGTTAAAAAATACTTTAATTTTCTCTTATTATACATTTACACATCACCTAATTCCTCAGAGAGAATACGGTTCATTCAAAGATCTAGTCTCTCTAAACCCCTTCTTTCCAAGAGTACTCTGCTCTGATTGGCCAGAAGGCCCAGTCTGTTGTGATTGGTCTACTCTGCTCTGATTGGCCAGAAGGCCCAGTCTGTTGTGATTGGTTTACTCTGTTCTGATTGGCCAGATGGCCCAGTCTGTTGTGATTGGTTTACTCTGTTCTGATTGGCCAGATGGCCCAGTCTGTTGTGATTGGTCTACTCTGTTCTGATTGGCCAGATGGCCCAGTCTGTTGTGATTGGTCTACTCTGTTCTGATTGGCCAGATGGCCCAGTCTGTTGTGATTGGTTTACTCTGTTCTGATTGGCCAGATGGCCCAGTCTGTTGTGATTGGTCTACTCTGTTCTGATTGGCCAGATGGCCCAGTCTGTTGTGATTGGTTTACTCTAGGGCTGTATTCAACCAAAGAAATCCTTAGTCGACCAAGGTCTTGTCCTGCGCGACGATTAGTCGACTAAAAAAAAAAAAAAAACGGATGTTTTGATTGAACATTTTTTAAATAATTGTCATAGAGCATTTATAAAACAACAACGAAAAAACATCGAAAATAAATAAAACTATAATAATAATACAATTCTTTGAAAATTAAGTGATTTTTTTAACTGCAAGTGAGGAGCTCTGTCCTTGGTCTATTGACAGTC
Source organism: Hybognathus amarus (assembly GCA_030378365.1). NCBI lineage: Eukaryota > Metazoa > Chordata > Actinopteri > Cypriniformes > Leuciscidae > Hybognathus > Hybognathus amarus. The sequence goes on from JAQIUQ010005113.1 coordinate 123,036, forward strand.
ACAATCGCGCACCTGATCACACCACACGCTACAAAATAATATAACTGCTATAGCTGCCACATAATGAAAAATCTAAAAAAGCTCTCGTTTACAGGCTGTATTCTTCTTTATTTACAAAGCTATGGGTTAACTTTTGTCCAGCCGATCTGTTAGGCGTTTTAAAACAACAGACAAAATAGCCTAAAAAACAATCTGAAATCTAGGCTCTGTTGTAAGATAGCATATACGTTTAATTTCGTTTTGTTACATTATTTAGGCTACTTTCAAATGAGTCAAGTGTACAAATAAAAACCTATTAAGAAAACAATCTATTGAGTCAGTATGATAAAGCCGTTAAAAGAGCTGCTCACGTCTTTTGCGCGCTCAAGTTTGATTTCAAATAGGCACGCGATGTGCGCGCTCATAATGGAGCAACGCGGTCGTCACCGTCGCCTACCTCCACAAACATGTAGCCAGACAAAAGATTTAGATTTCTTGGACATTCTGTCGACTAAAGTAGCGTGAACTGAATGAATACAGCAAAACTACCTACCGGTACATCCCTTACTGAGCGCGAGCAGCAGCGCAGCCAGCCATGCGGTTCCCGAGTGTGTTATGTGTGTGCGCTAAACTGTGGCGCAGGTACAACAAATAGCCTAAATTAAAGCATTTAAAGATGGGGATAAAACATAGGCTAATTATATTTAGAATACAGTAATAAATAGCTGCTTTATAAAGGAATAAATATCAAGGAGTAAATCATTGAAAATGTATTTCTATTGGCAAAAAAAAAAAATAATGCGACTGGTCGACCAATAAGAATTTCAGTCGACCAAGACGGCATCGAACCGATTAGTCGACTAAACGACTAAAGTGGACAGCCCTAGTTTACTCTGTTCTGATTGGCCAGAAGGCCCAGTCTGTTGTGATTGGTTTACTCTGTTCTGATTGGCCAGATGGCCCAGTCTGTTGTGATTGGTTTACTCTGTTCTGATTGGCCAGATGGCCCAGTCTGTTGTGATTGGTTTACTCTGCTCTGATTGGCCAGATGGCCCAGTCTGTTGTGATTGGTTTACTCTGCTCTGATTGGCCAGAAGGCTCAGTCTGTTGTGATTGGTTTACTCTGCTCTGATTGGCCAGAAGGCCCAGTCTGTTGTGATTGGTTTACTCTGTTCTGATTGGCCAGAAGGCCCAGTCTGTTGTGATTGGTTTACTCTACTCTGATTGGCCAGAAGGCCCAGTCTGTTGTGATTGGTCTACTCTGCTCTGATTGGCCAGATGGCTCAGTCTGTTGTGATTGGTCTACTCTGCTCTGATTGGCCAGAAGGCCCAGTCTGTTGTGATTGGTCTACTCTGCTCTGATTGGTCAGATGGCCCAGTCTGTTGTGATTGGTCTACTCTGCTCTGATTGGTCAGATGGCCCAGTCTGTTGTGATTGGTCTACTCTGCTCTGATTGGCCAGATGGCTCAGTCTGTTGTGATTGGTCTACTCTGCTCTGATTGGCCAGAAGGCCCAGTCTGTTGTGATTGGTCTACTCTGCTCTGATTGGTCAGATGGCCCAGTCTGTTGTGTTTGGTCTACTCTGTTCTGATTGGCCAGATGGCTCAGTCTGTTGTGATTGGTTTACTCTGCTCTGATTGGCCAGAAGGCCCAGTCTGTTGTGATTGGTTTACTCTGCTCTGATCTGAACGGGAACGATGGCATCTGTATTTCCGTATAAATTCTCAGCGTGAGTCCTGATTCTTTTGAGGTGAATCAAAGTGGATTCACACACAGTGCTGAAAACCACGTCTTCTCGACACATCGACAACATGAACCAAACTCTTTCAGTCTCAGCTTCAACTACAGTGTTTGAGAGTCAAAGTAAACGTTGTTCGCTGAACAGCCAATGTAACAGAAAGAGAGACAAATTACTGACGACTCGTTTTAGCAGTTCGGAATCAATTCTGTTTTTAGACAATAACTTTATTTGTTTGACCTTTGATCTAATATTTTAAAAAGTAATATTTTAAAAAGAATATTACAGTACTTTAAGATCGTGACCATAAAAGAAACACTGATACCTGAGCTTTTTGGACATAACTGGATTTATTACTGCTGTATATGCATTCATGATTATTGCTCATACTTAAGGTTAGTGATTTGACCAAACCCCAGGTATTAAACTTGGTCTGAACTTGCACTGTTTGTGCAGCCCGTTCTCATCCCAAGACGTCATCTAACTGACGCTTTTGACCATATGTCAACATCCGACGTTTTAGGGTACCCTTTAACGTCAGTTAGATGACGCTATATAATCCTAACCCTACCCCAAACCTAAACCTACCCGCGTCATTTAACAGCATCAGTTAGATGACGCCCTATGATCGTTTAACTGACGTTAAAGGGTACCCTAAAACGTTGGATGTTGACGTATGGTCAAAAGCGTCAGTTAGATGACGTCTTGGGATGAGAGTGTGTTGGTTTATGCTATGGATATATATGATACTTCAAATTGGGCAGCTTTTTCTTAGCTGTTACTTTTCTGAGCTTTCAACTTGATTTTTCTCATGGTGGATGATAAAATGCGCAAGAAATCCCATAGACTGACTGGAGAGACTTCAGTCATATCGTATTACTATAATACCATAGACACTTGGGGTGGGCTTTTCTGACTTGAGCCAGTAACCACTTAACCACCCAAAATACCTTAGCAACGGCACTGACATGCTTAACCACTCTGAACATATTAGAAACATCGTATCAACATTGCATCTGTTCATGGAGAAGTAGTTATGAAGATTTACACAACTCAGAATGTGGGAACTTCACAGATTAAACAGGTGAATGGATTCAGTTAATATGGAAAGACTGGATTCTTAAGACATCTGTCTCTCATTATAAGCCATTTGCAAGTTCTCATTCAAACAGGTGTTTAGACAGTCTGGTGAGTTATAGTTTGGATCTGTATATGTTGGGCATCTCCGTTTGAATCTGTGTAATCCCCACACACAGCTAAAATGAAAACATTGCCATGCAAAAGTAGAGCACTTCTTTGTTACTTTCTTTTGATTACGATCCAAACCAGTCGGGTCGTATTGTGTTACACTGCAATTCGCCGTACTGACACAGAATGTACTTGGCAACTCTGACCTTTTGTTTTGTGACTGCATTGATTCCACCACAGAAAGAACATAGGTGGTTTTAATGTTGGAAACTTTGACCGGTTTGTACTGGTTGCACCATTTTTTTTAATTTCGTTTAGGATGTTTAAATTTGATCATATGTGTTAAATCAAATAAAAAAAACTAGTATACTAAGCTATGCTACACTCTAAAAAAATGCCGGGTTGTTTTTTTAACCCAAATTTGGGTCAAATATGGACAAACCCAAATGTTGGGTTAAAAATGTAATTTAAACATTCAATGGCGGAGTTTGTCCATATTTGACCCAAAGATGGGTTAAAACAACCCAGCATTTTTTTAGAGTGTATACTAATACTATAGCTCACTCATAAACCTTTCTATAGAGGGAATGCGCGTGACGTCACCGTCCGGTTACGTGCCTGCAGTTCCTCACAGTGAGTGGCAAAAAGACTGAGCGGCTGTATATGTTTTCAGCGTGAATGCCGCAAAAAACAAACACAACACATATAGAGTGGGAAAGAGCTTTGCGATTGACTGTAGCCTACAACTAGATTTGACAAAAAATCTGAGGTATATTTTTACAGACTGCTATAGAAAGAGGAGCAAATGGATCGCTGCAATTCACAGAAACAACTGGACTCCAGTCAGCGAAAGGTGGATTTGTAGTTATCATTTTATGTCAATATGCTGAATTTAGCTGTAAAACCATACCCATATATTTTCTATTGTTATATATATATATATATATATATATATATATATATATATATATATATATATATATATATATATATATATTAACAACTCATCAATTAAATATTTATCATTGCATATTCTGCATTATTGGATGTTTCTTAATAAACACTGACCAAAAGAAAAAACCTATAAAGTTTTAGGGCTGGACGATATAATGATTCTATAGGCTATATATAACACTGATATAAGTGATCACTCGGATTTAGACCTACATTGTATTTATATAAAGCGTTCAAAGGCAAATTTGCTTTATGTTTACCGTCTATATTGCTTTTATTTCCCCGGCGTCGAAATCAGGCAAACATAAATGTCAGGCGACACGATTACTGGCTGCATGTCAATATCCATGGATCACTGGATCTTTAGTAAGTTGTAAGGAACACTATATTGAGTCCAACATTTAGTTTAAATGGGCTCTATGCACAGCGGTATTTCCGGTGAAGGTTTAAGGATGCTCGGTAACAGTGTTCGAACTATACCGTGTCCTTTGGGGGAGCCCAATTTTTTTTTTTTTTTGGGGGGGGGGGGGTGTTCGTGCATTTGCGTGTGCAGAGTTTAAGCGCCTTTCAGACAGAACGCGCAATGCGCGGCACTATGAAACCCATTCATTTCAAGGACTTCCAAAGATACATAACAGCTACAAATGTATGCAAGCACTATATACAGGATTCACCGTATTGAAACAAATTGATAAGTCAAACAGCAAACAGCCATCCACAAATAGTCCACAAATAGTCTATAAATAGGCTGTGTTTGAGTTCACCTGAACAAGGTTTAAATTCTCGTCGGCTACAGAAGAATACCACAATTCCTTCGTTTAATTAGGCCTAAGACATCGAGAGTCAAGCAGACCTATAACAACCCAGCCACAACACATAATTGGGAATAACGTGCCTTACCTTAACACAGAATGGATTTAAAAGACTTGCGCAGATCAATGGCCTCCAACATTTATATTTTTTCTACGAATCTTTGAGTTAACATGCATTAAACATGATTGGAATTTGCACTGTCAGCGCCACCATACCTTGATGCTCATGACAAGAATAGCATGTATAGTTATCTTTATTGAAGTGAATTAGGTTTAAATCACCGTCATGCACAAATTAAAAATATTTTGGATATTTTACAAATAATACTGAAATTGCACGTCAAAATAAAACTTTGTGGATATATTTTGAGACCCCCCAAAATTTCACGAATCCTGTTTTCAGGGGAGCCCATGCCATATTAAGGGGAGCCGAGCTCCCCGTAGTTCGCACCCTGCTCGGTAACTTCCGCCGATCGTAGAGTCCAATGCAATACCGAGAATTTATATTGAATTTTATACTCCATGGTTATACTAAAGAAACGTTAGACACAAAAACAGATAAAACAGACACCCCTCGTTGTGTTTATGCTTCTTTTTAAAATTATATTAAATAAACATAACTATATATAAAATTACATCTAAATGCATGTATGTTTCGTTTCAAAGACGGGAGGACAGTAAATTTTGAAGACTCTGCAATAATCCCGTTTTCCTCGGTTTTCCTCTGCTTTAATCTACACAACCGGAAATGGAAGAGACATCCTTGCGTCAAATGTGGAACTTATGCGTGCATATAGCCCATTGATATAATTGTTCGTTTTAGTCGCATTTTCGCAGTTTCCCCTTTTAAATGGAATGGAATGACATTCCAACGTCTGTTAGAGAATTAAATAGTTATAATCAATTTCGTTGTTCTTTTAAAACTTGGCTTTTTAGTATGCAAATATGTCAACATTGATTTTTTTTTTTTGTATGTGTTTGTTGTATTTTGTTATGTTTTAATTATATTTGTTGTATTTACATTGTATTTTTAGGTTGCCTATTGTACATCTGGCCTAGGACTGCAGATGAAAACTAGCCTTTTGGCTAACTCTGGCATATTTTGACTTGTCATGTTAATATGCACTGTCCTTGTAATAAAAATAAAATAAAATCCAGTCACGCAGCAGATGTTTTGCCACTCAGTCAGGCTGAGGGGGGTTGTTGCGACGGGAAAGTGACGTGAATGCATTCCCTCTAACTTAGGTCTGTTATTAAAGTAAATATAAAAACTGATTTGATATCAGCATGAAATAACAGGTTTTGACATCTTGGCAGATCTGCATTACAATTATCCCTGTACTTTAAGATCTTACAAGTCATTCGCATCTTTCTTGCACATGTATCTGCTTGTCTTCGGCCTGTTCAAAGACTGTTGGACCACACAGAGTTCAGCCAAAGGTTGACTTTGATGTATATATACTGTAGATCTATTGCCATATCCTAGTTCATATATGTGTTGAAACGTCAGACTAAATGGTCCTTGGTATCCTGTAGTTGGCAAGCATTTATAGTTTAGTATAAATATATAGTTTAAAGGAATGGGTGACCAAAAAAAGAATAATTGAAAGATCTACAGGTTTGAATGCGAGTGTGAGTAAATAATGAGTGTCTATCCCTTTATAGGGGAAAAAAGTAATAAATGAAAGTTATTTAATGCAAACGGGGCTATTACAGGATGCATAGCATTCATTGCGCTTCAAGATTCTCTAGCTCTTTTAGTAGATTCACTATTAGTCCATATTTGTGGCAGCTGTGCGCTCATAGCACTTTGGCCCTATTTAAATCTGTTTGGTGTGTTTGTGGTTTTGGACGCTGGTTGGTCTTGTGAAACTGAAAAACATGTTAGCTAGATGAGAGCGCTCTACATCTTCAATGAACCCATTGTGGGAAGAGAGCAGAGGAGTCGTGGTTCTTGTCCAGAGGCATTGAATAGCCCTGTTTATGAGTGTAAGAGAGAAAAAAGAGAAATTTAAAGTAATGCGTGTGACTCTGGCTTCATTTTATGTGTCCCTCGTCTGAAACAACACAAAACGCCTCACGTTGTGGTTCAGGAAGTCTGGACCTTTGGTTGTGCGCCCTTCCTGTTGTATTTTAAAGAACTCGAGTCAAACATTTGCAGCAGCTTGTCTCGTCTTGCTTTGTAAGAGTTGAGCTACAGTATATTCATTTTTGAGTGAAACCTAGATTATACCATGTCAGACTATAATTTACACTCTTAGAAAAAAAGGTTCATACAGAAACCTTGCATTCTTTTAGTTTTAAAGAACCTTTATGCCAAACAGGTTCTATTTAATGAGAAATATCTTAAGTAATTGCGAAATACTTAAATGTTTAACATGTTATTTCATTTTTTCTCTAATGTTAAAGTGTGTTTATGAGCTGTTTCATAATTAAAAATGTATTTAATTTAAATCCCATGATGGAATCCCTATATGAATCTCAAATCTTCAAGGTTCTGTATAGAATCTTTTCTTCAAAAGGGCTTTTCACACTGCACTTAACCCAAGGTTATCGTCGTTCTAAACGGCACTTTTAACACTGGAGAAAGGAACATTTCATACTTGTAATTTAGAAGCAGGGTTAGCACTGCATGGATTGTGTGAAACGATGCAGTGTTAGAATGTTAAAGCTAAATGCTTAGCAACAGACAACCAATAGTGCACATATTTGCATGCTTTGTACAGTCACGGAAACACTGCACATTGTATATAAACGGTAAATTCAGCGTTTTTAGAGGAAAAATGTCAACTGCTAACAGAAAACATGACAATTTGAGTGAAGAGGAGAGGAGACTGTTTCATTTTTACATTTGTAGTCCGAAGTATCCATTCTGTATAAACTTAAAAGTACAGTCTGCAATTAGGATGCGCAATGCTAAAGCTTTTATGTAAACGGGTCAAATGCTGCCTTCGTCCAATCAAAGACACTGACCCTGCAAATATGCAAATAAAAACCTAAAAACGAAACGTAGGTATATGAATGCAGGATTAATTGATAACCCCGGGTAAATTATGAGCACATTGAAACATGAAGATAACCCAGGTTTCAGTTTACCCGGGGGTTAGAATGACCCAGGGTTAACTATTTAACCCAGGGTTAACTACAAGTGTGAAAAGCCCTTAAGAGTGTAATTATTCCAAAGGAATGTTATTGATTTGGAATCATGAGATTTGTCCCTCAGTTTGTAAAAATAAATCATGATAAAAGTACAACCTACTGTTAAAGTCTATGGGAAAAGGCATTGTGCCAGAAATTAAACTAACACATTACACATTAGTTTCATGTTCATATGAGACTAGTATGATAAAACTTACTAGTTGCTTGCTTGCAAAAAAGTGTAACAGAATAGAATGTGATGTAACTATCCATAAAGTACTTAGAAATTCACACACAGGAACTTATAATGCAATTTATTTATTTATTTATTTATTTTAGACAATTTCATTCAAATAACAGTCTATTGTGTGAATCATTGATGCTTTTTTTATTTCTACCTTTAAAGTCATCATGAAATCAAAATTGACAATTCTTTTTTTTAATGGAATATTGTTATAAATGATTTATCCGTGCACTTCATTATCACTTTTTTTTTTCATTCCTTATAATCAAAATAACTTCCCCTGCCTCTCACATTTCTCCTCTTCTCTGGTGATGTGTTTACCGGCATGAGTTCGGGACAGCCTGTCACTCACATGAGATCGACCAATAGCAAACCACAAACATCCAATCAATTCCCCATGACCAAAATCTGTTTAACTTGAAGACCATCGTGACTTAAAACCTCTGAAATGTCTTTCCCTATTGCAAGTGGATTAATGTAAACATATTTGCTTGTTTAAATGCAGACTAAATGGAAAGTGGAAATTATTATGTGTGGTACTCGACAGAATGCTACAGATGCTGCCAGTGATGAGGTTTAATTTGTATTGATGCCACAACATTTGAATTGCACCTTTGAGTAAACCATTGTTTTGGTCTAGACAGTAGTTGCTGGCTTAAATGTAATTCAGTTCTGTGTATAATCAGTCAATAATGGGCTATCACTGAAGAGGAATGCTTCAGGCTTGAAAAATCTTGCGACAGAAATGGATTAGTCAATAATTTAAGCATAAGGAAACGGGTGTGTAGGGGTGAGGCCAGCGTGTGGACTGGAAATCAGGACCGTGAGAGTGTTTATCACTTTGATGCAGTTTATCAGCCATACACAACACCAATGTGAAAGGTCTCTCTTGACATGTACGATTGAAAAGTCTGTACACATGGTAAAAAATTCTATTTTCAAGATTTGTTATCACAACATTTTTTCTTTTGTCAAATCAACTTAAATATTTAATTTAGTTAATATTTAACTTATTATTTTGAGTTTCTGATGATTAAATCAATCTCCTTCATTGTATTAACTCACTTTTTCCATTTCAAACAAACTTTTAATAAATTTTAAGGCAACCAGGTTACTTTTTTTAAGCTAAACCAACAATATTTTTTTTACAGTGTAGTTTATGCACTTAAATAGTGGTCCTTGGCCATTGCTGATATATAAAATTTAATGCTTTTAAATTTGAAGACTCTTTGTGGATGAATTTGGACTAAAAAAGGTGGAATGAGCAATTTATCATCCTGGTGGTGGATATACTTGCTCAAAGATTATTTTGTCCACTTGGCATATAGATTATTTGGGAGCAGACGTCACAGTTATTTCACTGCATTTGTTGGTGGCAGAAAAACAGGTAACAAGTGAAGGAACCCGGGGCAGATTCACGGATTAAGAGACAAAAAATTTAAAGTTACCTATAACAATTTTCATAGATAACAACATTTAAACTGTAACATTTTTATCTAACAATGATGTATTTGTTGACAGCCACTGAATTAAAGTATCAAAAATCACAATTCTGAGGAAAAAATATTGAGTTTAAATCTCGCAATTCAAAATTTCCCCCCACAGAATTGTGAGATATAATATTAGGGCCCTATAAAAATCCGTTTTATTCTTTCCCAAATTCCATTTTATTTTTTCCCAAATTCCGTTTTTTCCGTTGTAATTTTTGCAAATTCCGTTTTTTCCGTTTAAATTTTTGGGAATTCATTTTTTTACCCTTTACTGTTATTTTAGTTGTAAAAAGAGTGTCCTTTTTTATTCCGTAATCGCAGAAATTATAGGGCCCTATATGATATAAGCTTAAAATTACCTTTTTTATACTTTCATTAAATGCCTTTCATACACTGCTACTGCAAAACTGTCTCTTTGTGCCATGAGATAGTCTCCGCCAAAAGCATGTCGTCATGTTTACCTGTTACACCCAAATGGTCTATAGATGACCTCAAAGCTATTAGACGTGACTCCAAACTGAAACCATTGAGTAACATTTTTGATTTGAGGTTTTAATATGTCTGCTTTTATGATGTGTAGTAAGTGGAGCAACCTCTAAAGTTGCATGCAAATGTTTTTGTTTGTTTTCATGTGGCCTTTTGTAATGGAGAACAGAAATATATCCCTGCTTAAATACTACAAACACATTATATTTATTCAGTATGTTGAGGCCTAGAGGGATGAACACTTAGGCTGGCACTAAAGACTCTTAATGACTCTCATGCAGCTTCTATTACATTCCTGGATTTAAGACATTAAGAAGCTGTATTCTGTTTTTTGTGTGTGTGTATTTTTTTTTTTTTTTTTTTAGAAGCTATTATTTAGGGTATAAAAAGTTTACATATATCCTAAACCTCATACACTTATTCAATTTTGCATTTAGAAAATGTATCCTTTTAGGCAAAATAAATAATGATATTTTATTAAAATCGTGAAGTATTTAAGTAATTATACGAAATGGTAGTATTCGAAATGGTATGTATTTTATATTGTATTTAATAATTACACAATAAAAATGTTATTTGTCCCAGAAATTTATCCTTTGTTGTTTTCATCTAGATGACGTGTCGGCAGAAAGCAGCACAGGGTGTCCAGACAGGCTGTCTTTAATGGAGGTGCGCCTCCAAGCACAGGAAGATGAAATAAACGCTACTGAAGTCCTCATTGGCTGACGCATTACGCAAACTCCGCCTCCATGATCAACAGATACCCCTGCTTAAACAGCAGTTGATTGCTGGTAAGAGGTTTGTTAATGATTTCAATGTGCTACTGTAAAGATTTGCAACAGGTTTTAAATGTATTGCTACAGATTTTATTAGGGCTGTCAAACGATTAATCACGATTAATCGCATCCAAAATAAAAGTTTGTGTTTATATAATATATATGGGTGCACTGTGTATAATTTTGTATATAATAAATACACACACATGCATCTATAATTAAGAAAAAAATATTATTTATATATAAAATATTTATATTTGCTGTGAAACGATTAATCGCGATTAATCACATCCAAACTAAAAGTTTTTGTTTAAATAATATATGAGTGTGTAGTGTGTATAATTATTTTGTATATATATATATAAATACACACACATGCATCTATATTTAAGAAAAAAATATTACTTATATATAAAATATTTATATTTATATTAGGGCTGTGAAACGATTAATCACGATTAATCGCATCCAAAATAAAAGTTTGTGTTGTTTATATAATATATGAGGGTGTAGTGTGTATAATTATTTTGTATATATAAAAACACACACATATGCATGTATATATTATTTATACAAAATTAATACTATACATAAATATGTATTAATAACACATTTTTATTAAAGATATACATGCATATGTGTGTATTTATTTATACAAAATAATTATACACACTACACATATATTATGTAAACAGAATCTTTTATTTTGGATGCGATTAATCACGATTAATCATTTCACAGCCCTAATTTATATATAATATAAATTATATATAAATCTATATATATGAAAATATTTCTTAAATATATACAAGCATGTGTGTGTGTGTGTGTGTGTGTATATATATATATATATATATATAGTTATACACAGTGCACCCACATATATTATGTAAACACAAACTTTTATTTTGGATGCGATTTAATCACGATTAATCATTTGACAGCCCTAGATTTTATTGCATGACATTGTTTTTGTTTTTTTCTAATTTAAAGTTGTGTAGAGACTCATTGCATGTGTGTGTTTATGTGTGTGTGTGTGTGTGTGTGTGTGTGTGTGCGACATCAGTGAACCCTGCTGCAGCCCGAGTGTTAAATCATTCCTGTTTCGTGGATGGGATCTCCAAACCTTGCAGACTGTCTACCAGCTCTTTTGATGGATGTCACCTGACATCCAACAGGTAAAGATGACTCTGGGTAGTGTTATTTACTTTAATAATGAGCAACACAGCAACATTTATATGTTGAGTTATTGTACAAGGCTGATTAACAGAAACCCCAGTCAACTCAGTCACACCGTTATTTGTTAAAATAAAGTAAACTGTCATCTTCAAATGAAATGCAGTAACCTCTTGCTGAAGTTGCAGATATGCTTGACGATACTGAGAAGAGAAAATCTCTGTGAAAAACAGTCTGGCTGCCCACATCTGCTTAATACAAAGAAGCAGAGCAACATTCCTTGGCAAACTTCACATTTGGGACATTGTGGGCACTGGGCTGCATCCAGGGAAAAGGGAAAACTGAAAAAAAGTTGTTTGTGTTTATCATCATTTTGTGTTACTTCAGTGAGTTTTTCTTATTTGTATGTCAGGAAATGTAAATTACAGTTCCTCTTTTAAGTTTACCACAGGCCTCTGTTATTGTATTATGATTAGTTTGAACTGTGCCTGAAATGTTGTACGGCGTAAACCCTACTAGGACTGAACCTTGAGCTATTGCCTCTGGTTCTAGTAGCATTGACTAGTGACAAGTACTAATAAAAGTCATATATTAAACTTCTGTCATCATTTACTCAAACTTATTGTTCCAAACTGTATGACTCTTCTGCTGAAAACAAAGGTATCAAAAGAATATCTAAAATGTCCAATTATGTTTAATATGTTAAAACTCCCAATTTCTGTTAACAAAGTTTGAGAACAAGCAGCTTTGTTGTAACTACAGCAAAAATGGCAAAAAATATCTCGGCTTAGAGTAAATGGGAGGTCTTCAAATATGTTGGACAACAATGTCAACAAATCAGAAAGGTTAAGAACCACTGCCATAAACATTACATTAAAGTAGTCCAAACAAGCTAAAACATATCAAAAATTGATTTCAATGTGAACTATCCCTTTAAATGTCTATGCTTCTCTCTGATTGGTTCATTGGCTCTCTGAATGAGAATAAAGACTATTTTCAGACTATTCTAGGGCATTGGAGGCATAGAGGGCATGAACCCCTGCCCTTCTAATCGCTAAAAGTAATTGTTGTATTGCGGATCCCCCTGGAACATGATTATTTTCCGCCAATGTGTTCCATGAAAGAAAGTCATAGATGTTTGGAACAACATAAAAAATGAGTACATTTTTGGGTTGTTGTTTACTTTAACCAACATTTCTCCCCCCCAACAGGCAGCGTTTTAGAGACAATGTTTATCTCAAACACAATTAAACACTGTTTTGTTTGTGTATCTTTAGCCATATCTCAAACACAGCTGAAAATGGGGAGGGCGGGGATAAAACCATTTCCAACCACAAACCGAGCACTAGCGACATGTGCACACAGACCGAATCGTGGATCCCAAATCACAATGCCGTCCCGCTGGCCCAGACACGGACCAGACAGAGTCTCTCCTTGGAGGATGCATTACCTGAAGGCATCCCTTTTGCTAATGAAACCCCGACCAAGCTCAGGAGAGAGGAGGAAGATGGCGATGAAGACCAAACCTGGAGGTCCCTCAGTAGAAGAGACCATCCAGCCCACCACAATCAGAACCTTCCAGCAACAACTGAGCAAAAGCAGCGAAGACAGTCAGGGTTCATGCCCTCAAACCCCAACGTCCTGCTCGCCGGCACCCCAAAAGAGCCGACCTCTATCCCACACGCGGGCCCACTCTCCTCCATTCTGGAGAATGAGAAAACACTGTGCGTTTACCCCCCAAAAGTGGAGTCAAGCGTTGGCTGGCTGCTTGAATTCACTGCCTCTGGTTTTGGTTTTAATCCTAACACTAATGCTTGCGTTGCTGCACAAACCAAAGTTACAGCTTGTTGAGCGGGTTTTGGCACCCAGATTGGGCTTTATTTACATACTGATAATCATCAAGGGCGTGCAGTTTAGGTCAGCTCTGATTTTACTTGATGTTAGTGCATCAGTTTTAGGGTACGAGTTTTTGAAAAAGTTTCGATTACAGAAGACAATGTTGTCAAAACAATTCCCGTTCACACGGATCGGGTAAAAAACGTCTAAAAACACTGTATTCATTCCAGGCCTGTAGTTGGCGATGTTCCTTTGTAAAGAAACACTATACACCTGCGCACATTTGCATTCTTCTACAGAGCAGTGAATACGATGAGGCGGTAAACGCAAGGCGGAGTGCGCAATTCTCATGAAGTCACCATTTCCACAAATTTATGTTTTTGTCATTTAGGCAAGGCAAGTTTATTTATTAGACTCTATTATTTACACAGAGAGGATAACTATGGAAGCTTGTTTCCGCCACAGAATGAAAAATGAAAAAGGTGATTGCGACTTTTTATCTCACAATTCTGACTTTTTTCTCACAATTGCGAGTTTACATCTTGCAATTCTGACTTTATTTCTCAGAATTGCAAGATACAAAGTCGAGAATTGATGATATAAAGTCGCAATTGCATGTTAAAGTCAGAATTGCAAGTATATAAAGTTAGAATTGCCTGATATAAAGAAGCAATTGCATGATATAAAGTCAGAATTGTGTGATATAAAGTCACAATTGCATGTTATATAGTCGCAACTGCTGATGTTAAAGTCAGAATTGTGAGTTAAAGTCAGAATTGCATTATATAAAGTCAAAATTGCGAGTTATAAAGTCAGAATTGTGACTTATAAAGTCAGAATTGCGTGATATAAATTCAAAATTGCGAGATATAAAGTCAGAATTGCATAGATATAAAAGTCGCAATTTGCATATTATAAAGTCGACAATTGCGTGTTGGAAAGTCAAGAATTACGAGTTATAAAGATCAGAATTGCCTGATTTAAAGAAGCAATTGCGTGATATAAAGTCAAAATTGTGTGATATAAAGTCAGAATTGCATGTTATATAGTCAGCAATTGCGTGTTAAAGTCAGAATTGCTAGAGTTAAAGTCAGAAATTACGAGATATAAAGTCAGAATTGCGTTTTATAAAGTCAGAAAAATTGCGAGATATAAAGTCAGAATTGTGTTATATAAAGTCAGAATTACGAGATATATAGTCAGAATTGTGTTTTATAAAGTCAGAATTGCGAGATATAAAGTCAGAATTGCGGAATATAAAGTCAAAATTGCAGATATAAAGTCAGAACTGCGAGATATAAAGTCAGAAATTGCGAGATATAAAGTCAGAATTGCGAGATATAAAGTCAGAATTGCGTTTTATAAAGTCAGAATTGCAAGATATAAAGTCAGAATTGCAAATATAAAGTCAGAATTGCGAGATATAAAGTCAGAATTACGAGATATATAGTCAGAATTGTGTTTTATAAAGTCAGAATTGCGAGATATAAAGTCAGAACTGCGAAATATAAAGTCGCAATTGCATGTTATAATGTCACAATTGCGTGTATAAAGTCAGAATTGCGTTTTATAAAGTCAGAATTGCGAGATATAAAGTCAGAATTGTGTGATATAAAGTCGCAATTGCATGTTATATTGTCACAAGTGCGATGTTAAAGTCAAAATTGCGATATATAAAGTCAGAATTGCGTGTATAAAGTCAGGAATTGCGAGATATAAAGTCAGAATTGCGATTTTATAAAGTCAGAATTCGAGATATAAAGTCAGAATTGTGTGATATAAAGTCGAAATTGCGAGATATAAAGTCAGAATTGTGTTTTATAAAGTCAGAATTGCGAGATATAAAGTCAAAATTGCGGGATATAAAGTCAGAATTGTGAAATATAAAGTCAGAACTGCGAGATATAAAGTCAGAATTGCGATATATAAAGTCAGAATTGCAGGATATAAAGTCAGAATTGCGTTTTATAAAGTCAGAATTGCGTTTTATAAAGTCAGAATTGCGAGATATAAAGTCAGAAATTGCGAAGATATAAAGTCAGAATTACGAGATATATAGTCAGAATTGTGTTTTATAAAGTCAGGAATTGCGAAATATAAAGTCAGAATTGCGAGATATAAAGTCAAAATTGCGAAGATATAAAGTCAGAATCTGC
The DNA here is from genome assembly GCA_030378365.1 of Hybognathus amarus. Classification (NCBI taxonomy): domain Eukaryota; kingdom Metazoa; phylum Chordata; class Actinopteri; order Cypriniformes; family Leuciscidae; genus Hybognathus; species Hybognathus amarus. Next base: position 139,010 of record JAQIUQ010005113.1, read on the forward strand.
GAGATATAAAGTCAGAAATTGCGAGATATAAAAGTCAGAATTGCGTTTTATAAAGTCAGAATTGCGTTTTATAAAGTCAGAATTGCGAGATATAAAGTCAGAATTGCGAAATATAAAGTTCAGAATTGACGAGATATAAAGTCAGAATTACGAGATATATAGTCAGAATTGTGTTTTATAAAGTCAGAATTGCGAGATAAAGTCAGAATTGCGAAATATAAAGTCGCAATTGCATGTTAAAGTCAGAAATTACGAGTTATAAACTCAGAAATTGCGTGAAATAAAGAAGCAATTGCGTGTTATAAAGTCCGAATTGCGTGTTTATAAAGTCCGAATTGAGAGTTATAAAGTCTGAATTGCGTATTATAAAGTCCGAATTGCGAGATATAAACTATTCTGAGGGGGGAAAGGTAGTCTTTTTCCCCCTTAGAATTAGCCTGGTAACTCGCAATTGCAAGTTTATATCTCACAGTTCTGAGAAAGGATGTCAGAATTTCGACATATAAACTCGCAATTATGTGTTATAAAGTCAGAATTGTGAGATGTAAACTCGCAATTGTGAGGAAAAAGTCAAAATTGTGAGATAAAAAGTCACAATTCTGTCTCATTTTCTCACAAATGCGACTTTATTTCTCAGAATTGCGACTTTATATCTTGCAATTGTGACTTTATTTCTCACAATTCTGACTTAATTTCTCGCAATTGCGACTTTATTTCTTACAATTCTGACTTCACATCTTGACAATTGTGTGATAAATAAGTTATATATATATTTTTTTTTCAGTGGCGGAAACAAGCTTCCATAGATAAGTTTCATTTTAAAAAACTAAGAAATGAATAATTATGCACCTGATCTCATTTTTAGATGCTTCAATACATATACACTGAAATAAAAATAAAAAAAATAAGTTGTAAAAAATATATGAATTTACTCAAAATATCTGATATATATTCAGGACAACTATTATACTATTAAATTAACATTTATCATTATCATACTATTAGATAACATTGCAAAAGATACTTTTAAAAAGCATAACCTTTTAATGGATTTAATCTACAGTTTGAGCCACAGTAATGTTTCGGTACTGTAGTTATACCAGAGACAGACGTTTGTAGGCACTTCAGGATGACGAATTTGACTGTATTATTGTACCTCTGGCATTCATTTTTAAAGAACACAGCTCTATGGCAACAGAGTTTTACATTTGTTTTTGGATTTAGTTCATGCTTTGACTTCTTTGGAAATGCATTGTGATTTGTTGGAGCAGATGTCAAGAGTTCTAGTAATTTCAGCTTTGAGTTTTTAATAGGAAAGGGGTGGACCGTTGGCAGAAAGTGTTTGTTCAGTTGCAGTGTTGATTTAGCTAGGTAAGGCATGCTTGTCCGTTAATACGGTTGCGAGAATAGTGCATCATTCCTCAATAAATGCAGCTGTGATATTGTGTAATCGAGACCCGTTGACTCCCCCTTTATGAGATAATTTCTAAACCGTCAAGCTGTCAGTGTGACAGGAATGTGATGTCTGAGTGTCAGATCAGCTCCTGGGAATCTTGGCTGTAACACGGTTTTTGCAGAAACACAGTGATTGAGGCATGCTGGGGCATTAAACTCACACTAACCCATCAAATAATCTCACTTAATCTTATACAAATAAAGCAAATCTCTTGATTCATTGACTGATTTATCTGCATGCATGCTTTGGGTGGTCTTTCGGTGTGTGTAAATGTCTGTGTAACTTCTGTATTTCTTGGTTCCCGCAAATGGAATGTTATAATTCTTGTGGGTGGGTTTCGTTCCTTGTAAACAGCGCTTTACTGATAGTTATGTGCCGTCCCTTCTGGGTATCCTTGCATGGATATCAAGCAAAAGGGTTATCGAGTCCACGCTACGTGGTGCTGGAGTGTCACGGCAGATTGTTTCGCCAGACAAAAACAATAAACAATGCATGCTTCGTTAAAGATTCATACTTTGTTTAGTTTTCAGCAAGAGTTAACAGTTCAAAATGTCTAAACGTGACCAATCAGTGTGTAAATACGCTGTAAGAATGTTAAAAGTGGTTCACGAATGCACAACATGAAATCTCAGAGCCTGGGTACCCAGAATTAAATACTACAGTGACCCCTAAGATTCTTGAAAAACGTTTCCGATGGTGGTCTGTGACTTGTCAGTCTTCTGCTGGATTAGCACTGAATGAAAATAATTGTGTGTTTTAAAAACATTTCGTGCAGACAAACCCTGAAACTAATGCTGTACCATGGACCACACTGGCACTGTTTGAAAGTTCAATGCATGACAAGTTCCATGCAGTGATTAAATAGACACTTACCATATGTTACAATTATAATTAAGTTAGGAAACTGAATCTACCTTGTTTAAAGTCAGTATATTATTATTGTTCAAAAAAATACAACATGCACATACACATTTTATTTTAATATTTAAATATATATATGAATATATATTCAGACCCGCACTTATTTATATATATATATACATATAAATGCACTTATGCTCACCAGGGCTGTATTTATTGTATGAAAAATAAACTAAAAACAGTAATATTGTCAAATATATTTATCATATTATAAATCATTCTAATAAGCTGAATTGAAAAAAAATTATGTCAAAAAAGGCAATGCTGTTTAATATGTTAGTTGAAATTGATACTTTTATCAGAATTCTTTGAATAGAAAGTCAAAAGAACAGCATTTAGTTGAAATATATATCGTTTTATAGCTTTATTTTATTTATATTATATATAAATTTTTTATATGTAAATTATATTTTTCTTAAATATGCATGCATGTGTGTGTGTGTGTGTATATATGTGTATATATATATATATATATATATATATATATATATATATATATATACAAAATAATTATACACAATGCACATATATTATGTAAATACAAACTTTTATTTTGGATGCGATTAATTAGCAGTAATTGTTTCGACAGCCCTTCTAAAGATACATTCAATTGCTCAGAAGTGTCATTTAATACATTTTATAAAGCTACAAAAAGATATATATTTCAAATAAATGCTGTTCTTTTGACTTTCTATTCAAAGAATTCTGATAAAAAGTATCAGTTTAAACTAACATATTAAACAGCATTAATCGATTTGACAGCCTTATTAATTTCTTTTTTTTTTTTTCAAAGAGCCCAAACTGTTGAAAGGTTGAGTAGATATGATGGAAAATGAGACATGTTTGATAATAAATAAACATTTATTTTATAAATGTTATAAGATATTGCATTATCTCTAAGTTGTCAGCCTGGCTGATATAATGTTTTATCGCTAATTTCAGACTACCATAAACAGTGTGTTAAAAGTGTGTCAGGGTAAGGCTTCAGCATTATTTTTAGGAGTGGATAGCCCCCTTGATCAGCTGCGTTTCACTTCTCTGTTTGTCACCGCAAGTATCATCATTGATCACTTGACCACAGTTATTTCCCGTTTCATGTAGCTTTTATTGGATGCCACTAAGGGTATTCAGAAGAACAGGAAATAGGGCGTGCTAGAGGAAACAATCCCTCAGTGAGCACAGACTTATACTCCCTCACACAATAAGTATATGAGGAAAGATTAAAATGTGGCATTAACTCTGATTTCTGACTTATTTGCATGGTTTTCTTGTGTGTGTGTGTCTGTGTCTTGATTCTGGGTAGTGGGGTTAATAATAGGTGTATTTGCATGCTGTCCAAACTTGATGGGAAACTCAAATCACACTGATGCATGCTTGCATCTGCATTGATTAATGCTTTGTATGCACTCTGTGAATGTGATTTCATGGCTCATGGAGTAACTGACTAATATATCTTCTTGGAAAAACAGGGTCAGGAGGAACAGTGAGAGAAGTTAAGGACCCCAAGACAAGACCAAACTGCGCCTTTCTAAGAAAGCGGCCTCCTGACAAACTTACTCACACGGTCTCCAAGTCTGGAGAGGTGAGAACTGCTTTTTTTAAGTTTAAGCATGAACTTCTCACTCATCAGAAGGGAATATTTCAGAGTAAATAAGTTGAGCTCTATCAGCACAATCTATGATGCTGCCGATTACCACAGAAAATCGTTATGACTCATCTCTTAGTTTATAGAAACAACAGAAAGAGTGTTGTGGTAATGCTAATACAATAGATATTTTTGGAGCAAGTCTATCAGAGGTTTGTAAAAAGAAAAACAGTGATGATCTTTATTGTTCAAGCATTCACAATGTCATGTTTCTTAAGTTGTAAATTTGTCTAAATCATCGTTTACAGTCGTTGAAGTGTGCTCCATGTAGGATTGGTTGTGTCATGTCCATCACTGCTCTGATATTATGTAAAACGTTATTGGGTTTACCAGGTTTTTCAAGTTTTATCAGTTGGCCAATTGGAGAAAGGTGTGCAGCCCCTTAGGCAATATGTAAGGCACCTATAGTCTCCATTGTGCTTAATTTTTTACTTAAAGTTCCCCTACTATGCTATTTTAAAGGTTCCTATGGTTTCTTACAGTAGGTTTACATGCATTCAAAGACAAAAAAACGCTTACATTTTCTCATAATATACATTGCAGCATCATCTCTTTTCTCGCAGTGTCTGAAACGGTTCAAACAAAGATCCATTCTCTCAAACTCCTCATTTGCACGAGCCTACTCTGCTCTGATTGGTCAGTCTGTTCTGATTGGTCTACGCTGCTCTGATTGGTCAGACTGTTCTGATTGGCCTACTCTGCTCTGATTGGTCAGACTGTTGTGATTGGTCTACTCTGCTCTGATTGGTCAGACTGTTGTGATTGGTCTACGCTGCTCTGATTGGTCAGACTGTTCTGATTGGCCTACTCTGCTCTGATTGGTCAGACTGTTCTGATTGGCCTACTCTGCTCTGATTGGTCAGACTGTTTGATTGGCCTACTCTGCTCTGATTGGTCAAACTGTTCTGATTGGCCTAGTCTGCTCTGATTGGTCAGACTGTTGTGATTGGTCTACTCTGCTCTGATTGGTTAGACGGCTCAGTCTGTTGTGGTTGGTCTACCGCTTACAACGTGAGTCGTAAAAGAAACCCAATTACCATATCTGAACTTCAGCTCCAGAGGCTTCCTCAGTGTTTGATGCGAACAGTAACGATGGCATAAATTTTACTGCATCAATACGCTGATTTCACGCAGCTGCCATTTTGAAATCGAGAGCTCCGGTGGAAGGAATGCCGGTGTGGTGACGAGATGAGTCCCCTGACGAGATGAGTCCCCCCTTAGGACCCCATAGTATGCCAGTAGTATGCCTGTTTCTCGCGATAACTTGAAAAAAGCAGTTTGTTGCCATCAAGTAATACGTTTATTTGTTTAGCGCTTTTCATAGTAGGTTGCGTCAACAGCAGAGGAGAAAGTCCACGAAATTTTAAAATATTACTGTTATTGTGTCATGAAATGTAATTTTAAGAGTTTTTAAGTTGAGAATGTAGTTGTTTAAAGCTCAAATCTGTGGTTTATTTATAAAGATAGCGCCTTTTTAAAAAATTGTTTAAATTGCTAAGCTAACTAAAAAACATTAAGAACGAGAAATGTTTAAATTTACAATCTACAGCTTCGGTTATATACTAGTATATGAAACATATAAGTTAGAATAAATTAATGACTCGTTATAACGTACTTCAAACGTCTCTTATAATAAAGAGATTTGTAACCAGGCACTAAAGCGATTACCCATAAAACTAGCTTTGAACCAATCGGATCGCTTGGGTCCTAAGGGGGACTCATTTCTTCGGGCGGACCCATCTCGTCACACACCGGAAGTAAAGATAGACAACAATGTCTTGGACTACCAACCTGGAGCTGCTGCCTCCGATTTATTAAATGTTAATATCCAATATAGGATATGTATATAGTTTGTTCCTGTTTCTTTTTTATGTTCTGATATATATATATATATATATATATATATATATAGTGTGTGTGTGTGTGATATATATATATATATATACTCACCGGCCACTTTATTAGGTACCCCATGCTAGTAACGGGTTGGACCCCCTTTTGCCTTCAGAACTGCCTCAATTCTTCGTGGCATAGATTCAACAAGGTGCTGGAAGCATTCCTCAGGGAGTTTGGTCCATATTGACATGATGACATCACACAGTTGCCGCAGATTTGTCGGCTGCACATCCATGATGCGAATCTCCCGTTCCACCACATCCCAAAGATGCTCTATTGGATTGAGATCTGGTGACTGTGGAGGCCATTTGAGTACAGCGAACTCATTGTCATGTTCAAGAAACCAGTCTGAGATGATTCCAGCTTTATGACATGGCGCATTATCCTGCTGAAAGTAGCCATCAGAAGTTGGGTACATTGTGGTCATAAAGGGATGGACATGGTCAGCAACAATACTCAGGTAGGCTGTGGCATTGCAACGATGCTCAATTGGTACCAAGGGGCCCAAAGAGTGCCAAGAAAATATTCCCCACACCATGACACCACCACCACCAGCCTGAACCGTTGATACAAGGCAGGATGGATCCATGCTTTCATGTTGTAGACGCCAAATTCTGACCCTACCATCCGAATGTCGCAGCAGAAATCGAGACTCATCAGACCAGGCAACGTTTTCCAATCTTCTATTGTCCAATTTCGATGAGCTTGTGCAAATTGTAGCCTCAGTTTCCTGTTCTTAGCTGAAAGGAGTGGCACCCGGTGTGGTCTTCTGCTGCTGTAGCCCATCTGCCTCAAAGTTCGACGTACTGTGCGTTCAGAGATGCTCTTCTGCCCACCTTGGTTGTAACGGGTGGTTATTTGAGTCACTGTTGCCCTTCTATCAGCTCGAACCAGTCTGGCCATTCTCCTCTGACCTCTGGCATCAACAAGGCATTTCCGCCCACAGAACTGCCGCTCACTGGATGTTTTTTCTTTTTCGGACCATTCTCTGTAAACCCTAGAGATGGTTGTGCGTGAAAATCCCAGTAGATTAGCAGTTTCTGAAATACTCAGACCAGCCCTTCTGGCACCAACAATCATGCCACGTTCAAAGTCACTCAAATCACCTTTTCTTCCCCATACTGATGCTCGGTTTGAACTGCAGGAGATTGTCTTGACCATGTCTACATGCCTAAATGCACTGAGTTGCCGCCATGTGATTGGCTGCTTAGAAATTAAGTGTTAACGAGCAGTTGGACAGGTGTACCTAATAAAGTGGCCGGTAGATATATATATATATATATATATATATATATATATATATATATATATATAAAATGTATTTATAAAATTCACTGTTATAGTCTAAACTATGAAAGAAATTCATGTACATTGTTAGAATAACAAATTTCTACATTAAACACAACAATACGCCATCGCATTCGCGAAAATGACGGCTGCGCTGATATCAGCGTATTCAAGCGCAAGCATGCAAAGTGGATTGGCTTTTCCAGCACAGGAAACTGTCATCTCAACATGTTAACAAAAAAGTCTTCCAGGCCTCATTAGCTACAACTACTGTGTTTGAGGGTCAGAGTAGATGTTGTAGTAGGACACAGTCAGCCAATGAAAACCATAGACTGGAACTGTGCAAATGTGGAAGTGAGACTGAAATTACTGATAACTTATTTTAGGCAGTCAGTATCAATTCTTTCTTTTAGTAGACAATAACTCCAGCACTTTGATCTTTAAACTTTGCATACCTTTTACATTCACAAACAGCTGTATTACACACTGCATAAAAGGTCCTTTTCAAAAAAGCATAAAAGGGATACTTTAAGCAGGATGAGTGAAAATGATTTCAGTACTGATTGACAGAATGCCACTTCCTGAGAATCTTGTTGTCATAAAAATTTCTTATATAAGGGGTATTACATATCTTAATTAGTTTCTATAATGATAATAATAATAATAATTTAGTTTCATAAATGAAGTATTTTTTTGTGTGTGTGATGCAAATAGCTAAAGAAACTGGCATGCCTTTAAAAAACTATTACATTTATTGTTATACTGAAGTGATTTCCATGTGTCTCTGTTTTCAGTATGTTAAATGATTCATTCATTGATGTGTTTGTCTCCATAGCCGGGCAAAAGACCTTCTCTCTAGCACAGGTAAGGCATCTCTCACTTTATCTCTCCTTCTTTTTCTTTATTATTCTTACCTCAGCTGCTTAGCTGTGTCATTACTCAGATTAGGTCGATGTTTTCCCATTTTTACCTAAATTCCCCAGCCAGGTGTACAGTACCTCTGAACTGTATACAGAGATTGTCAGTTACTTATTGTCACACTTTTTATGCAGTTTTCAATGCTCCTTTCTACTCTCATGCCTTCCGGTGTGTTTGATATCTGTAAAAGCTGTCATGTGTCAGGAAAACAAGACATTTTTAACCTGTCTCTCATCATGTAGTCACTGTCTGTTCAGTTTCATCCAATCAGAATTGTTCAGGTTACAATTTCTTGAGTAAAATGTTTTTCCTTCAGCCAAAGTTAAGGAAAAATAATATATAAGGAATCAACAACATCATATATTTTAATCTCTCTCATCAACACCTCACACATAAAGCTGTTGATTAATTTTCTCAGCTTTTCATCTACCAGTTTAACCAGGGTGGTCTCAGCCAACCCAGGGACCCACTAATACAATAAAGCTGGGTTTTGTCATTAAAGGGATACTCCACCCAAAAATTAAAACTCTGTCATCAAGTTGTTTCAAACCTGTATGAGTTTCTCTCTTCTGTTAAACACAAAGGAAGATATTGTTAAGAACGATTGGAAACAAACAGTTGTTTGGCACCATTGACTAGTTAAAAAAAAAAAATACTATGGATGTCAATGGTGCCAAAGTTCCAATCGTTCTTCAAAATATCTTCCTTTGTGTTCAGCAGAAGAAAGAAACTATTACAGGTTTGCAACAACTTGAGGGTGAGTAAATAATTACAGAATTTTTAGTTTTGGGTGGAGTATCCCTTTAAGCCTATATAATTACTTCCATAAATAATGTTGTTGCAATAAGCTGATTGTTACTTAATGTACCTGTGCCATGTCCTGGTTTTATTGTGCCACTGTATAATATGAGGTTATGTAAGTGTGTTGAGGCAACCCAATCAAATGATGAATCAACAGACCTGCTGAAGATGATATTATACTTTTTTGTTTTTTTAACATGAGTACAAAAATCTGCATAAAAATTACCACATTTTAAAAAATGATATATTTAGATATTATATTAATACGTTAATATGTGTTTTTTTAGACTACCGACTTATTCAAAAATACTTATTTTTCAAAGAAGGCTCACCAAGGCTTAATTTATTTTATTAAAAAATGCAGTAAAAACAATGATATTGTGAAATAAGGCATTAGCAATTGCTCCAGTCTTCACAGTAGTGTTTCCATCCAACTATTTGTATGCGCATTTTGGGATATTGCATAAAAATCTAGATGAAAATGTGCATAAATTCTAAAGATGCTCAAAAAATGTGATACATATTTTATCTAATAAGAAGACATGCACATAAACTACTATGGAAACACGTTAACTGAATAAATCCCTTGATGCGCAACAAAAACTCTTGTGACTTTGACTCATACAGTAGATGTGATTGGATAACTGGACTAACCAGTGGACCAATCGCATCACACAGCTTTTCAAATGTTGGTTTGATCATTCTGAAATACCTGAGCCAAAGTCTATCATCAGAATCATTTGGTTTAATTCCCTCCCAGAAGCATCTCAAATGATTATGTTTCCAAACTCCAGCATCCGAACGCAAGACAACATGACAGCACTCTGAGACACAAGTCACTTATGATGTGGGAAAAACCGATCCACAGTTTCTTCCCTTTTTATTTTTATGACTGATATTTTGTGGGAAATTCCCTGGAAGTGGTGATTCTGTTCTCGAACACATAGAATGGAAACTGTGCTTTATTCGCATATGTTTAGTTAAATTCTCAACTTTTTACAGGACTATTTGATTTAAAGGGTAACTAAACCCTGGACAGAGACTGACTCCACCCATTGGCAATATTTGAAAAATGCTGAAAAAGTGGGCAGACCCCAGCGGAGATAGAGGGGATGAAATAGATGCTAAAACACTCTATCCTGATCGCTTTCAATAGTCGCAATTCCAACTCCTGACTCGCTACAGTGGTTTTGACAAAAAACAAGCTGGTTTTTATACTGCCGCTCGTGCCAAGAGCGTGGTGAGCTGAAACTCGCATACGTCATGAAGAACCGCTAACATCCAATAGGAAAATTCAACTGCAGTAGCCACCGTTCAACCTGAAGAGGGCAGCACTTAGACGTTTTTACACCATATATTGTAGAAATAAAACACTTTATACACAAATGTCAAAAAAGTTACTCGAATCAATGACTGGTATTAATAAAGATCCATTCTTACAGATCATTAAAGCTACACTGTGTGATTTTTACCCCCATCTAGCGGTGAAAAGGTATATGACCATCCAATGAATATTAGTTTCTTTTCCTCTCAATTCCGATTTCGTTTTAACTCCTACGGTGGCCAATGTAGTCCAAGTTTAACATGGCTTCCACATGGTTTCCGCGGGTCTTAAAAAGTCTAAATTCTGAACTTTAAATTTAAGGCCTTAAAAAGTCTTAAAAACGGCTAGATTTTCATCTGAGGTCTTAAATTTGATTTAGTCAGGTCTTAAAAAGATTTTACTCTCGTTCATTTGCCAAAACTCTGGCCGCAGAAAGTTATTACAAAGTAGCAAAAAAGTATTGAGTCGTAGCCTACAAAGCGGAGCTCTAGAGCAGGGGTTCAAACCGGTTCGAACACGGCACTCGCGCGTTAGCATTAGCTCGTGACTTGATACGAGGTAGATCGCCAAGAGGCCGTTCATACACCAGGTTTGCGCGCTCAAGTTCATTCAAATATAGGCGCGTCGCATCCACAGCGAGATTGAAAAAATCTCACCATTTCAGATTCAGAATGCCACAAACGAACCGAAGAACCAACCAATCAGCCCCTTTCGTAACAACATTGAAAGCTCAGTCAACATGAAGGTTCGCGGTGCACCCAAACACTACCGGTGTTTTCTCTTCTCTGTGAATAAATGTTGTAGCAGACCTAACTTAACGTTACAGCAAGCGTTTCTCGGTGGTGGAAATCCATTGGCTACTAAAATGTCTTTGTCGTTATGGAGAGCGCAGTGCATGGTTGCATAGCAACGACAGACGCAACAGGAAAATTGGCCCAAATTTTACTATTAATAATAAAATATAAGGGGATGTGAATGTCAGTAATTTATCAGTTTTTGACTCAATTTTTTATAAAAGATTATTTTGAATCAAAAAACTATTTTTGTGAACTTTATTTTAACTAGACTTAATCTGTTGCAAGACTCTCCTTTAAAATCTGGCCATCGTTTTTAATGATATTTTAATGTTTATGTAAACAAAAAGTGCATACTCATGCTAATTTTATTTGCTGGGTTTAGACATACATTTGGCAAATTGATTTCATAGTAATCATGAAAATGAAATGTTCATGCCATTTCATCTCTGGGTATGATCAACTAAAATCAACTATAATTGTGTTTTTACAGTATAAAATGCAAAATACAAATTTCACACACACATATAAAATAATTTTTCCCGAATATTTTCTTATTTAAATTTTTAGGTCTTAAATTGTAAATGTTTATGGTCTTAAAATGTCTTAAAAATGACTTAAATTTGACTTACTGAAACCTGCAGAAACCCTGCTTCCTGTTCGACCTCGTCCATGAGTGTTAACTCAAATGTAAAACGCGAAAGGCGAATCTTGAATTAGCAGGTATGTCCCTCTTTGGCTAATGTACTTTCAAGATGGAGGGGCAACATGGCGACCGACATTATAACCACTTACCCGTATGTATTTTCAATGGCATATTATACACTCACGAGAATACTTTATTACTTGAACGAAGTAAATATACATTAATGAGCACATATTTTTTTGAAAGAACTGTTTTTAGCTAAGAATAAACTAAAATAGTTACACAGTGTAGCTTTAACTAAAAAAAGTTGGTTTATCTTCTGTATCAGTATAAATACTGTCACTTTTGGTGAACTGAATGCATCCGTGCTGAATAAAAGTATTAATTTCTTTAAAAAAAACAATCTTACTTTTGAATGCTACTGTATCCATGCCAAGACCGCCTGCAGTAGCTTCATGGACCCCAGAATAAATACTCTAGATCTGAGGACAGATTGTGTCCAAAATGCAATGTGATGCAAGTGAGGTCACTGTGCATATAAACATTTATAAATGAGTGTTGCTGAGCACAGGCGAATGTTAATTACCATAATAAGCCAAAAAGTGGTCTCATGTCTAGTCTTTATTTATTTGTTTGTTTATTCATTCTGCATGTTTCCTTGAGCCGTGAGACACAGGAGTGCTTGTGCTCACACTGGAAAGTTACTCTCGCCGGTTACACAACCGCACCACTCGACTTTTCTGACCAGGATGATGGATGTGTGTTTCCTTTTCCCTGCGTGCCAGAAATTCACACCACATTTTCACAGCATCGCCTTTGGCCTTCTCGTTTTGTGTCCGTGTGGCTTTTTAATAATTTATTCACCTGCACTCTTTACTGAATGGGAAATTTATTTGAAATATCGTGACTGCGCTCAACATCAAACATTTGTTGTTGTTTTTTCCCTCTGGGATGAAACTGACACAGTTATTGGATGTTGTTTCGGCGGTCAGCTGGTCAACATCTTTCTGATAACATTGAGATAGCGGTCCTGCATGAGCCGTATATCCGAGGAACACGAGATATTCTCACTTTCTCTTGCATCAAAACAACCCATATTATGCCGTTTAAAAGATGTGGTTAGTGATGAAGATGTGGTTATTTAAAAGAAGTGGTTGGTGAAGTTTTGATGCAAACTTTGCTTATCGGTTTTTGGCTGTTGCTTTTATTGTCATTCCATTGCGGTTGACACGCAAATCGACTTGCTCACCTCACTGCTTTTAAAAAGCCATGTTAAAAACAGTGGATCCAGTCCAAATCCAGGGCCAGACAATGACGGCGTTGAGTCAGAGAGGTGTTCTCATCGGAGCTCCCTGTAGAGCTAGTTGGAGTGCAGTTGGGCTGCAGGAATTCCTGATGTGTTTTGCAGGCGCGGAGATAATGTTTGTTTGTGTTTTATCTTCTAACAGGTTCTCAGGGGTCCAGGAGGGGAACTCAGAGTAGGTTTATATCATTGGCTTGACTGAAATCTTACTAATTGTTTCCTAAAAATATTTACAGTAAAAAAAAATAGTTTTGTAAGTTATATAATATGTTGACACTGTAAAAAAATATTTTCATGATTTGTAATCACAACATATTTTCTTAAGTCAAATCAACTTAAATAATTTATGTAGTTCAGATAACATAATATTTTGAGTTTCTGATGCTTAAATCAATCTCCTTCATTGTATGAACTCACTTTTTCCAGTTAAATGAACTTAAAATTTTAAGGCAACCAGGTTACTGGTTTTTACAGTGTACAACTATAGTGCTCGTTCTTGTGTCTCAAGTCAGACTCATTTTGCTTACAGATCAGTCTATCAAGATGTTTATCCGTGGACGACCAATCACCATGTACATTCCTTCAGACATTCTGAACTACGAGGAGCTGAAAATTGATCTTCCCTCGCAGAAACTGGATCTCGACTGGGTGTATCCTAAAACAACTCTTTTGATATTGTTTTTTAGCATTTCTGTTTTTATTATTATATTATGTTTGAAAATTAATTTAAATAAAAAATTATTTACTCACATTTGAATTAATTGTGAAGTAATTATAACATAAAATAACTTAAAATACACTACCGGTGAAAAGTTTAAGGTCGGTAAGATTTTTTATGTTTTTAAAAGAAGTCTCTTCTGCTCACCAAGGCTGCAATTTTTTGATAAAAAATACACAAAAAACACAGTAATATTGTGAAATATTATGACAATTTAAAATGACTTTTTTATGTTAATATATATTAAAATGTAATTTATTCCTCTAAAAAAAAGCTGAATTTTTAGCATCATTACTCCAGTCTTCAGTGTCACATGATCCTTCACAAATCACTCTAATATGATGATTTTATGCTCCAAAAACATGTATGATTATTATCCATGTTGAAAACAGTTTTTTACATTTTTATTTCAGGATTTTTTGATGAATAGAAAGTTCAAAGAACAGCTTTTATCTGAAATGGAAAGCTTTTGTTACATTAAACACGACCCTTTAAAAAGTTTGGGGTCAGTAAGAATTTGTATTTTATTTTTGGGGGAAATAAATAAGAAATCAATACTTCTATTCATCAAGGATGAGTTACATTGATCAAAAGTTACAGTAAAGACATTTATAATGTTAGAAAAGATTCTAATTAAATAAAAGCTGTTCTTTTGAACTTTCTATTCATCAAAGAATCCTGAAATAAAAATGTAAAAAACTGTTTAGATATATGTATATACATACATAACTTCAAATAACTAATGTTAGGGAAATCTGTTAATAATTTGTTGCGCTTTTTTGAAAAAAATAAAATAAATATCGGCCGATATATCGGAATATCGGATTTTAAAACCAACAAATATTTGTATCGGTATCGGCCTTCAAAATTCTTTATCTGGCTCTAGTTTTAAGTAAAAGTAAACGGTTGAAGGAAAAAATGCATTTGTAACAGTATGATGGATCCCTTCGTCAGGTCTTAAAGTGACAGCAGCCTAATATACCTGCTAAGATAATATTTAAAAAAATCTATATAGTTTCCCCCATTGTATCAACTGGCTATTAGCAAATGTTCCTTGATCCTTTTATTTCCAGCTATGGTTACAGGGGACGGGACTGTCGAGCAAACCTTTACCTGTTGCCGTCTGGAGAAGCAGTTTATTTTATTGCGTGCGTGGTGGTCCTGTATCACATCAGCAACCGAACACAAAGACATTATCGCAAGCACACAGACTGTGTCAGATGGTGAGTTAAAAGAGTTATGCAAATGAGCACCTCATTGTTTTTTCTCTGATTAATATGTTTTTACTTTTTCTCGTACTTTTTGGCCTGTAGTCTTGCCATCCACCCGGACAAGGTGCGTGTAGCATCTGGACAGACCGCAGGAGTAGACAAAGATGGCAAGGTGAATAAATCACGTTCCACTGATTAAAGGAGTAGTTCACTTAAAAAAAAAACAACTTTTGCTGATAATTTACTCACCCCCATGTCATCCAAGATGTCCATGTCTTTCTTTCCTTCTTCAGACGAAAATGAATTTTCGTCTGTAGTTTTTTAAATTAAGGTTTTTGATGAAAACATTCCAGGATTTTCTCCATACAATTACCTTCAATGGGAACCAAACGGTTCAAGGTCCAAATGAGAGTTTCAGTGCAGCTTCAAAGGGCTTTAAACGACATGAGACGATGAATAAGGGTCTTAACTAGCGAAACAATCGGTCATTTAAAAAAAAAATAAAAAGTTTAAGTTTTATAAGCACAAATGCTCTGTTTTGTGATGAGCGTTCGTGACTCTCCTGTTCAAACTCGTTCATCAAAATGAACAAATCTTTTTTCGAGTCATGACTCGAAGGGTCCTAGATAAGACCCTTATTCATCAAATAAAAGGGTATAAAGCCCTTTGAACAGTTTGCAGTTTGCACTGAAACTCTCATTTGGACCTTTAACTATTTGGTTCCCATTGAAGTCCATTATATGGAGAAAATCCTGGAATGTTTTCATCAGAAACCTTAATTTCTTTTTGATTGAAGAAAGAAAGACGTTGACATCTTGGATGACATGGGGTGAGTAAATTATCAGCAAAAGTTTTTTTAAAAGTGAACCACTCTTTTATTAAAATTAGTATGTTCGTTGACATTGATTAAAATCATGAACAAAATGTAAAGAAATGGTGTGTTATACATTCATAAAAAATGTTCATGTTATGCATCAATAACCTGCTTACGTTTATTTGTGCGCTTATGTGTGTTTGTCAGCCTTTTCAGCCCTTCGTGCACATTTGGGACTCCAACACGCTAGTGACACTGCAGCAGATCGGCCTCGGCACATTTGAGCGAGGTGTCGGATCCGTAGCATTTTCCAATTCAGTGAGTATTGCCTCCCATTTTGCATTCTTTCCAGTTGAAACACAGCAGACAGAGAGAATAGTTGTTGCTGTTCTCATGTGCAAAGAATATAAAATATCCAAAAAATTTAATATGTACAATAATACCATAATCAAGGATCCAGAGTTTTGGTTTATGAAGCCTTCTAGCAGTGTGATAGTCTTTCAGAATTGTAGCATTTTAATTGTAAGTGATTAAACATTGATCATACATATATCAATGTTTATTAATTTACAATTAAAATGTATGTAAACATATATTCCTTTCTCTTTTCTTGCTATAGGATGCTGGTACATTCCTTTGTGTGATTGATGATTCCAATGAACACATGCTTTCTGTGTGGGACTGGAATAAAAATATAAAGCACGCTGAAGTCAAGGTTTGTTCACACATAAATGCTCAATAGTTTCTACCATTATAATATCTGCATAAAGCTTCATGGATTAAGTTTACATTCTCATTTTTAGTAGCCTAACAATATTTTTTTCATGCACATACACTGTTAATGCTGAAAAAAAAAACATTGTGTATAGTTTCTTTCTCTGTGACCCTTTGTCCTAAATGTTTCTTCCTTCTTCTGCACGAGCGGTTTGAGCGGGGTTGCTATGGGAGCAGCTAAATATTTTACAGTAGATTTGTTTGAGTGATTGCTTGCGCTTTAAAGACTGGCCATTTGTATGAAGTCATTTTTCTTCCTCGTGTTTTATTTTTGGGCTGTGCTGCTAGTAATGGATTTAGGAAGTAGTTGGACTTTGAATAGCTCAGCGCTTTGTCAAGGGAGTTCTGTTTGCTGACTGAGTTAATCTAGATTTTCACTTCAGTATGAGTCATTAGTCATTAGCAATTAGTTAAAGGAGTAGTTCACTTTTAAAAAAACTTTTGCTGATAATTTACTCACCCCCATGTCATCCAAGATGTCCATGTCTTTCTTTCTTCAGTCAAAAGAAATTAAGGTTTTTGATGAAAACATTCCAGGATTTTCTCTATATAATGGACTTCATTGGGAACCAAATGGTTCGATGTCCAAGTGAGAGTTTCAGTGCAGCTTCAAAGGGCTTTAAACGGACACCAGACGATGAATAAGGGTCTTATCAAGGACCCTTCGAGTCATGACTCAGAAAAAGATTTGTTCATTTTGATGAACTAGTTTGAACAGGAGAGTCACGAATGCTCATCACAGCATTTGTGCTTATAAAACTTAAACATATTTATTTATTTTTTAAATGGCCGATCGTTTCGCTTGATAAGACCCTTATTCATCGTCTGGTGTCGTTTAAAGCCGTTTGAAGCTGCACTGAAACTCTCATTTGGATCTTGAACTGTTTGGTTCCCAATGAAGTCCATTATATGGAGAAAATCCTAGAATGTTTTAGCATCAAAAACCTTAATTTCTTTTCAACTGAAGAAAGAAAGACATGGACATCTTGGATGACATGGGGGTGAGTGAATTATCAGCAAAAGTTTTTTTTTAAAGTGAACTACTCCTTTAAATATCATTCAGAATTTCAGAAGTATGTTTGGTGAAATTCTGGAAACAAGATGAATACCCAAAACATGGTTGCTGTACAAAATTAAAGAGAGTGAACAATTTAGATATCATAACCAATGACATTTATATTCTTCTTTGAACTTTGAAGATGTATTTACAGTTTCTGGATTACACTTTTTAATAATACAGGACAATTACAGTAATTTTCTGTCATTAAACTGACATAAGCTGAAGATTGACTGGATGTTTATAGTTGAATTGCAGCTTTTCTGCTGTAATAACACAAAGCCACTGGCACAGTCATGTATACTATGGAAAACTATGTCTTCACGGTGTGTGTGTGTGTGTGTTTCAGAGCACTAATGAGGCAGTCTTGGCTGTGGAATTCAGCCCTACAGACACCAACAACATCATCTCCTGCGGCAAGTCTCACGTCTGACTTCTGGACCATGAGCGGATTCACATTGACCAAGAAACAGGGCATCTTTGGAGTAAGTCCATATTTTTTTGACTGTCCTCTACTGTAATTTCACAATCATGTGCTTTTCCAGGCTCCAAAAGGGGAAGAAATTTTATAAATTAAAAAGTCAAAATACCGTGGTACTATGGCATTTCCATGTGAGATCACTACTATTTTACAGTAATATCTAGTTTATGATTAGCATTTGAGTAGAGAACCGCTTCATAACGTATTTGATTGGTATTTGATTTTGTTTGTGTGTTTAACAGAAATACAAAAAGCCCAAGTTCATCATGTGCTTCGTGTTCAGTCTTACGGGTGACGTGTTGACGGGAGACTCCGAGGGAAACATTCTCACGTGGGGAAAATCAGCGGCTGATATCAAAACATTAGGAAAAGGAGCAAAGGGTGTGCAAAATGATTCTTCACAATACAGAAGAAATGATCAAACAATGAAGAATGACCTTTTACATTGCGAATTTCTTAAAGGATTAGTTCACTTTTAAAAAAAACTTTTGCTGATAATTTACTCACCCCCATGTCATCCAAGATGTCCATGTCTTTCTTTCTTCAGTCGAAAAGAAATTAAGGGTTTTGGTGAAAACATTCCGAACACGCATCACAGAACAGAGCAAGGCGAGCATTTGAGCTTATAAAACTTAAACTTTGTTATTTATTTTTTAACCTTCAGGTGCTCTTCGTTTCGAAGTCACACTTGTTATCTTCCCGGTCAAAAGTGACCGGACACCTAAAAATGAAACTTTCTCCATCCCAGTAAAACCAATGCAATTTATTTTTGTTCTATAATATTTATTCTTTTTAATTTAGTATTTTGAGACAATTTAATTGAATTTATTAATATTTATGCAATATTTATGGTTTATTTTTGCCATGGAAAAAAATATATATTTCTCTCTCTCTCTCTCTCTCTCTCTCTCTCTCTCTCTATATATATATATATATATATATATTGTTTTTGTTTTGTTTGTTTTTTTTAAATATGAATGCAGTATTTTAGTTTAATATAGAGTCTAGGCCTTCAGAAAAAAAATATTTTTTTAAGAAAATTAGCACCATCTGGTTACAGTATAGATCTCAAAAACTATTTCTTATAAAACAAATGACAAAAAAACAAAAATTCACTTTTTTTTTTTTTTTTTTTTACAATTTCCCATTCATTTCCTATGGGGGTCATTTTTGACTAAAGACCACAAGTGTGACTTTTTTTTAAGACCACTTAGCATGCTCAGATCATGACCTCAATTTTTTGTGTGTTCACATACATAATGCCATAAAAGTCACCAAGTTTCGTAACATTCAGATGAAGCTGTAATTTTTAAAATTTCAAAAGAGAAAATGTTTCTGTCAGAAATGACCGAAGAGCACCTGAGGGTTAAATGAGCGATCGTTTCGCTTGATAAAACCCTTATTCATCGTCTGGAATCGTTTAAAGCCCATTTGAACAGTGTAGTTTGCACTGAAACTCTCTTTGGACCTTGAACCGTTTGGTTCCCAATGAAGTCCATTATATGGAGAAAAATCCTGGAATGTTTTTATCAAAAACCTTAATTTCTTTTCGACTGAAGAAAGAAAGATGTGGACATCTTAGATGACATGGGGGTAAGTAAACTATCGGCAAAAGATTTTTTAAAAGTGAACTACTCCTTTTAATCATTAGCAAATCTCTACATAAACATTAATCATTTACATATTCCATTATTATGTTTTGATGATTCAATTAATTTGTAGCATTTAAAGCTATTCATTTTATTTATTCACTGGAATTGGGTTACTTTTAAGTTGTTGACATACAAAATCAGCAAATAATTCGGCCACTTACGGAGAAAATCAAATTGGGCTATTTTTGGGCTGATTTTGATTGGCTAGTTTTCCAATTTCCAAGTATTACCGTGTGTACAATAGATTTTACTTTACATTTCAACAAACTATTCTTCTAGATTCTGTCAATCTCTTCAAATTTACTAATCCACCTGTTCTGCTCTCCCCGCCTGTAGAGACATTGCAGATCATGAAGCAGACTCGTGCTCACGAAGGCAGCGTTTTCACCATGTGCCTCCTGCAGGGAGGAGCTTTACTCAGCGGTGGAGGCAAGGACCGCAAGATCATCCGCTGGAGCGCAGACCTTGCGCCTGAAAGAGAGTGTGAGGTGAAACACGAGTCTGTTTTATCTTTAAAACTTCGTGTTTCTAGCCATACGAATATAGGAAAGTACAGTGTCGTTTAAAAATGGTCTTTGTTCTTCTAGATTCCCGAGAAATTTGGTGCAGTGCGCACCATTGCAGATGTAGATGGAGAGGAGCTGCTCGTTGGCACGACACGAAAACGCAATCCTGAGAGGAACATTTACAGATGGGTTCGTGGCCATTGTACAGGTAGATGGATTGGATTCATATGCAAATATACATCGTTCAGTTGCCTCTAGTTGTCTTAAGCATTTGTTCCGGATTAGCTACAGTAGTTTTGATCTTGTAGTCCTTGGTGAATCTAAAAATGGTCAATTTATTCAATTGTCAGGGACATGTGGATGAAACGTGGGGTCTGGCCACACACCCTTCCCAGAACATCTTTCTTACCTGTGGAAATGATCGTCAAGTGTGTGTGTGGAACGCTGAAGACCACAAACTGGACTGGTGCACACCACTAGAGGTCAGAACGGTCACAGAAAATTTGAACTGTAATTTTAAGGCATACGAAGGGTACTGTTTACATTACAGAGATGTACTAAATCCTTTGTATTTTTCAAAGGTTTGGTGGACAGACGACACTGTCAAACCGATCGGAGAAAGCACCTAAAACACTGTATTAAACATGCAACGATAGGGCCCTATAATTTCCACGATCACGGAATAAAAAGCACACTCTTTTTACAACTAAAATGACAGTTAAGGGTAAAAATTAATTCCCAAAAATTAAAACGGAAAAACGGAATTTGCTAAAATTAAAACGGAAAAAACGGAATTTGGGAAAAAATAAAATGGAATTTGGGAAAAATAAAACGGATTTTATAGGGCCCTACAACGCCAGTAGTTGGCGATGTCAGTTTGTAAAGAAACACTCTGCGCCTATAGATTGATCGTGCATGACGCTCACGTTTTCACAAATTCGTGTTTCTGCAGTTTGCACAGAGACGAAAACTGATAACAGCATCGTTCTAAAAAACTGTTTTCAAAAGTTTGCATTTTCAGGCTCACGAAATTCCATTGTTTTGTAAATGAATGAAATCAAATTAAATTAAATAAAAGGTTTTGTGTTTTTAGTTTTAATCGGTGTTGTGTAAATGGCATGTAAGTGTTTTTTGGGTGTCATCAACAACATTTGGCATGGATGCAAAAAAAATTGGTTATCTGAGTAGAAATGCACAGCTGAAAGTATTTGGTCACAACATGGGTGTTTTTAAGATAAACATTATTTGGCTGGTCATGTTATCTCAAAACACTTACACTACCACTCAAGTTTGGGGTTGTTAAGACCTTTGAAGAAAGTTTTTTACATTTTAATAGAACTGTTTCTATTTTTTTTTAAATTTACTGTTCAAATATTTGGGGTTATTTTATTTTATATTTATTTTATTTTATTTTATTTTATTTTATTTTATTTTATTTTATTTTATTTTATTTTATTTTATTTTATTTTATTTTATTTTATTTTATTTTATTTTATTTTATTTTATTAGAAGTCTCTTATGCTCACCAAGGGTGAAATTTATTTTAAAAATTCCAGATGATGGAAAAGCAGAATTTTTCTGAAGCCATTACTGTTTCTATTTGAAAAAATTTTTACTGTTCAAATATTTGGGGTTGGTAATGTTTTATTTATTTATTTTATTTTATTTTATTAGAAGTCTCTTATGCTACAAGGGTGAAATTTATTTTAAAGATTCCAGATGATGGAAAATTTTCTGAAGCCATTACTTTCGTCTTCAGTGTTGCATGATCCTTCAGATATCAAAATTCTTTTTTTCAAGATTCTTTGAATATTTTGTCACAATATAAATGCATTTATTGTCAATTTTGATAAATTTAACGTGTTCTTCCTGACACTTACTGACATTTTTGAACAGTTGTTCAAACACAGTTTTTTGTCTATGCCTGATAACACACAACCCCATATGAGTATATACAATTTTAAACCTTTTGTCAATGTTATTATTGATTTATTAAGGTGTTAATCTTTTAAGTGGGAAACGTGAACATATTTAAACACCCATCCAATATTAACATTAATGTATTAATGCATTAATGTATTAAAATGAATTTGCAATTATTCATTCATCTCTCTAGGAATCTGGTCTGTGTGCTGATTTCTGCCCAAATGGAGCTGTTGTCTCTGTTGGACTGAGTACTGGAAGGTAAAACATTTATTTACAGCACAGCCAGATAACAATTACAGCTTCAGTTTTACGGTGAGCTTGTGAAATGTTCCCGTTTTAATGGCTTTCTGGTGGTTTTAACACCTTACCTATACAGATGGGTTGTACTGGATCTGCAAACCAAAGAAGTGGTGTCAGACCTGACTGATGGGAACGAGCAGTTGTCTGTAATGAGATACTCACCAGGTCAGAGGTCAACAAAATCACTGTTCAAAAAAAAGCCATTATCTTTATGTTTCTAGCTTGTTTGTAAAATACAGGGCATGTGTTTGAATGCGGTCTGCAGTTCTCATAAGCCTGTTAACAATCAGGAACTTTTATTTTACTGCTCACCCAAACATAGATGGCAGCTTTTTGGCTGTTGGTTCCCATGATAACTTCATCTACATTTACAACGTCACTGACGGTGGTCGACGCTACACGCGATTCGGAAAGTGCACAGTAAGCAAAGCATGCTGGGACACTATCCTAAATGTTTTATGGTGGTTTGTTGTTTATAGGAGTTGTGTTTAAGAGCACTATCAGTCATGCTGATATATCTCTTCCCTAAATGTAACTTCAGGGGCACTCCAGTTTCATTACTCACCTCGACTGGTCCAAAGATGGAAAATACATCATGTCTAACTCCGACGATTATGAAATTCTATACTGTAAGGCTTGTGTGCAAGATATACAGAGACATATTCATTGAAGACGATGAGAGATATCATTTAAAATGCATTTAAATGTTAATGTTTGTGTAAAAAGGGGATGTTGCAAGCGGCTGCAAGCTGTTGAGGAACCGGTTTTGAAAGTAAAGATCGAGAGTGGGCGTCCTATACCTGTGTGCTTGGATTCCATGTCATGGGTGAGAGAAAGTCTTTTATTTTATTATTATTGTTTGTTATCAGGGTATTTTACTTTTTTTTTTACTTTTTATTTATGCTGGCTGATTTTATTTATTTTTTACTCTAAACGTTGGAGTAAAACAGACCTCATGGGATTGTTTACATATATATATATATATATATATATATATATATATATATATATATATATATATATATATATATATATATACACACTTACCTAAAGGATTATTAGGAACACTTGTTCAATTTCTCATTAATGCAATTACCTATCAACCAATCACATGGCAGTTGCTTCAATGCATTTAGGGTGTGGTCCTGGTCAAGACAATCTCCTGAACTCCAAACTGAATGTCAGAATGGGAAAGAAAGGTGATTTAAGCAATTTTGAGTGTGGCATGGTTGTTGGTGCCAGACGGGCCGGTCTGAGTATTTCACAATCTGCTCAGTTACTGGGATTTTCACACACAACCATTTCTAGGGTTTACAAAGAATGGTGTGAAAAGGGAAAAACATCCAGTATGCGGCAGTCCTGTGGGCGAAATGCCTTGTTGATGTTAGAGGTCAGAGGAGAATGAGCCAACTGATTCAAGCTGATAGAAGAGCAACTTTGACTGAAATAACCACTCGTTACAACCGAGGTATGCAGCAAAGCATTTGTGAAGCCACAACACACACAACCTTGAGGCGGATGGGCTACAACAGCAAAAGACCCCACCGGGTACCACTCATCTCCACTACAAATAGGAAAAAGAGGCTACAATTTGCAAGAGCTCACCAAAATTGGACAGTTGAAGACTGGAAAAATGTTGATGTTTCAATTTCTGTTGAGACATTCAGATGGTAGAGTCAGAATTTGGCATAAACAGAATGAGAACATGGATCCATCATGCCTTGTTACCACTGTGCAGGCTGGCGGTGGTGCTGTAATGGTGTGGGGATGTTTCTTGGCACACTTTAGGCCCCTTAGTGCCAATTGGGCATCGTTTAAATGCCACGGCCTACCTGAGCATTGTTTCTGACCATGTCCATCCCTTTATGGCCACCATGTACCCATCCTCTGATGGCTACTTTCAGCAGGATAATGCACCATGTCACAAAGCTCAAATCATTTCAAATTGGTTTCTTGAACATGACAATGAGTTCACTGTACTCAAATGGCCCCACAGTCACCAGATCTCAACCCAATAGAGCATCTTTGGGATGTGGTGGAATCGGCAGCTTCATGCCCTGGATGTGCATCCCACAAATCTCCATCAACTGCAAGATGCTATCCTATTAATACGGGCCTAACATTCAAACACAATATTAGTATGGTGTTCCTAAATAATCCTTTAGGTGAGTGTATATATGTTTATATATAAATATATACAGTACTGTGCAAAAGGCGTAGTAGCCATGATAGTATTTTCACCAACTGTGAAAGTAGGAAATATCAGATTACATCCCAAACATTCTTTTTGTTATTAATAGTAATAATCCAGTGAAGATTTTTGCATGCACAAGGTGTCTGACAGCTACAGCTTGGTATTAGCTGATCTCATCATCCTTGAGTCTTTTTTTTTTGTTAGAAAACTGAGACTAAATCCAGAAGAACTGCAGCAATGTTTCCAAGACGCTTGAAGAAACCTTCCTGCAAAGCATACAGTACAGAAACGTTTTAGACACTTGTGTAAAAATCCTATAAAGTGAGGATGCTTTCAAAATAATGACAAATTTTATTTATCGATTAACTTCATTAAAAGGGTCATTCAACCAAAAATGAAAATTAAGTCATACTCACCCCCATGCTGTTCAACCCGTAAGACCTTCGTTCATCTTCGGAACACAAATGAAGATATTTTTGATTAGATCTGAGAGCTGGATCACTCCTACATAGACTGCCTAAGGGACTGGCTCTTGACGGCCCATAAAGTCATTAAAGAAAATGTTTAAATATTCCATGTGCCTACAGTGGCTCAATTATAAGTTTATCAAGTGACGAGACTACTTTTTGTGCGGAAAAAACATAAATAACGACTTTATTCGACTATTCCATTACGTACTTATGGGCGCATACGTCAGAACTGAGATGTCGACGTTTCTTCGACTACTTCTTGTTACCGGCTGCTCACCGCTTAGGAGTATTACCGCCACCTACCGTATAAGATGATGATCCATATATAAGGCGCTCCGGATTATAAGGCACACTGTCGATTTTTGAGAAGATTAAAGGCTTTTAAGTGCGCCTTATAGTGCGGAAAATACGGTAATTGAAAAGCGTATGTACAGCGCGCATCTTCCTCTGCTTGTAAACAGAAAGTTTTGCGCTTCCAGCTATATCAGCACATCATCTTATACGGTCAGGGGCGGTAATACTCCTAAGCGGTGAGCAGCCGGTAACAAGAAGTAGTCGAAGAAGAACGTCGTCATCTCAGTTCTCGACTGCACTGCGCCCATAAGGAAGTAATGGAATAGTCGAATAAAGTCGTTATTTATGTTTTTTTCGCACAAAAAGTAGTCTCGTCGCTTGATAAACTTATAATTGAGCCACTGTAGGCACATGGAATATTTAAACATTTCTTTAATGACTTTATGGGCCGTCAAGAGCCAGTCCCTTAGGCAGTCTATGGAGGAGTGATCCAGCTCTCAGATTTAATCAAAAATATCTTTATTTGTGTTCCGAAGATGAACGAAGGTCTTACGGGGTTGGTACAGCATGAGGGTGAGTAATTAATGACTTAATTTTAATTTTTGGGTGAACTAACCCTTTAACTAAATCAAATCAATATTTGGTGTGTCCACCCTTTGCGTTTAAAACAGCGTACACTTGCACCCAGTTTTTTAGGAAAAATTCTTCAAGCGTCTTGGAGGCGTTGCCGCAATTGATATATTGATTCATCGTTTAATTTTTGTTAATTTTGAAAAAAAAAGTTACATAGTGTACCTTAAAATGTAACTCATTATGAGTAGTAGTATGTATGTATGCACCAGCTGCATATGCATGCAGTGTATTACACAGATGAAATGTAACTGTCATGCTGTCTAGGGGTGTGGCTCGAGGGATCAGATGGGACAGACATCAATGCCTTGTGTCGCTCGCACAATAAAAGTATGGTGGCAGTGGCCGACGACTTCTGTAAGGTGCATTTGTTCCAGTATCCATGTCCCAAACTAAAGGTCAGTCACTGCCAAATCTTATTAGACTCTGTATGCTTAACATTGCATTAAAAGGACAGATGTTGTATGTTATGCTGAGTTGGAAAATTTACTTTATCAGATTTTAAAAAAACTGTTTGCTTTTACTACAAGACATCAACAATTTATTCTCCGATTTCTCTGTCAGGCTCCAAGTTATAAGTATGAGGGCCATGGCAGTCATGTGACCAACGTTCGTTTCACGCATAATGACAGTCACCTCTTGTCATTGGGCGGGAAAGACACCTGCATTCTTCAGTGGCGAGTTAAAGGTGCGGGGACTGGAGACAGTAAAGAACATCTAGCTTCCTCCTCTACTGTCCGCTCATCCTCTAATTCTCCAGAAAACGGCACATAGAGAGACAGATACCAGGAATCAAGAGAGTGAGAAAAAGGCGTGAAGATATCCTAGGAAATTAAACAAGGAGGAAATATCTTCTCACACCATCATGAAGCATTTGGAAGGTTACACCAGCTTTTGTAAAACATGTCATAATGTTGTTTGACCATTGACAAGTCGGATGTAATGCATAGCTATTCACTACCTACATTTCTTCATGAACTGAGTTTACCCTGTTTAGGCTAAACTAAAGGCCAAAAAAACCACATATTGTGTCTGATATTTGTTTTTGGGGTTCTTTTTTAAAGAAATGTCTTATTGCACTTCAAAACCAAAAGATGATTTTATAAAAAAACCTAGAGAATTGTGGTGGTAAAAAGATTGATGAAAAGTATGTGTTATGTTCTTAATGCAAAAAAAAATATTACAGATTTTTCTTTTTTTAACTATGGGGCCTTGAGAGTTTATATGAAATTCACACATTTGGTAAAATCAATAAATCTCACAATACTGATTTTTTTTGTCATTTTAATGCATGATGAGAGAATGATGTATTAAATGAAAATAAAATAATCTCTTTTTTCCACATGTATAATGCTTTATCATGTTCAGTGTACTTCCAAGTTTACATGTGCTTGTTTACTTCATAATGCCTTTCATGTGTTTATTTTAATAACATACTTTTTTCCATTAAATACTACATGCATAATTGTTTCATTACATTACATTAGCCATAAGGCATGTGTCTCTGTGAAGCATTGTGTTAAGAGCAGCAGGATAATCATTGCTTTATTAGCTGTCAGGAAAATGTCCTCTGTCCAAAAACTTCCAAAAGACTGGTCTTGTATGTGGATCAAGTCAGCTTTTCTCAGCTTGTTAACAATGTGAAATTTTTGTTATTTTTAATCAATCAATAAATTTTAAAATGAGAATGCTTTTTGTCTGTGTGTACTTCCAGTTTCGCAATTAATGTGATTCCAGAAGTGAAGTAGTTTTAATATCACCCAGGTTTTTTTTTATTGTGAGACTGTGATACCGCCTGTAAATCAATAGAGGGAAGTATTGCACCAGTTTCCACTCATAACCTGGTTCTGTCTCATGTTCTCAGATGAACATTGCTGATAGTTTGAACGACTTGATATATCATACAAACAAATCTCTACATAAAATCTAGAAAAATACATTTTCGTTGTACATTTAATGTATTGAACCTTTTATATGTCAGTGTGTTTCTTCCTTCAGCTGCTAGGAAACGGTTGAATGAATAAATAAACTCTTTATTGATATCCTCAGATCCATTAATATACTTTACAAATACGCAAAACAAATGTGTTCTTGTGTATTGCTAGAAAGTAAAGAGTGATTACAGGTGACTTTGTCTGGAGAATATGTGTGTGTAATTGTAACTCACCTTTACACTGTTTATATGTTATCAATTTAAGCCCTATGTATATATTATAGATCTGAAAAGTGTTTCGCAGTAGTTAAAATAATATAAGTTATTATTTTTATAACCTTATATTATTTTAACTACTTCTGTAACAGTATGTGTCGTTCGTATGTACCGGTATAAATTCGTGTACATAAACATTCGTAATAATAATAATAAATCAATGATAATCAATAAAGTGATACAGGTCTCGCCATATTAGCTTGGTTCCCCAATATGCTTCTTAGAAAAATACAATTTTACATAATAATCTCCATTTAAAAAAAAAAGCGGGAGCTCAAGTTTCTGTCTTACAGGACAGGAGTTCGCCGAAATCTAAATGACGTTAGCTTCCGAAGATGACGTTGGAGAAGGGGTGCGCGCGCGCGCTCGTGTATGTGTGTGTGTGAAACAGAGCGGAGGTGAAGAAGAGGAGGATGAAGCAGGGAGCGGAGGATGGGAGGAAGAGTGGAGTGAGAGAGAGAGAAGAGAGAGATAGGCTGGCTATCAAGGGCTCGTGTGAAGTGTGAATGTCTGAGAGGGGCTTCGATGGGAGTTTTATCGCAGCGCCGAAACAAAGACGCGATTTTTTTACCATCCGGAGTAACATTGTAGCGGAAACTTTAAACTTTTACCCGCCAGAGCGGCAGCGCCGTGCCGGGTCCCGGCTTTGTCTCGCGACGGGGGGAAGTACGCCAGCGCACGCGAGGATCAAAAGAACCAGCACCAGTTTTGGATACACGTTTTGTCCACACGACGAGGGAATTCGTGTTTCTTGTGTTTGTTTAGGAGAGTGAGAGAATGGCGGCCAACATGTACCGAGTTGGAGGTGAGTATTATTGTTGAAGCTAACACTAGCAGCAGGCTCGCGGGGGTTAGCATTAGCATTAGCGCGAGCGGCTGTTTCCGCCTTAGTTACAATGAGCGGAATCCCGTTGCTAAGCGAGCTAAGCTAGTTTCATCACGGCGGCTTTTGGGTTAACACAATTTTATTTGTTTATAAATATATTAAAGGTCACTTTTAAAATTACTTGGATATAAAAACTTGCATTGGGTCGCAAACTCTCTCGTAGTTTTGATTAAAGTAATTACTTAGGCACCGCAAGCAAATGAGCTAATTTTGAGGAAACCCGTCCGTTAGGTTATTCTCTTAAGATGGTTTTTACTCACTTTTTCAAGACTTTCATTCAAGTTTTTGTCGTACACGTTCCCTGAACCGTGCCATTCTGTCAAACTTCTGACAGCTGAATTATATGGAGTGCATATGGGAGTCTCTCAGTCATAGACTCACAGTACGGGATGCAAGGACTTTCGGTTTTGTTTCCTGTTTGAAAAAAAAATCAAATAATTGTTCACTTATACTGATATCAAAATAGACATTTTCAACTTGAACTTAGATTTGGTGTTCGTGAAAAGAGTTCAGAGAAGAGAAACGAATAGTTCAGTTCATAAATGGGAATATAAGTGCATTTATGAATCGAGAATTATTTCTATGATCATACACGTGCAGAAGATGCTTATGTGATATAAGCTGCATTAGTAAATCCAGCTCCAGTTTTAGTATGCAAGCAATATATACCCATTGTCAGCTCTACTGTATGCTGTCATCTATTGTCAGAGATGCTCATCCTCACTGTTTATTGAAATGCATTTTAACGTTACCTTGTAATAATATTGCATGCGCGTTAACGTCATTGACTGCAGAGTGACATGTTGTGCATTATAGTGCAGTGCTTTTATTTTCTTAAATCCGGGAATCGACTGTAAATAGGTCACGACAATAAGGCTGTGTTGCTTTAGCAGATGCTGCTGATTGATGCTTTATTGCAGTCATGTTATGATGGGAAGTTCTGGAAGAAAAACTCCAGTTATTACACGGTTGTCAAAATGTATTAGAGTTTATCAAGACTGGGTTCAGAGGAAGGCAAAGTGTGCATCTGCTCACAACATATGTCATTTAAAATATTTTATACAATTAAAGGGACAGTTCACCCAAAAATGAAAATTCTGTCATTAATTATTCACCATTCATTCAACACAAATGAATATCTTTTTAATGAAATCTGAGAGCTTTCCGTTCCTCCATTGACAGCTACGCAACTACCACTATGACGCTTCAAATAGTTCATAAAGAGATTGTAAACGAATCCATAATTGAGTGGTTTAGTCCAATTTTTAGTCTCTTCGTGAACTTTTTGAAACGTCAAGGTGGTCTATATAGGGGCAGAAAGCTCTTAGATTTCATTGGAAATATCTCAATTTGTGTTTCGAAGATGAACGAAAGTCTTACAGGTTTGGAATGACATAATGGTGAGTAAGTAATGACGGAATTAATTTTTGGGTGAACTACCCCTTTAAGAAGCTAGTTATCATGCAATGTTGGATTGTAATGTAATTATGTTTTTCTTTTAATGGTTTGCCAGATAGTTCAATGCATTTTACTGTGCTGTTTGCTAGTGTTTTGGAAGGTTTACACAGCCAGATAGCCTACTGCTTTAAGGTCATTGAACTTGACCTTATATTCTGGCCTCAAGCGCTTTTATCCCTACATTTCACCTCTGTGAATCTGAAGCTTTGTGACTCAAATGCTGATCCAGTGCTCTTTATTTGATCTGATCAGAGTGTGTTTTTGTCTTTAGGCTTTATAGAATACATTAGTGATAGAACAATATGTTAGCCAATATCTGCTGAGTAGTAGAGCTATACACTCTTGATATTTGCCCATTTTGAGAAAGTCGGCATGTGACTATAACTCCGTCTGGCCGATATCCAAAAGTTTTTAAAGTCTGCATGAAAAGAAATAAAAAAGAATGAAATGCACGTTATTGATCTTATTGTGAATGAATAATCTGTGCATGTTGTTTTTTTTTTATGAAAGTGTTATGTATAATATTAAATAACATGTAATGAACAACAGGTGACAGACTTCTCCAATCGTTTAGTCTGTTTAAACCCCGCCCTTTATTACAATCATTTGCAAGGGCGCATTCAAATCTGCCTCCATCCAACCATCATTTCTTTTTGTTAATCGTTTTTTTCTTGGATGTAATTCACAATACAGAAAAAAAATATCTGTCGGTTCTTCTGTCATATTGCAACTTTTTATTCTACCAACTAGCCTTGTCAATGGATAATAAACAGTTTCTAATTTCAGCATTTTAGTGAATTTTAAATGTGTAAAATAATAATTAATTTCAAAAGTCCTTTTACGGTCAATACATTTAATGCATATACTGGTGTTATATACCTGTCAACCCTCTCTGATACTTGTGTCTATAGATATCAAAGATTTTTGGATTGTGTGTGTATATATATTATTTGTCCATGTTTATATCATCTTTGACCAGGACACTTGTGTCACTCTCATATTATGCAAACATGGCACTCTGTTCAGTAACTAGCAAATATTACTGTAACAGTAAGCATGCTAAAGGATAAGGCTTCCTCTCCTCCTTTGTTCAAACATTAAGTTGAAACAAGGCAAGATGCAACTGCTGTGTTTGTCAGCAAGAGAGAATTGAACTGTTTCTAACCAGGACTTTAATTGAGATGGTTTTGGTTCAGTGAAGCTTTCATTGTTTATCATGGGGTGTTAATTGAGACTTCTAATAAAGATGCAAAGAGGATACTTGTGTAGTGATGCAGGCCGGAAATATTCTGGTCATGTGCGTGTGGGCAAATGCATATATCAGGTGACATTGTGTGGTCTGGTAAATAAGGATCCTGCTCTATATGAGCTAGACAGATATTTTTATCATATCAAACAACAGTGACTTCGTTTAGTTAGCCTTTTTCCCCTGATGCTTTACACTAGTGGTCCAGCATAATGAGAGTTTTTGAATGGCCAATTTTGATACTAGAGCAGAGCGGATGCTTTTATCCAAAGCAACTGACATTGCATTCAAGTTGTACATTTTATCAGTCATGCATTCCCCAAGAAATTGAACCCAAAGACCTTGACGTTGCTGGCACTATATGCTCTACTGTCTGAGCTAAATAAATGTAATGACAATAAATGTAATGCATATTAATGAGAACAAAAGAGAAATTGTGAATTGAAATGAACACTTATTGAGAGATTGACTCAAAATTCACTAAAATATTTTGAAACAGGAATGTTCACTATCCATTCGCTGGACAGATCTTGAAATGTTCAAATGAAGATTGCAATTAACTTAACCCTCAATTGGTCCTTGGGGTCAATATGACCCCAATCGACTTTTCCTTAATAAAAAAAAAGGTTCCCTTCATCTCAGTGGAATGAAATTTGGTGACTTTTCATACATTATCTATCTGTACACACACAAAAAAACTGGACTTGATTCGGTTGTTCTGAAGGTATGTAAAAAAAAATTTTACACTTCTGGTCTTCGGGGTCAATATGACCCCACATTGAAATGAATGGGAAATGTGAAAAAAACTAAATATATTTTTTTCATGTGTCAAAAAAAATACAAAAATCCAGCATAAATCTGAAAATTTTTACACAGAAATGAAGGCCTAGTACTAGAGCATAAATGCAATGTAGAAAATACATGCTCACTCTCACACACACAAACACACACACACACAAACACACACATGTATGACTGCCAGAGATAGCATTATTATAGAATTTGGCAGAAAAATGCAGAAAAAAAGATATAAAAGGGTGAGACCTAATGCATGGCACGCGCACACACACACACACACACACACACACACACACACCAGTGCGCGCGCGCACACACACACACACACACACACACACACATGCACACACACACACACACACACATAACACAGAGACATATGCTCTCTCTCTCTCTCACACACACACACACACACACACACACACACACACACACGCACGCACACACACACACACACACACACACACACACACACACACAGACAGGTATGACTGCCATGTGTATCAAATTTGGCTGATGAAATGAGCCACACATGCAGCAGCAACTGTGTGTGAGACGTAATGCATGCACATGCACACTCACATGCAGAGAGAGCAAGAGACATATGAAAGACAACAACTTTAGAAAGTTTACATTGAGATGAAAGAGCTGAATCTGTGTTTTGAAAACAAAGAATTTGTTCCCAAGCAAAAGCTATAAAATAGGATCTTTGGTGCCCTGCACACAGTTTCATTCTGTGCTGGCAGTATGGCAATTCTTCACTCCTATTCATTTTTGCATACTGCTGTTGGTTTTATTTACATATTTATATAATTTATTTTGCATTCTAAAGTTAATTTATTATTTTTTTTACACTTTGTTCATTAAAAAAAAATATGCAACTACGATCTGATTTCAAGTCTTGCCCTTTAGTTGTGTCTTATGTGCCATTCTTCTGTCAAATTTCTGTGGCATTTTGTAAAAGAAGGCATTTCAAAATGCATCAAAATCTTTCATAAAATCTACTATTTGAAAGAATATTTCTTTTAAATGTCTTTTCTAATGTTTATATATATATATAAATTTGCAAAATGTACCACAAAAGTTGTGATACCCGTAGTTGGCCATATCCAGTAAAATGAATGGCTCTCTATTGCCTCTGCTGGTCAAACCTATTTATTTCTTAAACTGTAATTATTGTAGGTTTATCTCTAACTTGCAGATGCCATACTTCTACACCTAACACCTTGACCAATATCCAGAAACAAATTAAATTAAATTTTGATCATCATTTAAGTTATTTTTTCATTAAAAATTAATATTTAATATGCTAGCTAATGGTGTAGTTAAGGAATTGTGTGGTATATGGGTACAAAAGTACTTTATTTCTCCAAAAACACAGCATTAATGAATAGATGAGAAGTAAACGAACAAAATGATATATTATTTGTATGATTAAAAATGTATATTTTTTGTACAATTACTCTATGCATTATTGGGGTCATATAGACCCCAAAGACCAGATTTGTAAACAGGAAATGAAGACCATTTGAGGGTTAAATACTTGTTTTTACCCAGCCCTAGGGACAACCAAGTAAGCAATTTGCAATTGTAAGTAGGGCTGGGCGATTTTTTTTTTTTTTTTTTTTCCCTTAAAAAAATCTGCGATTATTTCATAAAAAACTCAATTTACAATTTACAATTCGATTTTTTTTTTTTTTAATTATTATTTTTTTATCAAGTAGAATTTCTATAACTCTCTGTGTTGAACTGATTATAACTCTTTTGTGTGCTAAACACAATCTAATTAATACAACTTCATTATAAAGAAAAACAACAAATCCCAAAAAATATGATCATAATCTATGACAAAAATGCTATTATAAACTAGATTAATGGATAATTCAGCAGTACAATTTAGTCTAGAAAGATCGCAAATTCGCAAGTGCACAATATTGAATAAAATCTGAACATTTAGGGAAAAAAACATTTAGTAGGGAACAAATATGAGACAAGTGTAACGCTAAATCTGGTCAAACTTTACACATTGCTCTTTGTATTGTACATTCATGAAAAACAAGATAACAAAAATCAAAAGGATCAATTATTATATAGTCTGGTCTACTGTACAATTGAGACAATTTTATACAATTTAAATGTATAGCACAGCTGTTTAATGAGACAGCAACATATGATAGATAGGACAGAACAAGAAAAGGCTATTAATAATCTTTCATTGCGCAAATGTATTATGATCTGATATGAAAGGCTCCAATACATCGCGGGCCGCGGCACAAAGCGCTCATGCGCATTCCGAGCGCTGAATGATGCGCTTGAAGCCACATGGAGTCACAGCGCGCAGCCCAGACATAAGCCCAGCGCATCGACTCCGCAGTCCGCACTGAACAGTTCAAAGCACAAAGGAAATGCACACTGATTCGTGTATAATATACAGTATCTAGCTATGCAATCGTTTATTGTACTATCTATCCGGTTGTTATCGCAGCAGAATAAACCCAGACAGTGTGATCAGGACTTGCATCAGCCTGAAGGGGTTTATTCTGCATTAACAACCTGCTGGATGTACATCACCCCGCTTATTACACGGCTACTTGCCACATAAGTAAATAATTAGACATGAAATATTGTTCTGAGTCAAAATATTTTATTAGCTTACCGAACGCAAATCTTCCATGAGGAAAAAACATTCCTAGCAAGCGTATAGTGCTGCTGAATACAGTAACCAGAATGAGCCTGTGTTATCTGTTTTCAGTAGGGTTTGGTATCGTTTGAATTTGAACGATTCTGATTCCGATTCCTTGTTTCGATTTCGGTTCCTAACGATTCTCGATTCTGACTCTTTTAAGAGGCAGGGTCAAAAAAAGTTTAGCTAACCTTGCTAACCAACGGTCTTTCTAAAGGAAATACTCCTTTCTGAAGGAAATACTCCTTTTGTCACAAATGTTGCATTTTGCCGAGATTTCGTATTTCTAGAAAAGTGAAGCCACACTTTGGACCGCGACGTAAGCTACTCATGTTCAACTCGCACGGTTATGCCAACACTTCCGGTAGACGCTTCTTCATTGGTGTTGTTCAGCGGTTTCTTCTTTCGGTCGACCGACTGCGAATTCGAACTAGGAATCGAAATTTTAACTTTTGAACGATTCCGGGAAAAACAAAAAGTTAGTCCCGGTTCCAAGTCGATACTCGATTCTCGATACCCAACCCTAGTTTTCAGTGCGATTGACCAATCAGAATCAAGCGTTCCACAGAGCTGTGTTGTAACACTGGCTTAGCAGATGTTGAGAGTTTAAAACGGAACCGGATCTGTTTCTCTGACCAATGGCAGAGCAGGGGATTGTTCAGGAAACCTGTTTGAAAACCATAATTTATTTTTGATATTTTGTTTAGTAATGCTAGTAGTTGTGCATTTCACCTATAGGTTTACTTGTATACTATTTTTGTCCCTGTCAGTATCTCCAAGCCTCAGTGGATTTTTAGGTTTCTCTGAATAGCAGATGCCACGAGAGCTAACAAAACAGCACATCCCTGCTTGAAGAGCAGATGGTTAGACCCTGTTGCTCCTTAAGGGAAATTATTGATCCATGTGACTCAGTCTCTCTGATTGATGAAGCTCATGAACTTGGGAGAGAGACCTCCATTTTGATTTATCCCTTGTGGCACAGTTTAAGAACATGGCTGAGGCGAGAAAAGAAAGCGTTAGTCCGATCAAAGATCAACGTCTACCAAAACGTCCAGAGCTGACCAACTCGGACCAGAAGAGAGAGAGTGATTACATAACCAAAGTGATGTGTTCAGGCAGTTGACCGTGCCTCGTCGTATGTGCTCTCAATATTGACCCGTACCATCACTTTCTGTATGATTATGGATCTCTTGGGGAGAAAAGCGCAAATGACTGGATTCTTCATGGGTTTAGTGATGGAATCTGTATTTTATATTTGAATAGACTGCTTTTCTGTTGGTAGATGATTCAAATCAACTAGAATACTCCACATGAAAAGGGTTGTGTAGAACTTTGGGAATTACAGGTGTTCCTGTTCGTTGGAATTTGAATGAGTCTTTAAAAATGCACAACATATTGGAGCCATATCACTTATTGGCTGATATTGTAGTTTTATATATATATTGGTCAATATTGGATATTTAATTGTCCTGCTCATTTCTTCTATTTTTCCATTTGAGCTACATTTGCTACAATCGAACGAGCACTGAAAGTTTTGTCCCAAATGACGCTCTAGTATACACTATGATATGTGCTTATGCATAATGTACCCAACCGTGTAGTGTATGAATTTTATAAGGTTATTTTGTCATTCAACATTAGAGTCTGAAATAGGGCTGGGCATTTTTCTCAATTTCGATCATTGACCGGTCTCAAACGGAGTACTAATAAGTTATCAACCACTTACTTAACCAACATAAAATAGGTGTCGTTTTAAACTTGTTAAGCCATCACTTAACAAGTGCTTTTTAAAATGTTGCTTAACTTTTAATTTATGCGCTTTTACATGAAGATGTGATCTGTCAAATCATTGTACACTAACAGATAAGACTTGTCCTATATCTTAGACTTGTGTTAAATATCATTGAAACGGTCTTAACTAGCGGAATATAACAGGCATGTGTTTCAGTTAGAGACATAACTATGAAAAAACGCCTCTAATGCATGGGTAAGCACTACACATGATGCTTCTTTGCCACTTTTTTGTTTGTGTGGTGGGTGTGGCCGATGTGTTGAGACCAATCAGACACTGTTTTACAGCTGGAGCGTGCTTGGATTGGTTTGATCACTCAGATTGACAGGTTTTAATTTACCGTGCACCATAGAATAGAGTGCACAGCTGAAACAGTGCTGGAATCACTCATCAACCACGGCTGCGTTTCTCAAAAGCTTGAGATAAGATGATGATTGTTGAGACCGTTGGTGGCAATGGTGGTTCTATGATCTACTTAGGCTTACGACGCTTTTAGGAAATGTGGGCTAGGATCTTATTACTTTTTTTAATTATGTTCTTTTATTGTGGCATCAGTAAAATCACTTGTTTGGAGGGTTTTTGGACCCTCAGTTAATTGTTTCACAATAAATGGCTAGCCTACCTTAATAGGCTTAAGACATTAATACATTTTGAAAAATATTTAACTGCTCGCTTTTCCACACTTCAAAACTATTGACTCTTACGATGAATTTTATCAATTAAATTATTGTCGACAATTAATCATTAGCATTCCTAATATATGCACATGCATAGTCACTGCTGGGTAGATCAATTACAAATTGTAGTCGTTTACTGATTCCAAATTGCAAAACAAAAATTTAAGAATTTAATAACGTAATTCATTACACCACTTTCAAATTACTTTTGACCTAACTCGTTTATCACATTGAACTTAATAGGATGATTAGGGCCCTATAAAATCCATTTTATTTTTTCCCCAATTCCGTTTTTTCCGTTTTAATTTTTGCAAAATCTGTTTTTTCCATTTTAATTTTTGGGAATTCATTTTTTTACCCTTTACTGTTATTTTAGTTGTAAAAAGAGTGTGCTTTTTATTCCGTGATCGCAGAAATTATAGGGCCCTAGATGATCTTGTACCATATTGATAAAACAATACAAAGAGAAAGAAAAATGAGTGCATTAAACATTACGTCGGGGTTTCTGTAGGGTTTGTGAGTTTGATGAAAAGCTAATGATTAAATTAATCATAAAATTTAAATAAATCATTTTGAAATGATACAAAATTCTAATACAAATGTGTTTGAAAGACAAAAGCCTCCCAAAGACAAATGAATAGATTGTCAAATAAGTCAAATAATAATAATGTTCATTAGGAGTTGATTAGAAATGCAATGATTTCTGCATCCAGTTGTGAAATCCATTGTGGCCTTTCAATTTTCCATGTAATTATAGCCACCTGACCAGTGGCTGTTCTGTGTGTGCAATTTCACAAAACTAGAAGACTTTCTGAATGTGTATTAGCGATATGTTTATTTTTATTCATAATCAATAAAAAAATAGTAATTAACTATTTCAAACCTCGTATATCTTTTTATTTATTTTATTTTTGATATATGTGTATGTATGTATGTATGTATGTATGTATGTATATATATGAATATATAATATATATGAAAATAAGATGTATGAAAATTTCATATATACACATGCATGTCTTTAAGAAATCAAACTCGGTGATGTGTTACTTACAGATGTTTTTTTGTCTACTGCAGATTATGTGTATTTTGAAAACTCCTCCAGTAACCCATATCTGATCCGCCGAATAGAAGAACTTAACAAGGTGAGTTTTGTAACCTGTTCCATCATTTCCTTTTGCTTTAATTTGGCCTTAAGCTTTTTTTGACCGGCATGACTTGGCCTAGACTCGAGTCAGACTGACTGTGATTGGTTGGGGCTTTTGATGTCTGCCAATCATACATCATCAATCGGCATGTGCAGAGCTTTGAACATTACACTGTACATGGATGATTGACATATGCCAGCTCCCCGCTAATGCATTGTCACTCATGACAGCGTAACAGACTGTCTCTGTCACCTGCTCCCCTCTGTTGTGCATTGCTAATGCTCAGCCATCATGCTGTTGTCTGCCGATGCTCACTGGGCTGTTTGAGATGAAGACCCAGCAATAAGAGACTTATATAATGCTGAGAATGACACAGGCCTGTTTCCTGGAGCAGGGATTAAAAACACTTTTACGTAACCTCATTTTGAAGGGCTGTAAAGCTCAGCAGGATGGGTAAACTAATGGAAGTGATGTCTTTGTTCAATATGTTGGTTTTGTCTTGAATATACACAACGCTAACCCATGCTATGTTGCATGGGTTAGCGTGTGTAGTAGTAAGATTTCCATATAGAGTGGTTCATTTTCAGTGCTGGAAAATGAGTAGAAATGTAGTTATTAACAGGACTCACAACTTTTTACTTTAGTGCTTTAATTTTGATGCAGTTTCTTGTAAATCATAGGCAGTGTCATTCAGTCATTGGAAGTAGTTCTTCTAAAGTTAGTCTAAAACTATGCGGTTTTACAAGTCCATGACATGAAGACAGTAATAGCACTTGAGGTACTTATTTCACACATTGTATAGAGAAAAAAGGCTGTGTTCTTTTTGTATTTAGTCTTTCTCACATTGTTTCTTGCCGCTTGTCTCCCCTAAGACTGCCAATGGAAATGTAGAAGCCAAGGTGGTCTGTCTCTTCAGGCGGAGAGATATATCTGCCAACCTCAACACTTTGGCCGATAGCAATGCAAGTGAGTACCCAACTGTTTCAGTCTACTCTTGAGTTCACGTCTCGTATTCACACTTTAGATAAAGTGTCGCTATGTAGATGGACTATTTGGATTGAAACACCAACCAGGAGTTACAGCTTTGACGGGAACACTGATTTTAAGGCAGCAAAGAGGATCAATCCAATGAATCCAGACTTGCATATTATATAGCCATGTATTTTATACATTTTATGTTTTCAATCTGGATGGAGAAGCAAATCAATGATCTTCCTATGGTTTTTGTTGACCGTACTACTGTATAATTTTATGACCTATAATGAGTCTAAGAATTACTTTTCTACTTGTTTGAGGGGAAATCTGTGGACTATTGCGGAATAGATTTAATGATGGCATCAAGATCTACTATTCCTTTCTTTTTCTGAAGTGCACCAGCATGAAATCGGAACAATAATGGCTACCTTTCACTCGCATGAGATTGCTGCAATTAGTAAACGACAATGATCCAGTCAATTCCTAATGGACAAAGTCAAGTCCCACCTTACATTTTCTTTCCCTCTCCATTTTACTCAGATATACGTGACTATAAGGAAGAAAAGATTATTGCAATTTCCATTTCATGCCTACTTTAAGCTCCATTAAGACATTTTAGCATATTTAGTGTACTAAACCTTTGTATTGATGATTGAGGGTGTAATCAATTAGACAAAATATTTACTTATTCACTAATTGAACAGACGAAGGGACAGTGCATTTGTAGAATTTCTGTTTTTCAGAAATCTGTGGAGGTTTCTGTGGAGTTCTGCAGGTGTACATGCCAAAAAGTCGAAAACAGAAGGACGCCAATCTATACAGGCAAAAAAAACTAAATCACTTCCATTATAATTAGGGATGGACAAGATGGTTAACTAGTCACCCAACAGAAACAGAAGGACTTAGCAGAAGTGTTATCACCACATCCATTGTTTAGAGGACTATTGGTTGGCTTTTTGTGCAAAAAAAAAGGATATCGATATTTATCCTTCCTTATGCTTTGTTGAGTAACTGTCACAGTGCGGTTCCTCTAGTCTGTGCGACACTTCTGTCACGATGCACTCAACTTTATTCCTATGGGCGACGTCAGAGCGGTTTTAATGCACCCGCAAAGCTTCCCGGGAAGGCGGCGCTGCATTTTGAAAAATGCTGCGTGTCAAAAAAGCTGGTAGATTTCCATATTTATGCAAATTATTCTGTTGAACGCGACGCATCTATCCAATAGAAGTAGAGCACATGGAGACTGGGGAAGTCTCACGCGGGTCCCATTTGTTCTAGACGTCCTACTACAAAAACCACGGCCATCAGCGGTAAACTTGAAGAACGCCCATCAACATACAAATGTGTTACAAACTTATGGTGCGTTCACACCGAACACGAATTTAATCCTTTGCGCGAGTAAATTACATACAAAGTAGGGATGTCAATTTTCACAAATTCCCATGATCGATCGTCGTTTAAATTAACGATCAATTAATCGATTAATCGTGAGCCTTAATATTGCAATATGCGTCGCTGCAGTGGCATTTGGCCAACAGCAGAACATGGTCTTTAAATGCTGCTCAAAACACTATGTTCCTCACCGAATTAATGAGAATGTTTTTTTTATCTAAATAAAGGGCTAGTGGGAGTGTAAAATGTTCTGATGTGATTGATAATTAAGTTAATTATTTAATAATCAAATAAAACGACTATATAACGCGTCACC
Source organism: Hybognathus amarus (assembly GCA_030378365.1). Classification (NCBI taxonomy): domain Eukaryota; kingdom Metazoa; phylum Chordata; class Actinopteri; order Cypriniformes; family Leuciscidae; genus Hybognathus; species Hybognathus amarus. The sequence continues at coordinate 180,608 of JAQIUQ010005113.1, forward strand.
GACACCTACCGCCTCAGATGCACTTGTCAGAATGTGTGAATGCATGACTGTTGTGGACGTGCTCTTCCTGGAACAACGCACTGAAAATGGCAACTAAACCCAATGATTTCACAACGAATTAATAAAATAGTGTTCTCATGTTAATAATATGACTGTCCCAAATTAATCATCATTATTATTAGTTGTGCATTCTGCTTGAGCGGTATGCGCTGTATGCTTAACCATTGAGCACTTTGCTAGCGCGTTATTTAACTCAAAGAAACGCATCCTATAAGAGATTAATCAGATACAAAATAAACATAATATTATGGTTTATATCTGCACTAAATGAGGTGAATGCACAAGTGAACTTGAACTAATTATTACGTGCCATTCAGAATGACTCATGTTGTGGACGCGCTCTTCCTGGAACAACGTGACACGGCAACTCAACCCAAATAATTCAAATGTTTTATTACAATATTGTTTTCTTATAATGTTATGTAATATGACAGTCCCAATAGTCATCATTAGTCGTGCATCTCCATTTGAGCAGCACGAGCTAAAGATCATCATGCTTTATTAGCGTCAATTCTTAACCAAATACATCCAATATGAGATGATAAAGCAGATATAGATAGGAGTACACAAAATAAACTATTACAACTTACATTGGCATGATGAAGGTGTAAATAGTCCCAAACATACTGTAACTCCGGCGCGCTCGCTTACATGTTTCGCGGTTGAGCAGCACGCGTGCATGAACACGCACGCGCATGCTTAATCGATGATCGATAAGTTTTATCGATTAAACATATCGACAATTAATCGATCGTCGATTAATCGTTGACATCCCTAATACAAAGTCAATGCAAAGACGCGACTTAGACGCGTCATTCGCAACGCCCGGCGAATTGGGCGACGCGTTTTGCCGCGAACATCTTCCGCGCAAGTTGGAAAATTTGAACTCGAACGGAAGATTTGCATGACGCTTTGTTGCGCCAGCCAATCAACGAAGAGCTAATCGATACGTCAGGTCTATCACTGTTGTCCAAAATGGAGGAGATGCTGATTGTTGCCGTCTGTGGGTACCCTGAAATATATGACACCACGTCATATACCTCCTGGAGAAGACGGTGAAATTCCCAGAGTTGAGTTCGCCTCTGAATGGTGCTGTGAACCCAGACACGTCGGCGTTTGGCTTTCCTCCGTTTCCACAATAAGTACAGAGCAGCAATATCTTTTACTTCAGACATGTCGGTTCAAACTTATGCCAGAAAGAAATTGTGCTGTTGTTTTTTTCTTCGCGAGTGACGCGGACGCGCGAATGGGTTCAAAATGTTCAAGCGTCTATCTAGACGCGGTAGACGCGTATTTGACGCTCTATCGCGTTCGGTGTGAACGCACCATAACACCGTTAGTTGTCCTATTGAAATGACTTGTCCTCTTGGATTCATTTCATGCTATTGTTAGTCTATGCACATGTACAGGTACATCTACAGGTCTTTGGCCAATGCATCGCACAATGAGTGTTGCGAATGCTCATTAGTTAACTCAACAACTGAAAATGTAGATGGAAACTAATGCCTGTGTAGTGTTTTTTGAACACTATCACATCCAATGCAAGTGTGCTCTGTGAAAAGCATCTGATAACGTCTGTAGTTGTCAGTTAGCTGAAATGAAGCCCCCTCAGTGACGTATGGAGCAGACAAATACGCCCTCGGGAGGATGCAACCTTCGAAATGAGACGCTGCTAATATCTACTTTTGCACATCCCTAAATGTACATTCATTATATCACAGCTGCGGGCATCCCACATGTTTAATAAAGATGTTTCATCTCACCTACATGCAATTTAGTGTACGTGAACTGCCGTGAAGTGAAATGTCAGTGCAGTGCATTAACTAATCCATTCCAGAGTAGGGTCAGGTTTGGGTCGAGAAGGTTATTGCATTGACATGGGCAGTTAGTGTTCAAATCCTTTGCGGTCATGAGAGGTCAGTGTCTGCGCCTGTTTAATACTGAACGAATCCTCCTCTTTATGTTGTGGCCGTCTACAGCACCAACTCTGCCCTGTTACACGAGATCAGGGCTCCCATTTGCATCACCTCCTCCTCTCTCTACCTTCTGCCCATCTTCCTCCTCCTACCCCCACCCCACCCCTGAATGGGCTCCTCTGTGCTTATCCTCAGCTGCCATCCGCCCTGTGCTCTTGGAACAAAAGAGCCTTCATGGGACCCACCGGGCCATGGCGCTCAAAGGGTTAACACTAGGTTAACACTGTCTGGCTGGTGTCTTTGTCAGAGTGAAAGTGTTATTAAATGCATGTATGTGTGTGCGCGTGCATTTGGCTCTGAGGCTGTGCATGTATGATGGATCTGTCGTATATGTCTTGAGCGCGTGTGTGTGTGTGTGTGTGTGTGAGAGAGCTTGTGGCATTTTTTTTAAATGCGTACTTGTGCATGGGGGGGTTGTTGCTCAATGGGGGGATGGGCGCCTCAGGTTTGTTGCACAGGGTTTCCCAGTAAAGCTGGCAGGGACGCATTGGCCAAGGGGAGAGAAAGGAGGGGGCAGGGCCACCGGGGTGGCAGGAGGGGTTAATGAAAAGGGGTGTGGTCTGATATCCCGCCCTCTTCATTGACAGGGTTTCCTTTGGCTCCGTGCAGGGGTGGAGTCTGGTCAGATCGTCTGATAAAGTCCTGCCAGGTCTCCTCATCTTAACACGAGTGTCTATCTATCGCCATTGTAAATCTGCCAAAATATATGTTTTTAAAATGCATTTTGAGTTGACCTGCAATCATGATGGCTTGCTTCCCAGATCTCAAGTCAACAGATCTCATGAAGGATATTCAATTTACTTGTTTCTGAATGAGTGTGAAATTAATTGCAGCCATTACTAATAACCTAAAGTGATGTGTAAATTTAAGATTTGGTCAGTGTGTGTGTTCTGAAAGGGAGCTGGTTCACATCAGACCTAATTGAGGCTATTAGCATCACACTCATGTTTGTGTGTGTATTTTAGGAGACTTTGAAGAGGAGTCCAAGCAGCCTTCAACCTCAGAACCGCAGAAACACCAGCTTAAGCACAGAGAACTGTTCCTGTCTCGACAGTTCGAGTCTCTCCCAGCCACGCACATACGGTAAATACACTCACGCCGTTTACAGACACACATCTCAGGACTGAATGATATCAGAACCCAAACTCGGGCTCTGTATGTAAGGTATTTGATTTGTATGATAGTCTTGTTTATACTGTGTATTATCGTTTTTATGCAGAGGAAAATGCAACGTCACACTTTTGAATGAGACTGATGTTTTAACCGGCTACTTAGAGAGAGAGGTAAGTGTGCACCTGCAGTTCAAGAGCACTCACTGTGTAGTCTCTTGTTTTCAAAGCTAGCTTGCTATTGCTAGCCTCTCTAAAATTGCCCACCCTACCTTTAATTAAGTAACTGAAATATATTTTGCGTTTGCATATTTATTCCTTTTATAAATTGTTTCATCCTAACCGCTGCATCTGCGTGATGTGACGATGTGTGAATCCTCATATTCTTTTGTTTATGCTGCTATTTGCACATGTAAACCTAAACCCCTCCTGGAAAACAAATGTTGTAATTTTTAATGGGTCACAGACACGTATCTATTATAATTTAATTCTAATTTAACAATCTTGTCTGTTAACGGTAATGATCAATTAACGAGCTTCGTTTGTCGTTAGGTAAAAAACCTAATATGAACATCCCTAGTTTAAAGGTCTGTCATGTTTTCAGCTTTTTGCTAACTTTCCTTTTTTGTGAGTTTAATACAAAAATAATTTGTTCACAACCTTTTCGGTTGTAAACAAAGCAGATTTTTCATCAGTGTCACATGATCCTACAGAAATCATTCTAATGCTGATTTGGTGCTCAAGAAACAACGTTATTAATGTTAAAAACAGGTGCTGCTTTAATATTTTTGTGGAAACAGTTATACATTTAGTATTATTAAAGGGATAGTTCACTTTGAAATTAATTTTTGGTATGTTTTATCTTACCTCAAGGGCATCCAAGATGTTGGTGTCTTTGTTTCCGCAGTAGTTTCAATTTTGTTACTTTTAGGTCAAACCGTTCTTGTCTGTCAGTCATATATGGAGGTCTATGGTCACCACCTCAAAGAGCATGCACAGAGAAGTCCAAATTAAACATGATTTAATGACTTGTAAATGTAAGTACACGTTGATGGCCTAAGACACAAAACGAGCGGTTTGTGTGAGAAAACGAACAGTATTTATATAGTTTTTACCTCTTGTAACCACAGCCACGTCCAAGTGATCTGAGGGCACGGGCGCTTTGTGGCTGTGATTACAAGAGGTAAAAACAATATAAATACTGTTCGTTTTCTCACACAAACCGCTCGTTTTCGTCTTAGGCCGTCAGTGTGTACTTAAATTTACGAGTCATTAAATCATGTTTAATTTGGACTTCTCTGTGCATGCTTGAGGTGGTGCTTTGAGGTGGTGACCATAGACCTCCATTATATGACTGACAGACAAGAACGGTTTGACCTAAAATTGAAAAATATCAAAATTAAAACTCCTGCGGAAACAAAGACCTACATCTTGGATGCCCTTGAGGTAAGCTAAAACATACAAAAAATTAATTTCAAGGTGAACTTTCCCTTTAAATTAATAGAAAATCTTTTATAACATTATAAAAATGTTCTTTCCCTTTTGATCATTTAATGTATTTCAAATCTTTCACTGATCTCAAACTTTTGAATGGTCATTTTTAGATATGTTAGATATTTTCTCTTTTTTACATCAAAGTGAGCATCTTTTGTTGAATTAAAATGAGGCAAGTGCATCAAGTGTGTGTGTGTGTGTTCTGCAGGACTGTTTCTTCTACTCTCTGGTGTTTGACCCGGTGCAGAAGACCCTGCTGGCTGACCAGGGGGAGATCAGAGTGGGCTCCAAATACCAGGCAGAGATCCCTGACAAACTGGCTGAAGGTCAGAAGGTTTTAAATGTCTCTAAGCCTGGCTATTACTAAAACATGTCCTTTTGATGTTGCAAACTTGGACAGGATTTTTATTACAATATAAGTTTTTTTTAACTCCTATTAGGAAAGTTTCTTGTTGGATGTTGAAGATCTAAATCAAAACCGATTAAGTTAATTAGTAAATACAATGTTTTCCATGTCATCAGTTGAATTAGACAGTTCGAGTGCAGGAGAAGCTTGAGACAAAGGTTTGGGATCCTGATAACCAGCTGAAGGATCCACAGATAGACCAATTCCTGGTAGTGGCACGGTTAGTATTTCCCGTTTCTTTTTTTGAATGACCACTTTTTGCTTCTTTAAAATGTTATTGTGCAGTAGCATGATTTGAATGTATTTTATGTTCATTTTAGGGCTGTTGGTACATTTGCACGTGCACTAGACTGCAGCAGTTCAATCCGCCAACCCAGTCTGCACATGAGCGCTGCGGCTGCATCTAGAGACATCACACTGGTGAGAGAATAGATGCATTCAATCACTCATCCTTAAATACTCATAAAAGTAGGGGTTGTGTAGGGTTTTGAGAACACTCTGGTGCATGCTGTGAGACGCTGCTTTCAAATGCTCTCGTTCGTGTTTGTTTGAGCGCTCTCTGAGCGTCAGAGGTTTCTATTTACAGCGTGCTCTTACCAGTGTTGAGCATTGTAATCGTGTGAATGCAGTGGCCAATCAGAGTCAGAATTTGTTTAACAATGCTGAAAACTTACAAGGTTATTATAACCAAAAAAAGTGTAAACATTATGTAAATAAAACATTTATTGTATAAATCCTTTTTTTATTATAATGAGAGTTTTCACAAAGGAGAGTGAACTTTACAGATTGACAGTCCTAATGAGTATATCTCTTGCTTTGTTTCCCAGTCACAATACAGGTTTTTTTTCTATTCATGACATTGGTTCAACTTTTTATTTCACTTTTTGTTTCAATTTTGATATTTTTACGTCCGACCGTTCTTGCTCTGTCAGTCATATAATGCAGAGTCTATGGTCACCACCTCAAAGAGCATGCACAGAGAAGTTCAAATTAAACATGATTTAATGACTCGTAAATGTAAAGTACACACTGAGTGGCCTAAAGACACGAAGCGACTGGTTTGTGTGAGAAAAAGAACAGTGTTTATATTGTTTGTACCTCTGTAATCACAGCCATAAAGCGCCCGCGCCCTCAGATCACTTAGACGTGGCTGTGGTTACAAGAGGTAAAAACAATATAAATACTGTTCGTTTTCTCACACAAACCGCTCGTTTCGTGTCTTAGGCCTTCAATGTGTACTTACATTTACGAGTCATTAAATCATGATTTAATTTGGACTTCTCTGTGCATGCTCTTTGAGGTGGTGACCATAGAACTAAACATTATGTAAATAAAACATTTATTGTATAAATCCTTTTTTTATTATAATGAGAGTTTTCACAAAGGAGAGTGAACTTTACAGATTGACAGTCCTAATGAGTATATCTCTTGCTTTGTTTCCCAGTCACAATACAGGTTTTTTTTCTTTCATGACATTGGTTCAACTTTTTATTTCAAACTGGAATAATGACGCCTTTGAATTGTGCGATTGAATAGGAGCCTTCAATGATTGGCTGTGATAACCAACTGACGAAACAAAACAGGACAATTATTTTAAAGTACTTAAAGGAGTAGTTCACTTTTAAAAAAACTTTTGCTGATAATTTACTCACCCCCATGTCATCCAAGATGTCCATGTCTTTCTTTCTTCAGTCAAAAAGAATTTAAGGTTTTTGATGAAAACATTCCAGGATTTTCTCCATATAATGGACTTCAATGGGAACCAAACGGTTCAAGGTCCAAATGAGAGTTTCAGTGCAGCTTCAAAGGGCTTTAAACAACACCAGACGATGAATAAGGGTCTTATCTAGCGAACGTGCGTCGTTAAAAATTAAATAAATAAAGTTTAAGTTTTATAAGCACAAATGCTCGCATTGCTCTGTTCTGTGATGAGCGTTCGTGACTCTCATGTTCGAGTTTGAACAGGAGAGTCACGATCACTCATCACAGAACAGAGTTCATCAAAATGAACAAATCTTTTTCGAGTCATGACTCAAAGGGTCCTAGATAAGACCCTTATTCATAGTCTCGTGTCGTTTAAAGCCCTTTGAAGCTGCACTGAAACTCCATTGGACTACCGTTTGGTTCCCATTGAAGTCCATTATGTGGAGAAAACTCTGGAATGTTTTCATCCAAAAATCATTAATTTCTTTTCAACTTAAGAAAGAAAGACGTGGACATCTTGGATGACATGGGAGAGCAAAGTTTTTTTAAAAGTGAACTGCTCCTTTAATTCAGCCGTTTTTGCTCTGGTACCGAAATTGAGAACCTTGAAATTTTACCGGCATTTGTACCGACTACTGAAATTGGTACCGTGAAAAACTTAACACCTGACATTCATTCACACTGTCCTGTCTGTCCGTAGTTCCACGCCATGGACACTCTTCAGAAGAACGGCTACGACCTAGCCAAGGCCATGTCCACGCTGGTGCCGCAGGGTGGCCCGGTGCTGTGCAGGGACGAGATGGAGGAGTGGAGCGCTTCAGAAGCCATGCTGTTCGAGGAGGCTCTGGAGAAATACGGCAAAGACTTCAATGACATTCGCCAAGACTTTGTGAGTTTACAACACCATAAATGACCATTTGCTCACACAAACTGCATTATTTGGGAAAGGTCAAACGATTTAAATGTACATTTGTTGTTGAACTGCAGTTGCCCTGGAAGTCATTAGCTAGTGTGGTCCAATTCTACTACATGTGGAAGACTACTGACCGTTACATTCAGCAGGTGAGAAGCTTTGCATGCTATTAAAATGAACTTTTTGTCATGCATGTGAATGTGTTTCTGAATCAAGTTCATTGTTTTACCCACCAGAAAAGACTAAAGGCAGCAGAGGCCGACAGCAAGCTGAAGCAGGTGTACATCCCCACCTAGTGAGTATTTAGTGTCACTGCACTTCTGGATATAAATGCCACTTTCTAAATATATGGCATGAATCATTAGTATTGTTTTGCATTAATAAGTGCACAAATCCCATGCAATTTAGAGAGAATTACCAATCAAGAGTCTGAAGTAATGTGTATGTTATGCTCATCTAGGCTGCATTTATTTGAACAAAAATACAGTGACATGTAAAATGATTTTCTGTTTTAATATATTTTAAAATGCAATTTACTCCAGTCTTCAGTGTCACATGATCCTTCAGAAATCATTCTAATGTGATGATTTGCTGGTCATGAAATATTTCTTCTCGTTATCAATATTTAAAAATTGATTTTTTTTTTCAGATTATCCTTTTTTCAGGATTATTTGATTAATAGAAAGTTCAAAAGAACAGCATTTAATAGTTTCTTTGTAACAATGTAGATGTCTTTTCTGTCACTCTTGATTAATTTAATGAATTCTTGCTGAATAGAAGTATGAATTTCTTATATTGTTGAACATAAAATCATCATGAAAGTGGCTATTTATGTTATGCATGTATGTTAAAAATGAATAAGATTATTTTTGTTGTTGTTTCAAAATATCTTCCTGTAGTATTTTTGTGTCTGCTTTTTGAGAATCTAAATTTTGTTTTCTCCTTCAGCACCAAGCCCAACCCCAATCAGATCATGGCACCTGGAAATAAACCTGGCATAAATGGTGCCACAGGCTACCAGAAAGGCCTCAGCTGTGAAAGCTGCCATAGTGAGTGAACTCAAGACACTGTACACATCCATGGTTTCTATTTAGACATAAGTCAAACATCCTGTACATTAAATTGAGTGTACTCATCACTGTACTGTTATCTCCAGCTGCCCAGTCTCAGCAGTGGTATGCATGGGGCCCTCCCAACATGCAGTGCAGACTCTGTGCTTCCTGTTGGATTTACTGGAAGAAGTATGGCGGTCTTAAGACCCCCACTTAACTAGAGGGCGCCACAAGAACTGGCTCAGTATGTGAATCCTGTGTTTTTCCTTCATGTACCTATTGACAACGATTACTGTATTTTAAAAATATTAGGTTTAATGCTTACAAAAAATCAAGTGGAAATATCTTGTAAGTTTCATTAATCTTCTCGCTGCCTAGTTTATGTCAGGCCAAACATTTTAAAGGGATTTTTTTATATATACACACTACCGGTCAAAAGTTGAAGATCGGTAAGATTTTTTATGTTTTTAAAAGAAGTGTCTTCTGCTCACCAAGGCTGCAATTTTTTGATAAAAAAATACACAAAAACACAGTAATATTGTGAAATATTATGACAATTTAAAATGACTTTTTTTATGTTAATATATATTAAAATGTAATTTATTCCTCTGAAAAAAAGCTGAATTTTCAGCATCATTACTCCAGTCTTCAGTGTCACATGATCCTTCACAAATCACTCTAATATGATGATTTTATGCTCCAAAAACATGTATGATTATTATCCATGTTGAAAACAGTTTTTTACATTTTTATTTCAGGATTCTTTGATGAATAGAAAGTTCAAAAGAACAGCTTTTATCTGAAATGGAAAGCTTTTGTTAGATTAAACACTATCCTTTAAAAAGTTTGGGGTCAGTAATAATTTGTATTTTGTTTTTGGGGGAAATAAATAAGAAATCAATACTTCTATTCATCAAGGATGAGTTACATTGATCAAAAGTTACAGTAAAGACATTTATAATGTTAGAAAAGATTCTAATTAAATAATTAAAAAATATTATGACATTTTAAATTGTCATAATATTTCACAATATTACTGTGTTTTTTTGTGTATTTTTTTATCAAAAAATTGCAGCCTTGGTGAGCAGAAGAGACTTCTTTTAAAAACATAAAAAATCTTACCGACCTTAAACTTTTGACTGGTAGTGTATATACTAAATGGAACAAACCAAATGATGAGCATGATGTATCTCTCCAATAGGATGCGGCTCCACGTGGTCACATGACCCGCCAGGAGGTACAGGGCATGTCCCCGTTTACCAGCAGTGCCGGAAGAGCTAAACTTCTGGCTAAAAATCGTCAGACCTTCATCCTGCAGACCACCAAACTCACTCGAATCGCCCGTCGAGTGTGCCAGGACATCCTGCAGTCCCGCCGAGCAGCCCGTCGCCCTACGCTTCCATTAACTCCAATGCTGTCAAAGCAGAGTGTGAGCAAACATTTCTTGTTATGGGGATTTAAAAAAATGCTTTATTTGCTTTTATCTCCAGATTCTTTTTGACTGCCTCTTTTTCTCTTTTAGGTATGATAAGACTTCCTAAAGCAGCAAAGAGTGCTATGAAGAACCGCACTATTCCTTCGACCGTCCCTCATCAATATAGTTAAAGAATTGGGTATGGCAAAAATAGTGATATAAAAGTGTTTAAACATTAAATTGCACATATCACCTTTACAGGGTTAGTTGCCCCAAAAAATGAAAATTGTCAACAATTTCTCACCCTCATGTCATTTCAAACCCATTAGACTTGCATTCATTATTGGAACACAAATGAATATATTTTAATGAAGTCTGAGTGATTTCTGTCCCTCCATTGACAGCTACGCAACTACCACATTACAGCTTCAAAAAGTAAAGAGATCGTAAATCTAATCCATATGAATTCGAGGGGTTTAGTTTACTCACTTTATATGATGGAACAGATTGAATTTAGGCTGTTATTTAAATATAAACTCATCAAAACACACATCAGTTGTGATAAACAAGCTCAACCGTGTTCGCTTGACATGCGAGAGCCAATGAGGTTTAATTATTGTGTTAAAGGAGTAGTTCACTTTTAAAAAAAACTTTCACTGATAATTTACTCACCCCCATGTCATCCAAGATGTCCATGTCTTTCTTTCTTCGGTCGAAAAAAAAAAATTAAGGTTTTTGATGAAAACATTCCAGGATTTTTCACCATATAATGCACTTCAATGGGAACCAAATGGTTCAAGGTCCAAAAGACAGTTTCAAGTGCATCAAAATGAACAAATCTTTTCCCGAGTCAACTCGTTCATTGAAAACCAAATGACACGAAAAAAGATTTGTTCATTTTGATGAACGAGTTCGAACAAGAGAGTCACGAACGCGTTTCACAGAACAGAGCAAGGCGACCATTTGAGCTTATAAAACTTAAACTTTGTTATTTTTTTTTTTAAATGAGTGATCATTTCACTTGATAAGACCCTTATTCATCGTCTGGAATCGTTTAAAGCCCTTTGAACAGTTTGCACTGAAAGTGTCTTTTGGACCTTGAACCGTTTGGTTCCCATTGAAGTCCATTATATGGAGAAAAATGCTGGAATGTTTTCATCAAAAACCTTAATTTCGTTTCGACTGAAGAAAGAATAGACATGGACATCTTGGATGGCATGGGGGTGAGTAAATTATCAGCAAAAGTTTTTTTAAAAGTGAACTACTCCTTTAAGCAGCACGTTTAGCTTCCACAAGTTTTGTTGCAAATACAGTTGAGTTTATCTATCTATATGTGAATAAAAGCCTAAATTCAATCTGTTCATCATATAAACTAATCGAGTTTCTTCAGAAAATTCGGACTGAACCGTTCAGTTCATATGGATTAGTTTTATGATCTCTTTACTGAACTTTTTGACGCATCAACTTTGTAGTTGCATAGCTGTCAATGGAGGGACAGAAAATGAATGAAAGTTTTATGTGTCTGGAACGACATGAGGGTGAGTAACTGATGACAGAATTTTCATTTTTAGTGTGAACTATCCCTTTAATGGAGGGAAAATTAGACATAAAAGTGAATTAAATTGTTTGGCACAGTAAAAAAAACATAAACAATATTTGAGAACAGATCATTTGACTCCATGTTTGAATATTAAAGGGTTATTATGCTCTTTTCTTCAGCTATTCAAGCTCCTTTGAAACTCAAAGCACCTCGAGGTGCTCCAACACCAATCAACCGTAACCAGGTCAACCAGCCTCGAAGCGCATCCGCCCTACTGGGCAAGAGGCCCTTCGACAACGTGAGTATTCCTTACAAACACGCATTAACCTTCTCACAGGTCCAAAATAGTGTGCATAGATCTAAGCCCTCTCATTGGCTGCAGGCTGGAGGTCATTCTTCTCCACCAATGGAAGGCCGTTCGCATCGGGAATGAGAGCAGCCAACCAGTCAGTCATTAAGAGGCAGAAGGTCAGTCAAGGAGATGCTCCAAATCCTGTGGTGTTTGTGGCTACGAAAGACACCAGGTATGTTTCAAAAACATCTTAATGTCATGTTTTGCTTCTACCTGGGACTAATTCCAAGTGTGTGTTTCACAGAGCCCTGAGGAAACACCTCACTCAGGCAGAAATGAGGCGGGCGGCCAGAAAACCACACCTTCCGGTCAGAGTCAAACTTCCCATACCGCCCCGGCCACTTCCCGTACCCATCTTACCTTCCAGCACCAGTGAGCCCATTGTGTTGGAGGACTGAGCGATGTTCCAGTAGACCACATCCATTGCCAGAGCATGTTAAACCCACCAATCATCAGCTGTTCTTCCTCATTCCTCGTCTTCTGTTGTCCCCACCCGGAATCCCACGGGAAAATGGCGTACCGCATACTCTTACACCAGCATACACCACAATTCATAGCGTTTTACTCCCAGTGTTAAAGTTCGACGCCCTGCTGTCCCGTTGCTTTTTTTTAATCGCAAATTCTTTTAACTGTGTAATTTAAAGTGAATCATGTTCCTTCTAAGATGGTGTAAAAGCACACTTTATTTTTCTCTGTCGTTATTTGTACAAATATTAACACGATTTCTCAAGAGTTTGATTCTTGTGTGGATGGAAAGTGGGATTTAAATGTGTGAGGGAGTATGTGGTCTTTTTACTTAATTTCGTAGGTCGTCCGTGTTAAAAACAAACATTTTCATGCTAAATAGACAACAAATAAATGACTGCGCTGCTCCTTTTATTTCAGCCTTTCAGGCCTAGCTGAATTGTGAAAGATGGAAGGCGTTACAGCTAAAGTATTACCCGCTATACAACGGATCCGGATCCGTGTTCATTGATCGCGACCTGGTTTTTCAGACAATATTGTTTGTGATTATGGATCCAGAAATCCGGCAGTGTAGCTACTCCAGTCAGTGATATTTGAAGGTTTGATGATTTAGAAAGGCTTTGGTTTTAGTCAAGTGTTGAAGGTGTTTATGAATGTAAGGCGAATCTAGGTTTGAGGAGGTTGGATGTTGCAGTCAGTTACCTCAATAATTGAGCTTTTTCCATCAACGACTTGAACAAAGCCATAAAAATTTGTTTTTTCCAAACATGTTAACGCATTAGCATTTGTGTTATAATGGTCTTGTGGGCTACTGGGAAGCTAATTATAGCAAATTGTAGATAATGAGAGAGGGAAAAGATGTTTTTGAGTTTTTCTAGTAATGACTCGATATAGGCTGATGTTGATTCATACTTGTCCCAAACCCCCATATGAGTTTTTTGTTTTTTTTTGTAAACTGGATCTGGTGAGAGATAGAAAAGCTGTTTTGAAGTTTCCTCGTCATGGCTCAACTATACGGTAATATTGATGCATCTTTCCGCCTTATGATAAAGCTTTTTTTTCTTTTTCTTTTTTTTTTTTGCTGAACGGTTGGGCATTTTGACAGGTTTCCTAGTTTGCTGAGGTTCATCAACACAAAATTTCATTGTAAATTGTTCCCCCCATTAGGGGTTTTGTAATGTTTCTTAAACAAATGGAGCGTGCACTGCACACTAAAGACACAAATAAATGTTAACCTGTCCCATTTTAAGTGTCACCAGTTTTTTATGAAGGGGGGTTTGTGACCCTACAATATTTTGGCAAAGCGTGGGTAAAAAAGTACATTGATCTCCATAAATGGGAAAAGTTGGGGAGGGAAGGCTGGTTGATTTTAGGGTTTGATTCAAGGGTGTGAAGGATTTCAGCTTTGTCAAATCAATGACAAGTTTCTTTCAACTCACAACTCAAACTTTTTTTTTAATATTCCAGTGTCTCTGTATCCTTTAATGTATCTTGTGATAAGAAAATAAAGATTTTTTTTGTTTGTGGTCATAAACAGACACATTTTCATCTTTCTTTAGAACAATTACATGGGTATTGATTTATTTGCACTTGCAGCGGACCTTATTCATGGTAGACTCCATATTTTTTGCGCATGTAAACAAGGCTGTGGATAGTCAACACAAAAGCTTCTGGTTATGTGCAACAAACTTCCGTATTCTGTAAAACAGGTTGCAAGTTTTGCTTCCGGTCCATGTCTTTTAAACGTCCTTCATTAAATATGAGCTGTTTTACTCAAGATTCCTTAAAATAAGCTATAAAGATGATAATAACCTACTGTAGGCTATGTGCATCGCATATGCTGGCTGATATCGGATTGTTTTTGTTTGTTTTTTCTCACTCATATTAGGATATTAAAATGGAGTAAAACGCCAGCAATCAAAATAACTAGCTAGGTTAGCTGATTATCTTTTCCGACAAACTGATGCGATAAGACCAGGTTTTCACTTAAAATTTCGGCATGACGCCTAATATCCCAAGTTAAGTTGTATTCTCTTAAAATTTGCGTAAACAAAGTAACGGTAATGTTATAGACACTCCGTACAGACAGTCACACAATGTGTGTATATCGTTTGACAACAACATCTGACAGTACCAAAGACATTATGACATTAGACATATCCACAGAAAACAGATGTGTATTTGAAGTTTGACATGAACCAACAGCAGCATCTCAGAGAAGAGGATGGTGTCTGAGGAAGCCAACAGGGGGCAATGAACCACTGATCCAACGACCAAGTGACTACTGAGCTTAAAGGAGTAGTTCACTATAAAATTTTGCTGATAATTTACTCACCCCCATGTAATCCAAGATATCCATGTCATTCTTTCTTCAGTCGAAAAGAAATTAAGGTTTTTGATAAAAACATTCCAGGATTTTCTCCATAAAATGGACTTTACTGGTAACCAAACGGTTCATGGTCCAAAATACAATTTCAGTGCAAACTGTTCAAAGGGCTTTAAACGATTCCAGACGATGAATAAGGGTCTTATCAAGAAAAGTGCTCGCTCATTGAAAAAAAAAAAAGTTTAAGTTTAAGTCTGGACCATGTCTAATTCCTTTATTAAGCATGCAATCATGGCCTTGACCTCGTAGAGAGACACTCTTCTGCTTTTGTTTCTTTTTTTCTTTTTTGAAGCTAAGTCTTCAATAACTGCTCCATAAGAAATCTGATGGGTAGACCAGGTTCTCTATTGATGTTGAAAAGCAAGAACATTTAAGTCAATTTTTTACAAGCTTCAATTTTTTTGTGAAATATTCCCTGCGTCCCAATGGCTATCCATCCTAAATAGTGTGTGATTACAATAAAGTGTATCTCAAAGCATTGTATGATGAAAAGAATAAGCAAAAGTCCCGGATGGTCTACTATTTCTGGTAAGTGTGGATCCATTGCCCACAACCCATTACGCTTTGGGGGATCTAGAACTACAAACATGAATAAAAAGTGTTAAAAACTACAAACATGTGCAGGTCACTCACAGGTCCGAACAGTCTATAATTCAGAACCTCAAGTAAATTAAGGAGACGAAACTACAGTGGGAAAATCTTAAAGTTACGGTGTGATACTGGATACCAAAATACTGGTTTGACATCAGCAAGCTTCGTCCAAGATGCAAAAATCAAAGGGTGTCCTGGGCATACATAACTTTAGAACATTAAAAATGCATGTTTCCACAAAAACAATATAAAATATAATTGATATTTACATATAACAATCTATAATATTGTCAATTTCAAAAATATTCTGTTTATAACTTTTATCTAGCAAATGGATTTTTATTTATTTTTTTATTATTTTTAAATATCTCCTATTAAGCTTATTGTTTTTTCTTTTATTGTATCCATTTCAAGTCAGTGGGATACTTAAGATTCCAATGCTCGTGTCTGTGCGGACTGTAGTATGTACATCCTCATCTAAAGCCTCACAATAAGCATAACACAAAGACTCACAGACAAACGCTCAATTAACAGCTCGAGGTGTGATGCGGTAATTGATACAGGATGGCCGTGCTTGTATATTCAGAGTTTGCTCTTTGAAGTCGGCTAACAAGCTCCTTGTCAAATGTTTATTCCAGTAAATCCTACAAGGCAGCAGCGATATCCCAAATTTGATCAAATTCAAAACACAGCAGACGAAAGCATCATCGCTTCCAAATTAGATTGACGGCCGCTTACGTCAAACCTGATTGGCTGATTCGAATGTTCACGCTTCACAGGTGAATCACATTTTAAATGGAACGCGGGAACGGAATCCGGCTTTAAAACCAAAGGCCGAACAGTTCTCGCTACGTGGGACTTGCCAGTCACAGGTTTAGTTCGCGTCTTCCACCTGGGATAAAGCAACGGAGTCGAGTCTTTGTCTGGAGTTCAGTCAGGTGTTTTGGTTGCTTTAACGTCACTTTTTGAACGACACAGCACTGGTTTTTATTAAGCTGCCGTTGAGTTTTATAAAGCAGTCCAAAAACGCACAGCAATGTTTGAGGTGAGTTGTTTATTTTTGTCTTTCTGTAAGATTCATACATGGCGTTTGTTTTGATTTATTACTAAATGTATTACACATAACCAAATGCTGTGAGTAACTTATTCTAGTTTTAGTTAAAACGTGGTAACACGTTTTATTTTAATGGTCCCCTTTAAACATTCGGTTGATTTAGCAACTACATATCAACTAACTCTAGACTTAAAGGAGTAGTTCACTTTTAAAAACTTTTGCTGATAATTTACTCACCCACATGTCATCCAAGATGTCATTCTATCTTCAGTCGAATAGAAATTAAGGTTTTTGAAACATTCCAGGATTTTCTCCATATAATGCACTTCAATGGGAATCAAACGGTTCAAGGTCCAAAGTTTAGTTTTAGTGTTTCTTCAAAGGGCTAAATGACACCAGACGATGATTAAGGGTCTTATAGCGAACCGATCGGTCATTTAAAAAAATAACAAGTTGCTGTTTTATAAGCACAAATGCTAGCCTTGTTTCGTTCTGTGAGCATTTGTGACTCCTGTTCGAAGTTATTCATCAAAATGAACAAATCTTTTTTTGAGTCATAACTCGAAGGGTCCTATATGGTCCCCGTATTCATCATCTGGTGTTTAAAGCCCTTTGAAGTTGCACTGAAACTCTCATTTGGCCCTTGAACTGTTTGGTTCCCATTGCAGTCCATTATATGGCGAGAATCCTGGAATGTTTAATAAAAAACCTTCACTTTTCAACTGTAAGACATGGACATTTTGGATGACATGGGGATGAGTAAATTATCAGCAAAACTACTTCTTTAAGTCTTTATTGTGATTCTCCGCCAACAGACATGCAACTTTGTAACTACACGTCAACTTATACTAATACACTCAGAGTTAGTAGACCTGTTGGTGCAACATTATTTGTATACAACAGACTATGTTAAAGGGACCATTAAAATAAGTGTGCTCATGACTGAATGTTTGAGCTTGTCAATGGTGAAATTATCATTAGAAACTCTTAAAAAATGTCCTTTCCTCTCATTCCAGACCAGTCAAGATGACCTGTTTCTGTTCCCTACTGAAGGCCTGAATGAGGCTTTCTTCCCCGAAGCAGAGGGTTTGGGACGAGGGAGCCAGTCCCTTGCTGAGGCTTTGCTTCCCCTGGTTGAGTCTCCATCATCCCCTCCGATGACCCCCTGGCTCTGCTCCACCCGCTACAAGACCGAACTGTGCAGCCGCTACGCTGAGACGGGTACCTGCAAGTATGCCGAACGCTGCCAGTTGCCCACGGCCTTCATGATCTCCACGTTCCCTCCCGCCATCCCAAATACAAGACCGAGCTGTGCCGTACCTACCACACCGCTGGCTACTGCGTTTATGGCACACGTTGTCTGTTTGTGCACAACCTTAAAGAGCAAAGGCCCGTCCGTCCCCGGCGCAGGAATGTACCGTGCCGTACCTACCGTGGCGTTCGGGGTTTTGCCCTTTCGGCACCAGATGCCACTTTCTTCATGTCGAGGGTGGCTCTGAATCAGACGGTGGCGAGGAAGAGCGAACCTGGCCATCTCCGTCACCATCCCAAGAGTGGAAGCCTCGTGGTGCCCTCTGTCGCACCTTTAGCGCTTTTGGTTTCTGTCTGTATGGCACCCGTTGCCGGTTCCAACACGGGCTTCCCAATACAATCAAAGGCGTCAACTTGAACCGCACATCCTGGCCTCATCAGATGCCCAACGGAGGATCGATTTCGCCACTCTCGGACATGTGTTCGTCTCCATCTCCGCCTCCGTCTGCTTTGGCCTCGCCGGTGTTCCCCAGACGGCTCTGGTCCGACCACGCCACCATCCGTGGAAGCGGTGGCCAACAATGCATTCACCTTCAGCAGCCAACACCTGAATGACCTGCTGCTACCTCTGGCCCTCAGGCTCCAGATGTTGGAGAAAGCTACCAATGCTGGTCCTCAAGATGCTCTAGTGTGAATCCTATGGTGGGATCCCAGAAGTTAACCGCTATAAATTAACTGTGACTACTGTGCCAAATTTATATTTAACTTGTTTTTATTAGTAAGTGTACAGTCTTTTTGCCACTTTTAACTGCTTTTGAGATGTTTGCTTTTTATCTTAATTCAAGTCTGTCTTGTACTTCAGAGGCCACTTATTTTTGACAGACTGAGCTAAGTCTGTAACTGACTTATTTTATGTGTGTGTATATATGACTGATTTGAGTATGAATGTTTTTAAGTAAGTGATTTTAAAACTAAATGACTTAAGTTATTTTAGTAACCTCAGCATCTTTGGATCTCAATAAAATTTCTGAAAAGGATTTGTTGCGCTCTTGTCTTTTCTAGAAATGTGACAAATGGTGAACCTTTTTGAAAGCTTTTGTCTGAACTTATTGGTATGTCTGTAGCGAGTACTATGAGGGTTTAGGTAAGGATTATAGAAGCTACTAAGTGTTTTTTTTTTGTATTAGTTTTTTGGTGTAAATTGGTATTAATTTCTACCTTTCAGTAAGCAATGAAGTATGATACAATTACTGATTAAATGTAAGGCCATTTATTGAAGGGGTTTTCTAGCTTTGGTGCACAGAACCCCCTTAAAGGTGGCTATGTTTTCAGTCTAATCTAACTAGTTATAATGTGTAAATGGATAAGAGGTTTCTTGTGCCACATTTGTTGTTATTATTTGGCTTAGTATGAGTGAAGTTTAGTTTTTAGCTAAAAAGGAAGTGGGCTGGCCAACACTCTCTAATCTCGGCCACACTTGGGGTTTCTTTTTAGGCAAAATTTATGCCAAAAGGAAATTTGCTGACTGGAATTAACTTCAAATTTCTGAGGAGTCTTAAGAAAAAAAGCGTCTGTCAAATTTAAGACCTATTTCAAAATATTTTGTAAATTGTACGTTACCGTAGACCACCTCAGCACTAATTTATGGAAGCTTGTTTCCGCCACTGAATAAAAAAAATAAAAATAATTGTGACTTTTTATCTCACAATTCTGACTTTTTTTCTCACAATTGCGAGTTTATATCTCGCAATTCTGACTTTATAACTCGCAATTCTGACTTTCCATCTCGCAATTCTGAGAAATAATGTCAGAATTGCGAGAAGTAAACTCGCAATTGTGAGAAAAAAAGTCAGAATTGTGAGATAAAAAGTCGCGATTACCTTTTATATTTTTCATTCTATGGCGGAAACAAGCTTCCATAGGTAACAAGCTTCCATACTTTACTGAACCGATTCAAAAGACTCGGTTGCTACGTTGAATCAAATCGATGCGTGCGCATGCGTGAAAATGACGGCCAATCAGGCGCTTCCTTCAAGTTCACCAGTGTGTTGTTGTACGTAAACAGTCTGAAGAGCTTAGCTGCTTGTGCTAATATAGCCACATAACGCTAGTAAAAGAGAAAGTACTTTGCATTTATGAGCTAATTCATCACCAATCGCCATTAAGAAGGTACGGTGCATGATTTCTAGCTCCATTACAAGTGTGCTAAGGCAGCATTGCGAGCGAGCATAGAGACTGATGCCACGCTTTAGCTCTAAACCTTTACTGTACTTCACTTCACAGAGTATTTATTTTGTGATTTCTCGAAGGGGAAGATGGCGGAGGAGCGGCGCTTCGCCGAGGTGCCCCGGGAATCCATCAAACTGATTGCCGAGAGCACCGGAGTGGAGCTGAGCGAAGAGGTGGCAGCTCTGCTGGCTGAGGATGTGTGTTACCGACTCCGAGAGGCAGCACAGGTCGCCTATCAGTTCATGTTTTCATCTTTTGGTTCATAATACATTTATATGCATTGCATGTTTCCGTATAAAGCTTTTTGTTCCATGCAAGTTTTCCACTTACATGATGATGCAGATGTTGTGCAAGCATTGCATGTGTCCATACATGATGCACGTGTCTGGTTATTTTTATAAAGCAATTCTGATATGTGCTGTTATTTAAGAAAGTTTCCATCTGAGGCTTCATGCCTGTTATTTGACATCAAAATCAATGCTTTTCGTGTTTTGCTTGCTTTTATACATCAATCAATCCATTGCTTTAACCCTCAGGTGCTCTTCGTTTCGGAGTCACACTTGTTATTTCCGGTCAAAAGTGACCGGACACCTAAAAATGAAATTTTTGCCCTTTGAACTCCATCCCAGTAAAACCAATGCAATTTATTTTTGTTCAATAATATTTTTTCTTTTTAATTTTGTATTTTGAGCCAATTTGATGTTACTTATTAATATTTATGCAATATTTATGGTCCATTTTTGCCATAGAAAATAATACAAAAAAAGTTTTACCACTTAAATTGCTCGAATCATGACCTCAATTTTATTTTGTGTTCACATACCTGTTGCCATAAAAGTCACCAAGTTTCGTAATTTTCTGATGAACCTGTGATTTTTAAATATTCAAAACAAATTTCTTTAATCACAATTTATTGGTGTTTTTGTGTATAAAAGTGTGTGTGACGTGTGTGTGTGTGTGTGTGTGTGTGTGTGTGTGTGTGTGTGTGTGTGTGGGTGGGTATGTCTGTTTTGCACTCTTGACGTTTTAGAGTGTCACCCCTTCAATGCTGAGCACTTTTTTTCTGCATCTTGGCCGATTTGTAGATTGTACACACAAAGATTCTCAAAGCATTCATTTCGGCTCTGTCATTTTTGACCGAAGAGCACAAGTGTGACTATTTTTTTTTACAATCACTTAGCCTGCTCAGATCATGACCTCAATTTTTTTGTGTGTTCACATACCCAATCACCAGGTTTCTTAACATTCCGATGAAGCTGTGATTTTTAAAATTTCAAAACAGAAAATTTTTCGGTCAGAAATGACCGAAGAGCACCTGAGGGTTAAAGCTGTGTTGATGTGTGGTTCTGTCTCTAAAATGTGACATGGTCACATGTTTTCAGCTTAAGCTTTTGTTGATGTTTTGCATGCATGTCTTTTTATTTGTCTAAGTATTTGTAAGATGTCAAACATTCTGCAGCCCAAGTCTGAACATTTTCATCTGTTTGTCCCTCTACAGAACAGCTCACAGTTTATGAGACATGCAAAGAGAAGGAAACTATGCGTGGAAGACTTCAATAGAGCGCTGACGGTGGAGCAATACTGAGGTATCTCTTTGAATTCGTTTTTAATGTCAATGTGCATTATGGTGTTATTTGATACACTTTAACATACACTACCGGTCAAAAGTTTAAGATCTGTTAGATTTTTTTATGTTTTTAAAAGAAGTCACTTCTGCTCACTAAGGCTGCAATTTTTTGATCAAAAATACACAAAAAACACAGTAATATTGTGAAATATTATGACAATTTAAAATGACTTTTTTATGTTAATATATATTAAAATGTAATTTATTCCTCTGAAAAAAAGCTGAATTTTCAGCATCATTACTCCAGTCTTCAGTGTCACATGATCCTTCACAAATCACTCTAATATGATGATTTTATGCTCCAAAAACATGATTATTATCCATGTTGAAAACAGTGTTTTACATTTTTATTTCAGGATTCTTTGATGAATAGAAAGTTCAAAGAACAGCATTTATTTAATAAGAATATTTTCTAACATTATAAATGTCTTTACTGTAACTTTTGATCAATGTAACTCATCCTTGATGAATAGAAGTATTGATTTCTTATTTATTACCCCCAAAAATAAAATACAAATTCTTACTGACCCCAAACTTTTTAAAGGGTAGTGTTTAATGTAACAAAAGCTTTCCATTTCAGATAAAAGCTGTTCTTTTGAACTTTCTATTCATCAAAGAATCCTGAAATAAAAATGTAAAAAACTGTTTTCAACATGGATAATAATCATACATGTTTTTGGAGCATAAAATCATCATATTAGAGTGATTTGTGAAGGATCATGTGACACTGAAGACTGGAGTAATGATGCTGAAAATTCAGCTTTTTTTCAGAGGAATAAATTACATTTTAATATATATTAACATAAAGTCATTTTAAATTGTCATAATATTTCACAATATTACTGTGTTTTTTGTGTATTTTTTATAAAACAATTGCAGCCTTGGTGAGCAGAAGAGACTTCTTTTAAAAACATAAAAAAATCTTACCAATCTTAAACTTTTGACTGGTAGTGTATGTAGTACAGCAAGTGTAATGTTGCTCTCCATATTACAGACAGTTTGCGGCTACGGTGCACAAGACGCCTTACCGTTCCGTCCACTTAAGGAAGGAGAGCTTTTCTTTATAGAGGATCGGGAGGTAAATCTGGTGGAGTTGGCACTTGCTACCAACATCCCTAAAGGCTGTGCGGAAACGCTGGTTCGAGGTAAAGCGGGTAGCAGTTGTGAAATTTACTGAAATATATGATCCTGCAATTTTTAAAAAAGATTAATGTAGTCTGTTTTGTCTCATCTGCAGTGAATGTGTCATATCTTGATGGGAAAGGCAATCTCGAATCTCAAGGCACAGGTAAACCTGCTGTCAGTCTAATTTACATCAGGTCTGCGCTTTTTATATATAGTGAAACTCCTTTTATTTGAATTTATTATCACTAATCAATTATAATACATTTATTTAAAATCCCCTAATATAAACAAAACCATTAAACACTACAAAATACAGTGAATCTATCTAAAAAGGCACTAACCATTTCACATCACATCATCCATTATCATCATCAAAATAATATACTGTAAATATCAAATTAATCTCTCAGGTCTATCCCATGTTGATTTTATTATAACTTAACCTCTTGTTTCTTGTAGTGCCCACTGCGGTTCAGTCTCTATCAGAGGATCTCCTGAAGTATTACCAACAAATAACACGAGCCATTTTAGGAGAGGACCCACATCTCATGAAGGTACCTTTTAAAAGTTTGAGTCTGTAATTTTTATTTATTTATTGGTAGAAATGAAGAGTTCAGATGCAAAAGCCTCTTAAATGCCATTTGAAATTTTCTTTTTAGAAAAAAATTTTAGAAAAAAATTTCAAATGGCACTTAGAGGCTTTTGCATCTGAACTCTTCAAATGTTTTGTGAGCATTAAATCTGCTTATTAGAATTATTTCTGAAGGGTCAGGTGACACTGAAGACTGGAGGCTTAAAATTCAGTATTGCATCACAGGAATAAATATATTAAAATAGAAAACAAGTTATTTTAAATTGTAATCATATTTAAGAATAAAATCTTTCGGACCCTTGTATTTTACTGTAGTGATTTTATTTAAACCATTTAAAATACACATCAAAACACAGCTGATACTGAGACGTTTTGCTATGCTAGTATAATAATGTTTTACTTTGTCCATCAGGTGGCTTTGCTAGACCTCCAGTCCAATTCAAAGATCGCTGCCCTCCTGCCTTACTTCGTTTACGTCATCAGTGGGGTACGTTTTGTCCAGGATGTAAAAATGCATTAATTAATTTTTACCTTGTGTAATAATGCCTTTTTTGTAATCGCTGTAAAAGTCAGAGAATCTTGTTACATGACCACTGGCTATAGAGGGAATGCATTGACGTCACTTTCCCGCCGGAACAACCCCCCTCAGCCTGACTGAGTGGCAAAACATCTGCTGTGTGACTGGATTTAATAGGGGAAAATGCGACTAAAACGAACAATTTTATCAATTTAAACTAAATGTTGGACTCAATATAGTGTTCCTTACAGCTTACTAAAGATCCAGTGATCCATGGATATTCACATGCAGCCAGGAATCGTGTTGCCTGACATTTATGTTTGCCTGATTTCGACACCAGGGAAATAAAAGCAATGTAGACCTAAAATATAAAGCTCATTTGCCTGTGAACGCTTTAAATACAATATATGTAGGTCTAAATCCGGGTGATCACTTATATCAGTGTTATATAATATAGCCTATATATCATCATATCATCCAGCCCTAAAACTTTACAGTGTTTTTTTTTTTTTTTTTTTTTTTGGTCAGTGTTTATTATGAAACATCCAATAATGCAGAATATGCAATGATAAATATTTAATTGATGAGTTGTTTATATATATATATATACATACATACATATACATACATATACATACACTACCGGTCAAAGGTTTAGGGTCGGTAAGATTTTTTATGTTTTTAAAAGAAGTCTCTTCTGCTCACCAAGGCTGCAATTTTTTGATAAAAAATACACAAAAAAAACACAGTAATATTGTGAAATATTATGACAATTTAAAATGACTTTTTTATGTTAATATATATTAAAATGTAATTTATTCCTCTGAAAAAAGCTGAATTTTCAGCATCATTACTCCAGTCTTCAGTGTCACATGATCCTTCACAAATCACTCTAATATGATGATTTTATGCTCCAAAAACATGTATGATTATTATCCATGTTGAAAACAGTTTTTTACATTTTTATTTCAGGATTCTTTGATGAATAGAAAGTTCAAAAGAACAGCTTTTATCTGAAATGGAAAGCTTTTGTTACATTAAACACTACCCTTTAAAAAGTTTGGGGTCAGTAAGAATTTGTATTTTATTTTTGGGGGAAATAAATAAGAAATCAATACTTCTATTCATCAAGGATGAGTTACATTGATCAAAAGTTACAGTAAAGACATTTATAATGTTAGAAAAGATTCTAATTAAATAAAAGCTGTTCTTTGAACTTTCTATTCATCAAAGAATCCTGAAATAAAAATGTAAAAAACTGTTTTCAACATGGATAATAATCATACATGTTTTTGGAGCATAAAATCATCATATTAGAGTGATTTGTGAAGGATCATGTGACACTGAAGACTGGAGTAATGATGCTGAAAATTCAGCTTTTTTTCAGAGGAATAAATTACATTTTAATATATATTAACATAAAAAAGTCATTTTAAATTGTCATAATATTTCACAATATTACTGTGTTTTTTTGTGTATTTTTTAATCAAAAAATTGCAGCCTTGGTGAGCAGAAGAGACTTCTTTTAAAAACATAAAAAATCTTACCGATCTTAAACTTTTGACCGGTACTGTAAATATATATATATATATATATATATATATATATACACTCACCAGCCACTTTATTAGGTACACCTGTCCAACTGCTCGTTAACACTTAATTTCTAAGCAGCCAATCACATGGCGGCAACTCAGTGCATTTAGGCATGTAGACATGGTCAAGACAATCTCCTGCAGTTCAAACCGAGCATCAGTATGGGGAAGAAAGGTGATTTGAGTGACTTTGAACGTGGCATGATTGTTGGTGCCAGAAGGGCTGGTCTGAGTATTTCAGAAACTGCTAATCTACTGGGATTTTCACGCACAACCATCTCTAGGGTTTACAGAGAATGGTCCGAAAAGAAAAAAAACATCCAGTGAGCGGCAGTTCTGTGGGCGGAAATGCCTTGTTGATGCCAGAGGTCAGAGGAGAATGGCCAGACTGGTTTGAGCTGATAGAAGGGCAACAGTGACTCAAATAACCACCCGTTACAACCAAGGTGGGCAGAAGAGCATCTCTGAACGCACAGTACGTCGAACTTTGAGGCAGATGGGCTACAGCAGCAGAAGACCACCCCGGGTGCCACTCCTTTCAGCTAAGAACAGGAAACTGAGGCTACAATTTGCACAAGCTCATCGAAATTGGACAATAGAAGATTGGAAAAACGTTGCCTGGTCTGATGAGTCTCGATTTCAGCTGCGACATTCGGATGGTAGGGTCAGAATTTGGTGTCTACAACATGAAAGCATGGATCCATCCTGCCTTGTATCAACAGTTCAGGCTGGTGGTGGTGGTGTCATGGTGTGGGGAATATTTTCTTGGCACTCTTTGGGCCCCTTGGTACCAATTGAGCATCGTTGCAACGCCACAGCCTACCTGAGTATTGTTGCTGACCATGTCCATCCCTTTATGACCACAATGTACCCAACTTCTGATGGCTACTTTCAGCAGGATAATGCGCCATGTCATAAAGCTGGAATCATCTCAGACTGGTTTCGTGAACATGACAATGAGTTCGCTGTACTCAAATGGCCTCCACAGTCACCAGATCTCAATCCAATAGAGCATCTTTGGGATGTGGTGGAACGGGAGATTCGCATCATGGATGTGCAGCCGACAAATCTGCGGCAACTGTGTGATGCCATCATGTCAATATGGACCAAACTCCCTGAGGAATGCTTCCAGCACCTTGTTGAATCTATGCCACAAAGAATTGAGGCAGTTCTGAAGGCAAAAGGGTGTCGAACCCGTTACTAGCATGGGGTACCTAATAAAGTGGCCGGTGAGAGTATATATATATATATATATATATATAACAATACAAAATATATGGGTATGGCTTTACAGCTAAATTCAGCATATTGAAAACTGCAAATCCACCTTTTGCTTACTGGAGTCCAGTTGTTTTGATGCATTTGCTCCTCTTTCTATAGCAGTCTGTAAAAATATCCCTCCAATTTGTTGTCAAATCTAGTTGTACAGTGAATCGCAAAGCTCTTTCCCACTCTATATGTGTTGTGTTTGTTTTTCGCCACATTCACGCTGTAAACATATACAGCCGCTCAGTGTTTTTGCCACTCACTGTGAGGAACCGCAGCACTCCGGCCAACGGTGACGTCACGCGCATACCCTCTATTTGAACCATATTATAATCTATGGCCCTGTTCACTTTTGACCACTTCCTGAGTTAGTAGAAAAAGCCCATATATTTACCCACCCATAGACACTCCCCTTGAAGAAATCAGGTTGTAAGTGGACAAAAGAGGTGTAAACGGGAATGTCTTCCTCATCTACTTGTCATCCGATCGACCAAAACGCATCTTAATTCCAGGTGTAAACCGGGGCCTTTGATTCTTTCTTTTTCTCAGGTGAAGTCGGTAAGTCATGATCTGGACCAGTTAAACAGGCTATTACACATGGTGAAGAGTTTGGTGCAGAACCCGTACCTGTATCTGGGCTCGTACGTGCGTAGTTTGGTGTCCAGTGTCATGTACTGCATCCTGGAGCCTCTGGCTGCCTCCATCAACCCCCTCAATGATCACTGGACCCTGAGAGACTACGCAGCGCTTCTACTCAGCCATATTTTCTGGTATTTCTTGAGCATCCTACAGTAAAATATATTTTAATTTCATAAAAGTGGTTTGACTGATGGTTATCCCCATGTTGACTCGTAGGACACATGGTGATCTCGTGAGTGGGCTGTACCATCAGATCCTTCTGTCTCTGCAGAAAGTTCTTTCTGACCCAGTTCGACCTCTCTGTTCCCACTACGGCGCTGTAGTGGGTCTGCATGCTCTCGGCTGGAAGGTAAACGGCGGACAGCACAACACCCACAAATACACTTCTCACTCCCAAATGTCATACAGTTTTGTGTGTGTGTGTGTGTTTGCCACAGGCTGTTGAACGTGTGCTGTATCCTCACCTCCCTGCTTACTGGTCGAATTTACAAGCTGTGTTAGATGATTACTCTGTGTCCAACGCTCAGGTGAAAGCAGACGGCCACAAAGTCTACGGAGCCATTTTGGTGAGTAAAATACTTTAGTATAAAATTAACTTTAATATATTTTGAAATGCAGTCTCTATGACACATTTTATTTGGCCATTTTTTAAATTATATATATTAGGGATGCTCCGATCGATCGGCCAGAGATCGGTATCGGCTGATCATAACAATTTTTGACTTGATCGGTACTCACTAACTTGGCCGATCTTACAAACCGATCGTGATTTGATGACGTCAACGCGTGAGGACGTACGTGATGCTTATATTGGAGAATGTTTAATTAAACCTTATTTGTTACATCAGACTTCTCCATGTTGGAGTTTAAATGTTTCTATTTATTTTATTCTCTTTAACATTGAACAATGTTTAATTAAACCTAATGAGTTGTATCAAACCACTTCAATTTGTTCTTTTAGGAGTTTAAATGTTGTTTGATTTTTTTATTTTTTTATTTTGTCCTGCTCAGACTTGTATTGGACGATGTTTAAGTTACATCAGACTTCTCCATTTTAGGAGACTAAATGTTTATTTTGTCCTCCACAGTATTGGACAATGTTTAAATAAACCTTATGAGCTGCATTAAACTGTTCCATTTTGTTTATTTGTCTTATATTAAGTCAATTAAGCATCGGAATCGGTATTCGTTATCGGCCGATCACCATGACAAGAAATCGGTACTCGGTATCGGCTGCAAAAATCCTGATCGGAGCATCCCTAATATATATATTAGGGCTGTGCAAAAGTTAATTGCGATTAATCGCATCCAAAATAAAAGTCTGTGCTTAGATAATATATTTGTGTGTGCTGTATATAATTATTTTGTATATATAAATACCTATGCATGCATGTATATATTTAAGAAATATTTGCGCCTAAATTCTGTGTATGTATATATATATGTGTGTGTGTGTATATATATATATATATATATATATATATATATATATATATATACACACAAGGGCGTAACTTTGGGTCTACCATTGGGGGGTTAAACTTGCGCCATATTTATTAATTTATTTATTTATTGAATAATTTTCTTTTGTAAATGGTAATTTGCCGTTCCTGTATTAGAAATACATTGTGATACTTTTATTCCCCACTTCTGAGGTAGGAAAGGGTTCCGAGCCCCACCTGTCCCTAATCAACCCAACAAAATGTTAAGAAACTAACTTAGGCTTTAAGTTTAACTGTTAAAATGTATTTTATTAACATCACATTGTAAAAACTTAACATCCAATAACAGCATTAAAAACTTTCAAATAGAGAAAAAAAGAAAGTGCCATTATATTATCACTTTGCATGAAATACGACTCAAAAGTAAATAGAAAAATTGTGTTTGCATTTAGCCTCTAATAACATAAAATTCAGTAACTGAGAAAATACAAGTGTGGACTAACGTTAGTTGTTCTATTCATTTTATCACTTTGCAAACTCCATGCAAAAAGAACAAAAAATAAAATAATAATAATATCAAATTGAGCAGAAGCCAAACATTTGGCAAATTCCTAATAATGTACGTATAAGATAGCCTACCTAAAATACGTTGCGCATAGCCTACAGCAAAGGTGTTTTAACAACAAAACACATCCACTTGCACTATATTTGACAATCGGAATATCAAATCCTAATATAGCTAGCAAATTGTGAAATTCTGAATAAAAAAATAAATAAAAGCAGATCATCAGTCATTCAGCTGTTGTGGCTGCGGTGTGACAAGCAATGAAGGACGCGTCTCCATGGGAACCATAAAATGATACTAAGATCAATAACGGTCGCCTTGAAAAACTTTTAAACTTGCGTGTGAAAAGGTTAAGTAAGGCTTACATTTAAATGTGTCTTTGTTTTGTTTTGAATGTATGGTCAATAAATAAAGGAATTAAAAAGATGGGCACAAAACCTGTTTGTCGTGCCCCACTCGTCTCTATTGCCCAACAGTAGCCTGCGCCCACGCGCCACACTTTGAGAAACAGCTAACTTAGCAATGGGGTACTTCCGTTTGGTCAGGATTTTTCCTTTTTTGGAGCCGACCAACAATTAAAAAATCGTTGTCTGGCTGTCTTTCAATGTCCTTTCCATCTTTCTATCCGTTAGCATGCACCGTCAGCTATTTCCTCAAACCAATCATCCCAGCGACTGCGCAACATAGTAAACAAACTTGGTAGAGAAAGCGGGTTGGGTAATACCAAGTCGGTGCGGTGGGCAGAGGGTACATTACAGATTATTTAAAATATGATACTATCTTTCTTGCTTGCAAATGTATTTAATATTAATTCAGAATATTTCATATTTATTCTAATCTGAATGATGTGATGATATTGAGGGGGTTATATTAGCTGGGTCTGATTTTTGAGGGGGTCATAACCCCCCTAACCCCCCCCGCAAATTACGCCCATGTATATAAATACATAATCTATATTATATAAATATTTTATATATGAATAACACATTTTCTTAAATATATACATGCATGTGTGTGTATTTATATATACAAAATAATTATATACAGAAAAAACAGCACACAGAAAAAAATATATACAAACACAGACTTTTATTTTGGATGCGATTAATCGGAATTAATTTTTCCACAGCCCTAATATATATATATATATATATATATATACATATATGGAGAAATATAATGATCCTGGAGAAATAATAATATCCTGTATATAATAATAATAATATCCTGTATATAATAATATATCCTAGAGAAATATTATAATCCTAGAGAAATATAATGACTACATTATAATAATAATATAAAATAAAATACTAATAAAAAATATCACCATATGAGGTCTCCACAATATGAAGCCAAAACATTTTGTTATTTTCTTTTAAAGTATATAAATATATAATAAATAGAATTTTACTCATCATTATTTTTATTAAATTACATTACATTTGCTTAAATTATTAAATATCAACATACGAATTTTAATATGAAAATTCTGTGAAATAATATAATTTCTTCTAAATTAAAATATTAAACAATAAATATTAATATATATATATATATTTTTATTCTGTATTCTAAAATGACAATACTAGTATTTATTTCATAATTGTCTAAATTTCTGCATTAAGCTTTTATTTTGGTGGAATCAAAATAGCTTCTCTTTTGTTAACAACAGTCTATTATTGCAAATTTGGGAAGATGGTTGGCCCATTTTGTGTTTCCAAATGCACATTATAATCGACCCAAACAAACTACAGCACTTGCAAAGATGGAGGTTTTGTGTAATAGCATATAGTGCAAACCAAACCCCTCTAAGACACTGAGAACACTAGATTTATGAGCTGCTTGCATGTAAAAGAACACAGTGCCGCGCTTCACTCTGAAACAAGCGGCTCATATATTTATTTAATTAAATTACAGCCTGTAGAAGTCATATCAAAATCTTGATTAATTATGCAGCCCTATCTTCTAATCAACAGTCTATTAGCCCAGCTATAATGTCTCTAAACCTCAATTGACCACTTTATCTCCTGCCTGAAGGGGGCAGTAGAACGTTTGCTGAAGATGAAGGCACTCAGTTTGACCGTAGCAACAGAAGGAGGCGCTGCTGCTCTCCCGGGCACTGCCTCAGGGGCTGTGGGGTTCAGAGAAAGCTCACCTGGCCTCAGCCCACCGCCTGAACCCCTTTCTGAACCTCCTCTCGGCATTGCAAGTCATCTACAAGCAGGTGGAGCTGGCTGCCCATGGGAAGAGTGGACTCCTGTATCTCTTCCTGCAATGTACTGTGAACTTTACTCTTTTTTGGAGACAGTCTGGCTGCACGCTTCAGCACTGACCCGCCACTAGCTGGCGCCCCACCTGCGGGTCCCTGCCAACCACTAGAGGGCAGGAAAGAGCCAGTGAGTGTTGCCCCTAATCTTGAGAGTACACGCAAAATGCCCCAACTCACGGCCAGTATGAACATAAGCCCACGGCAAGATGGAAGCCCACGTACGGAACCACAACCACCCAGCCTGGCGGCAACCGCCCCGGGGAGGTATGAGTCAAACCACTTGAGTGCAACAGTCAGGTTCTGGAAGTAAAACTCCTATTCATTTGTTCCATGGGGAACTGATTGTTAATGATAACTTATAAACCTTTAAAAATTGACCTAACGTGAGCTACCAGGTTGGCAGTAGAATTCCTGGTGGAAAACTACACTACCCATGATTCTGCAAATTAATATCCACCAATCAGAGAGTCGCACAAGCAAATTGCACCAAAAGATGTCATAAGTCAGTCTCCCTATTTATATCAACATCTTTATATCAAATGTACACATCTCCCTCCTTTTTGATTTGAGTTGTCATTTGCAGTGCATCATGGGATTGTAGTCCTTTTCCCTTGTTGAAAACATTTTTTTCTGATATTGCTTCAAATCAAAGTTTGTAAGATTGTGATTCCCCTCATCACTGAAACAAATACTTTTAAACTTTCTTTTTAAAATCTATTTGGGGAAAATTAATGGGAAAAATTCTTCCAGAACCAAGGCCACTGAAAAAGTGGGCAAGCGCTGTTGCACTCTGATGACCTTTTGACCTTTAAGTCCTGCCTTAAATGGTTAATTCACCCAAAAACTAAAATTCTGTCATTAATTTCTCACCCTCGTGTCGTTCCAAACCCGTAAGACCTTTCTTCTTCGGAACACGAATGAAGATATTTTTGATGAAATCTGAGAGCTTTCTGTCCTTCCATTTACAGCAGCATCATTGCAACTTTCAAAGCCCATGAAAGGTGGTAAATGTGATAAAGTTAATATAGTCCATGTGATTACAGTGGTTCAACCTAAATATTAAGAAGCGATGAGAATATTTTTTGTGTGTGATGCCGACACAGGAGCTAGCCAATAATGAGCCGACGTTCTGACATAGAGCCCAGAAGCGCAGCTCTGTTTCTACGTCAACAGCCTAGGAGATGACATGGAAGAGAAGATATTGTTGAATAAAGTCCTTATTTTAGTTTTTTTTTTGTATTATCACTTCATAACATTAAAGGGATACTTCACTTTGAAATGAATTTTTGGTATGTTTTAGTTTACCTCAAAGGCATCCAAGATGTAGGTGTCTTTGTTTCCACAGTATTTTCAATTTTAATATTTTTAGGTCAAACCGTTTTTGTCTGTCAGTCATATAATGGAGGTCTATGGTCACCACCTCAAAGAGCATGCACAGAGAAGTCCAAATTAAGCATGATTTAATGACTCGTAAATGTAAGTACACATTGATGGCCTAAAGACACGAAACGAGCAGTTTGTTTGAGAAAACGAACAGTATTTATATCGTTTTTACCTCTTGTAACCACAGCCACGTCCAAGTGATCTGAGAGCGCGGAGCTTCGGTCTGCGCAAGCGCTGTGATCTCTCACGCGGTTGTGAAAAAAATTCAACGTTGTCTGTTGATATATCGAAATCGTCTTCCATTGCGATTTCCTTTATATATATAAATATGTTTAGATCTTCACGGTGAAAGGTAACGCTTCCAAAATCTCTGTGTAAACAATGAGTGACGTACACACGTGAGAGATCACTTCCGGCGCTTGCGCAGACCAATGTGCCCGTGCCCTCAGATCACCGCTCGTTTCGTGTCTTAGACCATCAATGTGTACTTACATTTACGAGTCATTAAATTATGTTTAATTTGAACTTCTCTGTGCATGCCCTTTGAGGTGGTGACCATAGACCTCCATTATATCTGACAGACAAGAACGGTTTGACCTAAAAATATCAAAATTGAAAATACTGCGGAAACAAAGACACCTACATCTTGGATGCCCTTGAGGTAAGATAAAACATACCAAAAAATATATTTCAAAGTGAACTATCCCTTTAAGTTTGAACCACTGTACTCACGTGGACTATTTTAATGATGTTTTTACTACCTTTCTGGGCCTTGGAAGTTGCAGTGACGTAGCTGTCAATTGAGGGACACAGAAAGCTCTCAGATTTCATCAAAAACTCTTCATTTGTGTTCCGAAGATGAACGAAAGTCTTAAGGGTTTGGAACAACATGAGGGTGAGAAATTAATGACAGAATTTTTATTTTTGGTTTAACTAATCATTTAAGTTATACTAACCAACACTACTTTAGCCAGTCTTGTCATTTAAAACGCTTAAAATTGTTTAACGAAGGTTTAAAAGGTCAAAAGGCATTTTCTCACCGGTGGTCTCTTTTTGTCCCGTGTTTACAGATCTCTTACCCGATCTTCCTCCTCCTCATCTTCCGTCTCACGTTCCAGGTCATCCTCATCACGTCCAGGACGTTCAACCAGCCAATCCCGAGATATTTTCCCTAAAGCCCGTTTTCCGCCGCCTCAGGCTGGACCTCCGGCATTCACTTTCATCATTGGTGGGCGGCAGATGGGACGACGCTGTCAGGGACGCCGCTTCCAGACAAGCTTTACTCCAACTCCGCCTCTTACTTCCCTCCCACCTCGTGCCTACGCCCACAAGCTACCAGTCATCGGGAGGGTCAGCAAACCTGTGCGCCGCTGGACGTGTTCCCACTACTCGCTTCATCTGCCTCTTTAAAATCCATGGACGATGTATGTGACGTTTAGAGAAACGTGAACTCGTAGACATCTCATCATTTGACTGCATCTTAGTAACTACAGGGGAAAATGCGATATGCTCTATGCAAATAAGGCAAGTATCATTTTGGGGAAATTTTGAATGAATAACCAGTGTTTTTACTCTTAACTCTTCTGATCAGTAGCATTAACTTTGAATTCTCTCATAGTTATGTCAGCA
Organism: Hybognathus amarus; assembly: GCA_030378365.1. NCBI lineage: Eukaryota > Metazoa > Chordata > Actinopteri > Cypriniformes > Leuciscidae > Hybognathus > Hybognathus amarus. The sequence continues at coordinate 215,256 of JAQIUQ010005113.1, forward strand.
TCTACTGCAAATAGTATAATAGAAAATAAAACCAAATAGAGTTGAAGATTATATTTACTGTATTTATAGCAGGATAAATCTACAGACACTGCTATACAATCGCCTTGTTTATTAGGGTATTTATGTATGTCATTTTGTTCCAACCTTGTTGAACTTTTTTGTAATGATGAAGGCCTAGAAAAATAAATACATTTTCTTATGTACTCGCAATATATTTTTATTTTGTATTTAAACTAGTGTTTATAATAGCGTTTGCAAAGATTTAACATTTTTACAAATTTTTACATAAAATATGTGGGTGCACTGTGTATAATTATTTTATATATATAAATACACACACATGCTTGTATATACTGTATGTAGATTTATATATAATTTATATTATATATATATATATATATATATATATATATATATATATATATATATATAATATTTATATATAAATATTTTTTTTCTTAAATATATATGCATGTGTGTATTTATATATATATATATTATTTTTTTCTTAAATATACATGCATGTGTGTTTTATTTATATATATATATATATATATACAAAATAATTATACGCAGTGCACCCACATATATTATCCAAATTAAACACAAACTTTTATTTTGGATGCGAATAATTGTGATTAATCGTTTGACAGCCCTAGCATTGCTTATTAAAAGTAATTTTCAAACAATTTCCAAGTCCATGATTCTACATTGTGGAATATTACTCATAAATGGAATATATTCAAGACCCAAGGCAAAAAAATTCACCTCAAGGTCAGACAGTGCAATGTAAAAAAACTGCAAGAAAAACCAAAAGCTACACCTTTAACTCAAGTTAAAGTTCATGACAGGACCAATAGAAAAAGACTGATCAAGTAAGGCATGTTTGGAAGGGTTGCCATGCAGGAGAAAGCTACTTCTTTCTAAAAAGAAAATGGCAACAAAGTTTTATTTGAACCAACCACATGACTTCTGGAACAATGTTCTTTGGACAGACAAGACCACAGTGGAGATGTGTCAAATGTGAGGCCTTCTCTCCCAACATCTAAAGCTTGTCTGAAATTGTCTCATGCAACAGGACAATGATACCAAGCATTAGAAACTTCCAGGCAGGTGAGTTGAGGTAAGTTTAAGCTAAACTCTACATGACATTGGTCCTCCAGGACCGAGGGCCAACATGGAACATGAACATCCTGGTTACTCATTGTATCTTTTCTACATTCTTCAAAATGTCTTAATTTTCCTTAGAAAATCAAATGGGTTTGGAACAACATGGTAGCTAAATGTCAGAATTAAAAATAAAATCCTGTAAGATATAAAGTTATGTTCTGATGACAACTGGTCTAAAGTGCAATCTCACTTTGAACATTTTGGGGCAACCAAAAAAGTCTGGTTTATGTTCTGTTGTACCAGACCAGAGAATGCTGATGGTGTCATAGATGGCCGCTAACCTAGCTGTTGCATTAAACTTTCAGTATGGTGTTGAACTTTCCATGTCAGAGCCCAGGTTTGGTTACACAGCACCCCATATTCTACCATCCTGAGAGAATACACTAACAAAACTAGTTTAATGGCTATATTTGTGGATAAAGCTCGGACTTTTCTGCGCGCTCACGCGTTCATCTTCATGATGATGGCATATGGCCTTTATGTCATCCTAGGTGCTGTTGTTTTGATGATATTAGAGCAACCTGAGGAGAATTTACTCGTTCAGGAGGTCCGTGAACTAAAAGCTCTTTTTTTGACAGAGAACCCGTGTGTTGAGGAAAGCAGTTTGGACGGGTTGTTAATGAACGTGCTTTCTGCGAGTAAACGTGGCGTGGCCGCGCTGGAATCCGACAGCGTTAAATGCAACTTCGACTTTACGTCGTCGCTGTTTTTCGTCATTACCTTCCTCACGACCACAGGTGAGCAGTCAGGCACCAGTTAAGATGTTGGTTGGATGTTTGAAATTGAAAACCATCGCTATGAATTTACTGAACACAATTCACAAACAATAATAATAACCGCTCTAGATACGCATCTAATATTCCAGTTATTTTATCTCACTTGTGGACGTGTTTACACAGCGAGGCGACAGTGTAGTTATTTATTTAAACATTCTTTATTTATTTGTCTGTTTTCTTCCTTTTATTCTTTCAAACTGTTTATACAGTCACGATGTAGCCTAGTTTTGATCAATATAAATCATTTTAAATATTAAGGTTAGTCAAGCGCACTACAAAACGTGGCAACACTTCATTTTAAGTGGACTTAGTTACACATTAGGCTACTACATGTGCTTACTGTAGTCATAGCAGTAAATTATGCATACTTGTAACTGACCCTCAACCGGAAGTCTATAGTTATTTAATATTAGGCTAAGTACTCAGTATTAAGTAGCCTATAATGTATATGTCACCTTAAAATAACCCAAAACATTGTCTATTCTTTAGATTAGAACTTATAGTATAGTATAGTTTAGTTCAAAATAATTAAAAATATTATCTACAGTCTACATAGTTAGTAGCCTACAAAACATGTGTTTGTTGTTTGTTTATTCTTTGTAATCCATTTATTTATCCTTAAGAACTTAGGATTGAGCATATATTGTTTCTTTAATTACTCTACAAACCAAATGCATGCTTGATTTATAGTTAAAACTAGCCCATTTCTTTATTTTAATCTCAATATTTAAGTCTACACACTCAATGCAAAATATATTACTTACTTATATTTTAAAACTATATTTTATTCATTTAAGGATACAGTCAACTTTGCAAATGCATGATTTATTGTTTTTTTTACATTATTTATTTTTATCTTAATATTTCAGTCGACACTCAATACAAGCTTTATCTATTTTTTATTTTTAATGTATGCATTTTTTATATTCAATTAACTAAAGAATGATAATCGACTGAATGAAGTTTGATTTGTCTGACATTGATTTGGTCCATCAGTATACCATACGGAGTAATTTTAACCCTCACATTTGTTAATAATTGTCAAAAATGAAAGATATTATCTTCACACTTTATACAAGTTTGCACTGTTTAATTTCTTTGCAGGTTATGGCACCACTGTGCCCCTTTCGGATGAGGGCCGTGTGTTCTGTGTTGTTTACTGTCTTGTGGGCATCCCATTCACCATGCTGCTGCTGTCCTGCCTCACTCGTGCCCTTCTGCCCCGGGTAACACACACTCCTATTCAGAACCTTCAAGTCTTCTGGGGACTGTCTCGCAACCATGCTGCGTTGCTGCACTGCAGTGTCCTTGCCTTTTGCACAGCGACATTGTTCTTTCTTCTACCTGCTGGTGCCCTGTGTCTGCTGGAGAACCACTGGAGTTACCTGGAGTCGCTGTATTTTTGTTTTGTCTCACTCAGCACAACTGGACTGGGTGACTACCTGCCGAGGAGGACGCAAAGCCAAGCAGCACGTCAGGTGCTGGAGTCTCGCAACCTCCTGTAAGTCCCAACACTTCCTTTTAGGACTTAAGTTAAGTCAACAAACCAATGCATGATCTAATTTATTATTTTATTGAATCTTTATGTAGGTTACCTGATGCTTGGGCTGATTGTCCTGCTTGTCGTTCTGGAAAGCTTCTGGGAACTCCAGCAGGTTCAAGCCATTCTGCATTTCTTCTCTGGACCAACGTGGCAGGGTGAGCTGAAGGGGGTGGGATTGGATGAGCTTGTGCTCAGTGGGGACATGGCAGGTCCACAAGACGAACCTCATTACACTCTTCCTATATCCACAATAACTTTCTCAGACTCACCTGCCAGTCCAACAGTAGAGCAGCCACCAAACTTTGACGTGCCACCCATGGCGACCTCCAAAGAAAATGATACCCCTTCCTCATAAGACCAAACTCCTCTCCAGGGGCCGGTTGCATAAACGGCTAAGACTAGTCTCACAACTTGGTCATCACATTTTTTCTGTTCATAACTGTTTCAAGTCAGTTTTATAAAAACATACATTGGTCTAATTTGATACTAGAAAGTAAAACTGATTGCCCCTTGACTCAATAGCTAGTTGGTTATGCTAATATTTAAGACGCAATCTTACCATAAGGGGTTTCTGTTTATGCAACCGGATCTGTGTCCTTCCACTACCACTACATAACTGATATAATAAAACTGGACATTGTAAAAAGTATAATGATATCCAGCAATGGTGTGCCTCCAAAACATGCAATGCTAGCTTTAATAACTAGAAGCTGGCAAACACTAGGTGGCCCTATTTGTTTATTTTTGTTTACTCTTTGGATTAGTCTGAGTGGTACATGCATTTATATTTATAATCTGTTTAATAAACAAGTTACATTTACAGTGCAGATTATATGAATGTAAAACATATATATTCAAAGATTATGAATTTATTATTAACCCTCTGGGGTTATTCGTTTAACAGTCACACTCAGGACCTTGTCCCAAGGGCGGGATTCATATTTAAAAAAGAAAATCATAATTTTTTTTTTTACTTGTTTTTTATAATATTTTTTCTTTTTCTTTTTTGGTGTTTTGAGAAAATTTCAAAAATAAAAAAAATTATAATTAGTATTAATGCAATAAATATGACCACATTTTCCCCTATTGAATATAATATAATTTTTTTTTTGTAATTTTTTTTTTTTTGTAATTTTTTTTAAAGCTGTATTTCATTTTGGAGTCAAGCCTAGGCCTCATAAAAGCAATTTTTGAAATTAGATGGATGCCATCTTGTGGACAAACAGAGCTTTTTAAAAATACAAAACACATGTTTAATCTGAATTTTTTGGTGTGTTTGTGTATAAAGGTGTGTTTGTGTGTGGATGTGTCTGTTTTGCACTCTTGATGTTTTATAGATTCACCCCTTCACTGTTGTGTGCTTTTTTTCAAGATCGTTGCTGATTTGTAGATTGTACGCACAAAAACACTCAGTTTTTTACAATTTTTGCCAATTTCCCATTAATTTCCTATGCGGGTCATTTTTGACCCGAAGGTCCTAAGTGTGACTATTTTTTTACGACCATTTAGACTTTTCAAATCCTGTCCCCAATTTTTTGGGATGTTCATATACCAAGTACCATTAAAGTCACCACGTTTCGGACCATTCCGATGAAGCTACGATTTAAAAAAAGTATACGCCATTTTTGCATTTATACGCCAAGTATACATCATTATTGACCCGAAGAACCCCAGAGGGTTAATTGGAAACCAAGATTGTCAAACATACTACTAGTCAAAGTTTGGGCACACTCATTCTTTATTATTATGTGTTTCATTTTACAATATTTTTGAAGAAGAGTGAAATGTAATTACTGTTTGTACCCAAAGTACAGCGCGCCTAAAGGGACATGGTGAAGAAGAAAAAAAAAAGGAGGAAAAATGACTTGGCAATGCTTTTGCGTAATCTCGCAATGGTTTTGTGTTCCCGCGAGAAATTTTGCGTTCACTTGCGAAGAGTTTTGTGAGCAAACGCAGAAATTTGTTTCTGCCACAGAATAAAACATTTTAAAAGATAATTGTGACTTTTTATCTCGGAATTCTAGACTTTTAGACTTTTTCTCTCTCTCTCTCAGAATTGTGAGATATAAACTCGCAATTGCATAAAGTCGTAATCGTGAGATATAAATTCTGAGAAAAAGTCAGAATGGAGACTTTTCAAAACTATGGAATCTTGTTTCCACCAACTAAATAAAAAAAGGTAATTGTGTCTTATAACTTGCAATTCTGAAATTTTTATTGTAATTCTGACTTAATTCGCAATTGCGAGTCAGAATGTCATAACTGTGAGATGTAAACACGGTTGCGTCAAAAAGTCACAATTACCTTTTTACTCCGATGGAAACAAGATTATAGTTTTGCAAGCGAATGCAAAGTTTCTCTAGGGAACGTAAAACATTTGCGAAAGAATTATTATTTTTCCTCCCATCTCTCAATTTTTTTTACCACCATGTCCCCCTAGTGGCTAGAGCAAGAACTATATGCAATCACATATAAGCGTCACTGTCACTTGATGCTGGATCTGTTGAAGGTGTCAGTGATGAAACTATTGATTTTGAAAATGATTGAATAATGATAGATTTTTGAGAATATGGTTGAGATTGCAAATATGAGCCAGATGCTGAATGTTTTGAGTAGATGAGCTCTGATGATGACAATGAAGATGGTAAAAAGCATCTGCTCAAATTGAACCCTTCCAAGTTCCAAAATGTACCGGTAATAGAATATGCTTTATTTGATTCTTTTGTAATTTATATAAATATCAAGAGTTTTTTGTATTATTGTGACAGTTAGAGAGCCATCCATGTTAGATATAAATCGAGTCGCTAAAGACCCAAATATGTAATAATGATTTGTGAAACAAAGGTTATTACATATTACATTAACCTTTGTTTTTCAAAAAATTATTACATATTTGGGTCTTTCAGCGACCCGGATTTATATCTAAAATGGAACTCATGTAGGTTTCTAATCATTATCACATATTTAGGTCTTTAACGGGATTTATATCTAACATGGAACTTACACTCACCGGCCACTTTATTAGGTACACCTGTCCAACTGCTCGTTAACACTTAATTTCTAAGCAGCCAATCACATGGCGGCAACTCAGTGCATTTAGGCATGTAGACATGGTCAAGACAATCTCCTGCAGTTCAAACCGAGCATCAGTATGGGGAAGAAAGGTGATTTGAGTGACTTTGAACGTGGCATGATTGTTGGTGCCAGAAGGGCTGGTCTGAGTATTTCAGAAACTGCTAATCTACTGGGATTTTCACGCACAACCATCTCTAGGGTTTACAGAGAATGGTCCGAAAAGAAAAAACATCCAGTGAGCGGCAGTTCTGTGGGCGGAAATGCCTTGTTGATGCCAGAGGTCAGAGGAGAATGGCCAGACTGGTTCGAGCTGATAGAAGGGCAACAGTGACTCAAATAACCACCCGTTACAACCAAGGTGGGCAGAAGAGCATCTCTGAACGCACAGTACGTCGAACTTTGAGGCAGATGGGCTACAGCAGCAGAAGACCACAGCGGGTGCCACTCCTTTCAGCTAAGAACAGGAAACTGAGGCTACAGATTTGCACAAGCTCATCGAAATTGGACAACAGAAGAATGGAAAAACGTTGCCTGGTCTGATGAGTCTCGATTTCTGCTGCGACATTTGGATGGTAGGGTCAGAATTTGGCGTCTACAACATGAAAGCATGGATCCATCCTGCCTTGTATCAACGGTTCAGGCTGGTGGTGGTGGTGTCATGGTGTGGGGAATATTTTCTTGGCACTCTTTGGGCCCCTTGGTACCAATTGAGCATCATTGCAACGCCACAGCCTACCTGAGTATTGTTGCTGACCATGTCCATCCCTTTATGACCACAATGTACCCAACTTCTGATGGCTACTTTCAGCAGGATAATGTGCCATGTCATAAAGCTGGAATCATCTCAGACTGGTTTCTTGAACATGACAATGAGTTCGCTGTACTCAAATGGCCTCCACAGTCACCAGATCTCAATCCAATAGAGCATCTTTGGGATGTGGTGGAACGGGAGATTCGCATCATGGATGTGCAGCCGAAAAATCTGCGGCAACTGTGTGATGCATCATGTCCTATATATGGACCAAACTCCCTGAGGAATGCTTCCAGCACCTTGTTGAATCTATGCCACGAAGAATTGAGGCAGTTCTGAAGGCAAAAGTGGGTCCAACCCGTTACTAGCATGGGGTACCTAATAAAGTGGCTGGTGAGTGTATGGTTTCACACAAAAAAGTGCTCAAATTCATTCAAAGAAAAAGAATAAGTAAATAAATACATTTACCAAATTGGGTGAATGTCTTTCTTCTGTTTTGAAGATATTTTGAAGAATGTTTGTAACCAAACAGTTGTGAGGCACCATTGACTTCCATGGTATTTTTTTCTCCTACTATGGGAGTCAATGGTGCCCACAACTGTTTGGTTACAAACATTCTTCAAAATATCAGTTCAACAGAAGAAAGATATCTGTACAGGTTTGGAACAACCTGATGGGAGTGTAAATGATGACTGAATTTTCATTTTTGGGAAAACTATCCCTTTAGTATTTATTTGACCACATTCAGCCTCTTCTATTCAAAATGAGATGTTTGTGTTTAACATGTTGTTCTTCATAGTTACAGCAGGGAGCAGGTGTGTGTCTTTGTGTGGGATGGTGACTCAGAATCTGTGCCCAGCACTGCCTCTCCTCAGCCAGTCTGACATAAACACACTCTGCAAATGAGGTCATACACTGCTATTATGGTCTTCAGTCATTTACTGTCCAATTCTGCAGTAGCCTACTTGTGCTGAAGCGCAGGGTGCATTTTAAAATCGTTACATGCTTCTTGTGTGTGTGAGAGAGAGAAGGATTGAAGTAAAGCCGGTGCAGTGCTGCATGGGTAATTAAACATCAACCCATTTTTTGTCACATGAATGAAATGTTTGTTTAATAAGCCTCATTTTAAGACCCAAGAACGGTTAAAAATAGCAAATGCATATAGTATAAAAATAGAAAATGAGTAAGATTGCATCCCCTCGCATTATCCCAAAGGCAGACCTGCTGACATCTGTTAACAAACACAGTACACGAGTCCTTACCCGAAAGAGGCGTGACCTGAACTTCCCAGAGGAGTTGCAGAAATGATAGGGGCTTCCCTGCGTGAGGCATAAACAACATTTCAATCCTCAGCAGTTCTTTTGAACGAGCTTACAGCGCTCATTAAATCAGAACTTTTAACATTCAAATGGCATTAACATATTTTTCACCAATGTAGCTTGCCTGTTTTATATTGATATGACCTTTTTACCATAGTGTCTAATGGTTTCACCCTGTCAACTGCTCTTTCTTTCAGATTGACAGTCAGCAGGTGCCACATGCATGTCTATATTTATCATGGGGGTTTAAATGTTATCTTTGATCTTGAACAGATGGAGTAACATTACCACAATCTAGTTTTCCACACCTAAAGAGAGAGATCACAAATTGTTACTTTCCTGTGAAATGAAGGTCATATTGTCAAACTGTGCTCTCAGAATGTTACATATGAGAGATTGGACATCAGGACTGTGGGATTGCGGCAAGTCTCAAATGTCCAAAAATAATTTTTGATCAGTTTCTTCATTGTTCAAATCAGTTACTTGGCCTGATCGGTAACACTTTACTTGAAGGGGTGTCGAAAAGAAATTAAGGTTTTTGATGAAAACATCTCCATATAATGGACTTCAATGGGAACCAAACGGTTCAAGGTCCAAAAGACAGTTTCAGTGCAAACTTCAAACTGTTCAAAGGGCTTTAAACGATTTCAGATGATGAATAAGGGTCTTATCAAGCGAAACGATCGCGCATTTAATAAATAAATAACAAAGTTTAAGTTTTATAAGCTCAAATGGTTCGCCTTGCTCTGTTCTGTGATACACGTTCGCGACTCTCCTGTTTGAACTCGTTCATCAAAATGAACAAATCTTTTTTCGTGTCATTTGGTTCAACGAACGAAATGAATGAGTTGACTCTGGAAAAGATTCGTTCATTTTGATGAGCGAGTTCGAACAGGAGAGTCACGCATCACAGAACAGAGCAGAGGCGACCATTTGAGCTCATGAAACTTTGTTTTCTCATCAAACTTAATTTTTTTTTTTTAAGAGGGATCACTTGATAAGACCCTTATTCATCATCTGAAATCATTTAAAGCCCTTTGGAACAGTTTGCAGTGGAACTGTCTTTTGGACCTTAAACTGTTTGGTTCCCATTTAAATCCTGGAATGTTTTCATCAAAAACCTTAATTTCTTTTTGACTGAAGAAAGAATGTCATGGACATCTTGGATGACATGGGGGTGAGTAAATTTTCAGCAAAAGTTTTTTTTTTTTTTTAAAGTGAACTACTCCTTTAATGACAGTTGTCACAAACATGCTTTAAAACTTCCTTTATATTCATAACATATGTCATGTTATGATTACTGAAGGTGTCATGTTTGTCTTATGCACATCCCTTCAAGTAAAGTGTTACCGAATTGGATTTTTACAAAAATAAATTCTAAGTCAATCAGACATATTTCTAGGTCACTATAGTGAAATGTAAGTACATTTGTGACATGCTGAGGATTCCTCTGTTCAGAAGGTCAGATGTTTTTGCTTCAATTGAAGCACAAGATGCTCTTTGTATCAAATCATGCTGGAGAACGTGATCGGTTCTTGACAGACATTTGAAGTTTGTGTCATCTCGAGGTGCCGACTCTTATTGAATCTCATTTAATGAAATGGGCAAAGTCTGCTGAGAAATTAAGAAATTAATGCAGCACTCAAATCATTATGCCGATAATATCATTAGTATACGGTTCAAAAGTTTGGGGGTCACTATGACGTTTCTCTTTTTAAGTGGATTTTAATCAAATGTCTTATGACCATAATATTATTGCTGTTGTAGTTACTCTATATATGAAGAGTTCAGATGCAAAAGCCTCTAAATGCTATTTGATATTTTCTTCTAAAATGATCATTTTTATCAAGCTTGTATATTTAAGTTCAGTAATTTCACATAAATGGCAATGAAGATTACCTATTAATTGTCATTTAAGTGAAATTACTGAACTTAAATATACAACCGTGATAAAAATGGTCATTTTAAGAGAGAAAGTTTCAAATGGCATTTAGAGGCTTTTGCATCTGAACTCTTCATAGTTTTTATAATTACTCTAGTTTTCTGTGTCAGATGATCTTTCAGAAATAATTCTAATATGACTGGTTTGCTGCTCAAGAAACATTTCTGATTCTTATCAATTAAAAAAAAATAGTTTGCTGAAACTATATTTCAGGATTCAATAAATATTGCTTGTTTAACTTAAAAAATGATGTAACCTGGTTGCCTTAATTTTAAGTTCATTGAAATGGAAAAAGTGAGTTAATACAATGAAGGATAATGATTGAATCATCAGAAACTCAAAAATTATATGTTATCTGAACTGAATAAATGATTTAAGTTGATTTGACAAAAGAAAAAATGTTGTAATTACTAATCATGAAAAGATTTTTTTTACAGTGTAGAAATATTAAACATTTATTCTGGACATTTTTGGTAACAATGTAAATGTCTTAACTATAACTTGATCAATTTCATTCCCAAAGCTTATGAACGTGGTATATATTTTATAAATTGTGATCTTCACGGCTGTTGGTTAAAGGATGGAAATATGCTGTATTTTAAGAAATGTATACCAATGGCACTCTGGTTTGTTTAGGTTTTTCTTTTTAGGACATTTCCTGCGGTTAATACTTGGGCATGGAGAGGTCAATGCTACAGGAAACAGGAAATACTGAGACACGCTCAATTAACAGGAAGTGTATGAGCAGGAACCTTATTCAGTGATCCGTGTGAGTTTTTGTTACGTCTCTCTCCTCCCTTTCCCTATCCATCTTTCATCGCTCTGTTATTTTTGGATTGATGAACAAATTAAAACTGACTTAATGAATCTGTTGTTAAATCCCAGAAAGGACTCTGAAGAGAAATTGCTCATATAGAACAAGTTAACCGCACCAAAGTGACCATTTTGCACCCTGTTTAGGCGTTTGGGATTGATTTGGGGCATCATTTTCAATGACTGTGACAACGCAGAGCTTCAGAGATTTGTCTTCACTGTAAAAATTAAAAAACGATTAAATACTGGTAGATGTGGTTGCCAGCATCATACCGTACCGTAAAAATTACGATATGTTACTGTTTTGAAATAAACAGCTAAATACCGTATTGTCAGCTACAGTATACAACTTTAATTTAACAGCTATATGCTCAAACACAAAACAGTAACACACCGTATAGTTACGGGATGATGCTGGCAACCACAGCTGCCAGTAGTTTACCGTTTTTTACAGGATTTTTATTTACAGTCATGCAAATATTGGTTTTGGACTTGGCACACTTGCCACATCTTCATGTAATTCTGCTTATCTAAACTCTAGAATCAGCCCAGATCATGATGTCTGCAAAACTGATCTCATCATAATAATAACATAATACCAGGCTACCTGCTGCACAATATACCTGTTGTTTTTGCCACACCTAAACATTGTTCAAACAGGATGACTGTGCTGTACTGAACAAGACCTAACAGTATCAGATATAGAAGTAATGCAAAATAATATTCCACTCTTGTTAACATTAGTAAGGAGTTTTATGCTATTGTTTGAAGCACAGTAAAAACTGCTCACATGGTGACCTTTAACCTTCAACAGAGTGTTTTGAATAGCCCTGCCAACCTCCATTCTCTTCAACAAGACAAACTGCTTCCCACGGCAAGGTAAGACAGCACAATGAAATATTACTTCACCTTACCCAGCAGGGGAGATCTGTGCTATCTTTCACTCCTTAAAGGAGTAGTTCACTTAGTAAAACTTTTGCTGATAATTTACTCACCCCATGTCATCCAAGATGTCCATGTCTTTCTTTCTTCAGTTGAAAGAAATTAAGGTTTTTTTGATGAAAACATTCCAGGATTTTCTCCATATAATGGACTTCAATGGGAACCGAAACGGTTCAAGGTCCAAATGAGAGTTTCAGTGCAGCTTCAAAGGGCTTTAAACGACACCAGGCGAATGAATAAGGGTCTTAGGACCCTTTGAGTCATGACTCAAAAAAGATTTGTTCAATTTGATGAATGAGTTTGAACAGGAGAGTCATCAGACGCTCATCACAAAACCGAGCAAGGCGAGCATTTGAGCTTATAAAACTTAAACTTTATTATTTATTTTAGAAATGACTGACTGTTTTCGCTAGATATGACCCTTATTCATCGTCTGGTGTCGTTTAAAGCCCTTTAAAGCTGAACTGAAACTCTCATTTGGACCTTGAACTGTTTGGTTCCCATTAGAAGTGCATTATATGGAGAAAATCCTGGAATGTTTTCATCAAAAACCTTAATTTCTTTTTCGAACTGAAGGAATCATAATCACCTATATTGATAATATAATTTATACACTACAGATTAAAAGTTTGTGAAACAGAAAAATAATTATTAAGCACAAAGCAATTCGTGATATGCAGTTTCTTTGAATTGTTTTATTAGGCAAAAAGTTGTTGATATTCAGAAATAGGCTATGCATCTGTTGTTAGTGACCCTACAAGTTTTAATAAACCAGCAAAATGTTAGTAATTTATATATTTGAGTAAAAGGGGAAGTGCTGGATATATTTGGCCACTTCTATAGATTATATTAATAGATTAGCTTACTGTTTACCCAAAATCTGAATTTTTGCTGAGGATTGCAAAACTTGCAAAACCGCATGCAAACAATCATTTCTGTAATTGATCTGTTTCTGTTCTCAAATCCTCACCCCTATTATATTAATATGCAAAAGAGCTACAATAATAGTGAAATAAGGCTATTTTTCCATATCTAACACATGGATACTTGAATAATAAGCCAGTTGTATTAATGACTGAATAATAGCTACCCTTTCTGTTCTTCCAGGCCAGCCACTCTTCAATGGGAGTGCAGGATATGTCAGTTCATCGCAAGTGTTTGGGTATGTTTCCTCTGATCTGTCTGCGCTTATCTTCACTTGACATTTGGAGCGTGTGTGTGTGTGTGTGCGCGTGTGTGAGTGAGAGGCGGCGGTGGCGCGCGGAGCTGCCATCCCTGAGACATCGGGGCTAGGCGAAGTGACACAGCAGTTCCCACGATGTCTTTTTAATTCACCACTCTCTTCTGTGAGGAATCGTCTAATTCACGTGCTGTAATCATGACATCGGTTTGGAAGAGACTTCAGCGTGCTGGAAAAAGAGCGTCGAAGTTTCAGTTTGCCGCGTCCTTTCAAGAACTCACCGTAGAGTGCACTAAGAAGTGGTAAGAAATGCGATTTTACTTTTCATTTTCATGTGTTGTCGTTATAAATGTATAATAAATACAGTATCATGTGTTTAACGTTTCTTTTAAAGTCTGACGTAGCTGCAGTGACGCCGGTTAAGCGATATACGATTAGAACATAAACAACGAAGCTCGTGCGCGTGCAGTGTATGCAGGCAGGGTGTAGTTTACTGAGTGGTGTGGTTAGCTAGTTAAAGTTCAAGAATGAACCGTATCAGAGGGCTTGTTTACTCTGTCAAGTACTTTCTGTAGTAGTAGTAGTAGTGAGTTTTGAGTCACCCATAGGCTACCTTCGCTTACTTCCGTTTTACTTTCAGTTCTCCGGTGCCACTTGAAGCGCATCTTCAAGGACAGCCATTCGCAGCTTCATTAGAGGCTTTTAATGTGATGTTTTTGCAGATGTTGATAAATGAAGCTCTGAGCACTCACCACAGCCATGTATTTCCCCATTTAAAAATATTTTTATCAAAATTTGCTTTTGTTTAATTTGAATCGTTTCACATCTACTCAACTGCATGACGTTGATTTAAACAGTTTTAAAGGGTTTTCCTTTACTATCCTGTCCAGTTTGTTCATTTAAGAGCAGTTCATTTTGTCTAAAACTATCTTCAAGCATAAGATTTTTGAGATTTAGTTGATTGATAAACTCAAAGATAAAGTCAAGTGACTTGATTGGCAGTGTGACAAGTCCAAAATGACCTTGCATGTGACACTTGGGTCTGTCTCAATGTTTTGATAGTCTCTTTTATTTGTTAAATGCATTGATTATTTCAGATTCAGGTTATTGAACTAAAACTAACCCCCAATGATAATTAATCAAATTTATAAACCGTATTGATCCTCCAACGCAGACAGGAAACTGTCATTTTTATTTAGTTAGAGGCAGGAAATAAATCATTAGATTATTGTTATTATTACAACATTAACATTATTAATTATTCTTGTTCTCTGGAACAGATCATTTGAAGAGTTCAGATGCAAAAGCCAAATGCCATTTGAAAATTTCTTCTTAAAATGATCATTTTTATCAAGCCTGTATATTTAAGTTAAGTAATTTCACTTAAATGGCAATGAAGATTACCTATTAATTGTCATTTAAGTGAAATTACTGAACTTAAATATACAAGCTTGATAAAAATGGTCATTTTAGAAGAAAATTTCAAATGGCATTTAGAGGCTTTTGCATCTGAACTCTTCATTTCCAAATAACAAATAGTTTCTAGGTCTTACTTTATACATGTGCAAGTCCATATACTTCATCATACAGTCTGTGTTAAGAAAATGTGGCTAGCTTAGAAGAATTTGTAGAATGGAAATGACTGGAATTGAATGATTAGAAAGTATGTCAATGTTTTTTTTATTATTTTTTTTAATGGAAAAATAGCAACAAACATAGAAAGCATAAAGGGATGTTGTATCATAGGTGTAGACATGCCTTTATTGTTGGCAGAAGCAATTTCACTTTCAGACTCTCCACTGCATATTTAGACATATTTATATGTATATTTATATTATCGCTCAGATTTTTGGTTTGGTAAGATTTTGTTTTTGAACTCTGTTGCTCACCAAGGCTGCATTTATTGAATCAAAAATACACAAGAAAAATAGAAATATTGTGGAATAATATTTTAATTTAAAATACCTGTTTTCTATCTGTATGTATTTTAAATGTAATTTACTAATGTGATGCAAAGCTGAATTTTCAGCATAATTACTCCTTTTCTTCAGCCATTCAAATATGCTGAATTGCTTAAGAAACATTTCTTATTATTATCAATGTTGGAAATAGTTGGGCTGCCTAATGTTTCTGTGGAATCCGTGATCCTTCACTCAGGATCAGAAATGTACTGCAATTATGTGGAATAGAAGACTTTACTGTCACTTCTTTCCATGTTGAATAAAAGTTTTTTTTTTTTTTACATACTGAACGTTAATGATAGTGTATTTTATGGAACATTTATGGAGTGATATTTCAGTATGGGGGAGACCTGTGATGAAAGTAACACCATTTGTTTGAGCATCAGTTACTCCATAGTTATTTTTGCTATATCTCTCAAAATTTAGTAAATGGTTGGCAAATTTGTCAGCTACAATTATAACTCTCTTGGACATGTACAACACAATCACAAATTATATGAGTTATGTCAAACACAAAGAGTTTTGTTGTTACAACCTATCCCACTACTGGGCTGAGTTGGATCACAGGCTGGGGAACGATGTTACAATGAGAGCTAATTTGCTGAAATATGATCCACATAATCTAAAGTATGCAAGAATGTTATTGAATAATCAGTTTTTAATAAAGTGAGCCACTTAAAGTAACATAAAACATTGTATTGTATTTCTTTAAAGTCCCCATGAATTCAAAATTGACCATATACTTAATTTGTTTGCCTAACTTGATTGTTATGTGGTGAACAATTCATCCATGCAAGGCTTTGTAATCTTTAATCAAAATCTGAAAATTCCCCTCCCCTCTGCATTGGAAGACCTTCCCTGATGACGTAGGTTTGCTGGTTTGGGTGTCTGCTTAACATCCGTAACCACGGCCCTCCAAATGACGGTAGACCGGCTGCCTGTGTGTTTGCGAGCATTGGCAGAGTGGGAAACGAGAGATGGCGAGGAGGTGCATTTTTGGTTGTGGCACTCATGGGTTTGTGAGTTACACGGTTACTATCATAACGGTTAAGGTTGCAGCAGTAGTAGCAAATAAAAATAGTTTTATATTTCCAATTAGTATTTCACCTACTTTTCCAGATCCAATCAGGTGCTAGTTGGGAAAAAAAATTAACGCCCACTATTTTACCTCATTTATTATTCCGTTTCTCTCAAAAATAATCACATTCGTTTGCAACTTCCAGTTCACGGGGACTTTAAGGACTTTAAATTTAGCACAAAACAATTGCCATGTGTGTTTGTGTGTGTGCTGTATTCCTGGCTGTCACATAACAGTTCACTCACTAGATTGCCATCCACCTATTTTATGTGAATTTTGGGATATTGCATAAAAAAAGGTCCCACTTTATATTAAGTGGCTTTAAGTACTATGTACTTACATTGAAATTAATAATTTGATACAATGGACTTATTGTGTACATACATGTTTTTACATTGTACTTATACTTTAAAAATACCAGCATGTAATTACAGCTGTAATTAATTTATGTAATTACATTTGTAATTACACAGTTGACCCATCCCTCACACCTTAACCTACCCTTAAACCTACCCATACCACCACACCTGTCCCTAACCTTACCCATATCATACCTCAATAGCAGCAAAAGTGTTTTACAATACAACAGGACCACAATAATACGTTGTACTTATTTTTGATGTAAGTACATAGTACTTAAAGCCACTTAATATAAAGTGGGACCAAAAAAACGTTGGATGGAAATACAGAGATATGCATACATTCTTAAAATGTGCACAAAAAACAACGTATGTACTCAGATGAGGTGAATAATGCTCTTCATAAGAAGACGTGCATTAACTATGATGGAAACATATACTACAGTAAATTCCTAAATGCACAACAAAAATTTAGTGTACATTTTTTTAAAAAGTTTTAACAGTGGATGTGATTGATAACTGGAATCATAAGGGTTGGTTGTTCATTAACATTTTAATGAACTGATACACTATCCCCACCCCTAACAGCCATAACTTAGCTATACCAGTATGGGTTTGAAGTTAGCATGAATCCAAAGCCTAAAATGAAACTAGAGAATAGCTACTTTAGATGCAAGTCAAATAACTGTATCTACAATGCAATGATTGCTAGGCAAACATAATCTTGATAAAAATTGAAAAAATCTTTTTTTTGTTCATAAAATGCAGTGTTGCTCACAGTACAGGGCTTGACATTAACTTTTTGAGGCACTTGTCCTTCGGACAAGTACATTTATGTTTCACTTGTCCATGCACAAAAGTCACTTGTCCAGGGTAAAGATTTATAATTTTATCTCAGGGCTGCACGATTTGGGGAAAATGTCATATTGCGATTATTGAGGTCAATATTGCGGTTGTGATATGCGATTGCGATATAATAAACAAATGGTTTCATGAGTCAACTTGTTTGGTTCTAAACCAAATGACTATAGTGATAATTCTGAAATTAGCAATAGCCTACAACTAAATGATTGATAACACCTATAATGATCAATAAGCCATTGATGTCTGAATAAAAATGAACTGTCTAACAGGTAGGACATATACAGAAATTGAATAAAGTTATCAAACAGTCTGCGCTGCATAAATTATAAATTATTATAGACTACTCCTTATTAAAGCTACTCAAGTTCTTTAGTCAAGAGCAGTGAGTAATTTTCTCTGTTCCCTTTGTTCTTTCATTAACTTTACTGACAGAATGCTTTATTGGTAGCTGGCCCTTTAAGAGCAGCCGCTGTGGACAGAGACGCGGATCTCACACGCGCCTCATTCTCTCACGAGTCACAACTCTTTATGTCCATCATAAGACTGCTCTTATGTTATGAAGATACTCGACAAATGACATTTTGGCTTAATTGTGTGTGTTGTTGATGTTCGTTCAAGCGCGAAAGAGAACTTCTGTCGACGCGGTCTGTGCATGCGCATTATACTGACGCGCGTCTTCTGTGAGTCACATTCAGGAACATTCACAGGCAGCACGGAAAATGTGTTCGTTTCAGAATCGGTAAAATTAAATCTGTAAAATAGACGTAACGAGTGGCACATAACGTGAAGTAACATGGCATTTTATTTTGTTTAAAATTTAACTTGTCCGGTCAGACAACTAATTTCTCTTCTACTTGTCCTACAAAAATTCCACTTGTCCCGGACAAGCGGACAAGCCTTAATGTCGAGCCCTGCAGTAACATGCTACCTACGTTTATTCGAGTGTCTAATATTGATATCTGACCGTTACAACTGACCCTGTGTTACTTGCAACACTCCCCGGTCTCCCCCTATTCATCAACATGAAGGAGATTGAATAGATTTGACTAACTGCCCTGCTGATGTCATCTGACTTCTGTGGCCATTGACAGTGTGTCTTGTGTAGTCACATGACTTCAGTGACTCCAAGACTGACCTCAGAACAGCTGTTTGATTCCATCAGTTCAATGACTAGGCTATGAATGTCAAATGTGGTCAGTGTACAACTGTCTACAACAGTCTTGGTAAGTCTGATCTCGCATAACATGAAAAAAAGAAAATGTGTTTGCACTTAAGTTTAAACATGGCACCATGGAATACCTGAAGTGTGCAGTGGGCTTTGATTCCTTCCCTTCTTATGCAGGTTTAGCACAGCAGCTTTATATCAATCCATGTGCCATTTCCCTGTCTATTTACTGTTGACCCCATGACTGTCACCACGTCGCTTGGCCTCTTGCATCCATTCACACAGCTGTTGCTGACACTGACCTGCAATACCAGACCCCAGAGGCCCATGATTCTCTCTCTCCACCTTTCCTTTCCTTTATTATGACTTCAGAAAACCACGTTAACATGCGTGAGACGTACGACACTGGTTTTCATCAGTTTGAGGAAATTATTTTATAAAAGCACGTTATGTCCCTTTTATTTGTCTGATCGAGCACTTTTCCAGGTGTGCTATTGAGTGATAGATAGAACAGGTGGCTTGCATGGGATCCCTGGAAACGGTTCTTTGAGGCAAATACATATCCCAAGATTATAGGAATGGCCTGAACAATATGAGATTTGCATAACTGCATAGTCATTTGCATGTAAATAGTTTATGGTTGGTCGTAGCTTGTACTTTTGTGTTGTTGCATTAATAATGCAAACAAAATCAACATTGTTTCACTTTTGTCATGTCAAAACTAGTACTCAAGCATAGCTTTTGAGAAATAGATTAAAGGTAATTTGTCAAAAAAACAAAAAACAAACCAGATAAAATTAGACACTGGATGCAAAACATTTCCATGACTATGAGGAAATAGCGTAGAAGTTAAACAGCTAATCTAATGTTAGTGTAAAGAGAGACCACACCCTCCATAGAGAGAGAGATAAGTTTGACAAATGCACTGGGGTAAAGTAGAGCAAGTCTCAGGTTATACTTCACAATCACGCACCTCAGTCATATAGCTTACAATTAACTTGCACTTCTCTTTTGAAAAAGGTAATATTTTAATTAAGTCAATATATTTATTGTTATTACTATTTTATTTTTGCCTGATGTCCATTTATCAAGGTTAGTTTTTTTTTTTGCATTGAAAATTTATGCTAATCAGGAATTATGCAAAAATATTATTAATCTCTGATTTTAATCATACAGAATAGGTATTGTTGGCGTTTCAATGTAGGCGGCCAAGTATTCATCTGTCTGATGTCAGAAAGTTGTGGAAGAATAGAGGGAAGCATTGTTTCAATAAATGCTCTGTTTAAAACTGGGGAGAAAGTTTTGAGATGAAAATTACAGTATGTTTTCTTAGTACAATGAACCCTTTTATCCTAAAAGATTCCCTGAAGCTATGACCCCTTCTAAATTTGTTTGTTTAGTTAAATGATGTAGTGCTTTGGAATTTAGGAATGGACATATTTGAAGGCTTTTCACACAAAAAGGAAAAAAATTGTCATGAATTATTCACCCTCATTTCATTCAAAACCCTTTCAGTTCATCTTTGCAACACAAATAAAGATCTTTTAAATGAAATCTGAATGATTTCTGTCCCTCCATTGACTGCTATGCAACTATAACTTTGACCCTTCAAAAAATTCGTAAGAGATCGTGAAACTGAATCCATATGAATTGAGCTTTTAGTCCAAATTTTCTGAGACTGAGATCGCTTTATATGATGAACAGATTGAATTTAGGCTTAAATTCACATACAAACATGGGCAGTGTTAGAAATCACCCCCTATGACCGTCATTTACTATTCCCTACATTACTCCACTAATATTGTCCACATGAACACTATTAAGCCCTATTCGCATTAGGTTAGTATTTATCTGGTGACCTTTAGTAATTTGTAATAATTGCGGAGTTTGTCTGTGATCTTAATCCCAGTGCGAAAATTGGCCATGTCTGTAATTTGTAAAGTAAAAACTCCCCCGCAAATTACCTACTATATTTCGCCGAACACCGAGGTCCTGTGATAATATTAGTCCCAGTGCGAATCGACATCTCTGTGATTTGGCCGGTATCGGTATATAATTTTTTGAAGGTTTTTGTTTCATCTGCGTCTTTTTATCCATCTTTCGCGGAGAATAGAGGCTGAGTTGGAGTGTTTTGATGGTATTTTGGGTGCGGGGTCATATCGCTAACAACTATACAATTTGCAGAAATAGAAAGCAAAAACAAAAAGAACGATTAGATGGAGATGAATGATATGTTTAGCAGGATACGGTAAGGACAATTCTTCTGTTTATTATATACAGCTAGACATAACGACAAGACATTTCAAAGATAGCTTAATGACATATAGTATGAGACATCAGAGAGATAAGTCAGTAAATTCGAGTAAAATCACAGGCTTCGCTTATCCGTGCAGCAGGGATGGGCATAAATACATGGAAATGTATTTAAATACAAATACAAAATACTGTGTGGAAAAATGTATTTAAATACAAATACAAAATACTGTGTGGAAAAATGTATTTAAATACAAATACTGTATTTTGTATTTTGAAAATACAGAAAATACATGTGAAATTGGCGATTCAGTGCAGGCATCCCTATTAGGCTGAAATCTATCTGGGCTTATTCTGAATGCCAACAATTATTTAGATGCGTGCAACTACTTAGAAACTACTTCGTTTTCATTTTATATACCTCTTTCCTTCCCCAGCCTTGTAGGAAATACAAAACTACAAAAAAAAAAACTAATTTCAAACATCTTTTATTATATTTTATATTATATTTATATTATTATATTTATATTTTTTATCACCATCATTACCTCGCACTCAGTAACAAGAACTCAATAACACAAAGTCAATTATATTTTAAATAACTGATGGTGTACTCCTCCAGGTGGTGTGTTTCAGACATCCATCTATTCGATACCCTTTAGCACCACCTACTTTTCAAAAAGTTTGGGTTTAAGGCGTCGTCTGTGTGGCCTATTGCTTAAACCCGAAAAAGAAACCAAGCGCTCTACAGGAGCTGAAGAGGGAATGATTGTGTTGAACCTCACAAACAGCTGTCTAATAAGTAGATACTGGTTCAAGATGTCCAAATCCTTCCTCTGATCTTCTAGGATAAAGAGGTTGACTGGCTCAAAGTATTTTGAGTATTTTGAAAATACAAAAATACTCATCTTAAATGTATTTAAATACAAATTACATTTGATTTTTTCCAAAAGCTTTAAAATACAAAATACAAAATAGTATTTTGTATTTCAAATACGTATTTTAAATACATGTATCTGAAATACTGCCCATCCCTGCCCAGTGCAAATGCGCCACACGAAAATTCAGATGTGGGTGGGTAATTTCAATTTCATACGTGGTCCCCAGGTAATACTAAGCCGTGCGAATAGGGCTTTATAAGAAAAGGTTCTATAGAACCTTAAAAGGTTCTATCAGCGCTGTGTATTTGGAACCCCTAAAAGGTTCTGATACACTTCTTAAAAAAGGTTCCTCTGGGTTCTATAAGGCCTGGGGTTCCATATTTGGCCAATGAGAACCTTTTACCAAAAAATGGTTTATATATAGAACCATTTTGGAGTTCCATATATGAAGCGGGAAATGGAACCATTTCTGGTTCTAATAGAACCAGTTTGAACTGTAAGTGCTGTCACACCGCCGTCGACGAGAGCGTCAAAGTGGCCGGAAGTCATTCATTTTCAATGAGAGCCGGCGGCAGCTGCGGCGAGGGCGGCGCGGTGCGTCTTGGACGGTGAGAGCGGCGAGGAAAGTTGAAATCAGTTCAACTTTATGGTAATGAGCAATGACGCGGTTCGGCGGCAGCCAGCGGCAACCATCGGAATGTAGAAGTGTTCCGTTTAAGAGAATTCCAGAGAACGCAGTCCTGTAAACTTTGGTTCCGGCCACATTAGTTCCCAAGCAAAATAGAGGAGGTTGATCATTTGAATTTGATAAGAGGCGCGCAGCACTATTTATAGGCAAGATTATCGTGCTAGAACACTTTTTCAGCGGAATGCAAATTATAATAGCACTTAACCATGAACACAAAAGCCACACCACACACATATGGCTTTTAATTTGTTTATTTCATTAGCAAAACATGTCACTATAATTTTAAAGTTATTTCCATTGTATCAATTTTCTGCAAAAATAACGACCGACATGCTTGTTTGCTTTGTGACCCCTTTAAATACTGTTTAAAAAGTCACAGCATTCTGATCTACGTCAGAGACTTCAGAGTATTCTCATCAAATCTTACCAGGGCGTCGTCTACAGAGCGGCAGAGAGCGAGTTTTGGCGCTCGCGGGCGCGGTGTGAACGCACTGGGTAGGAGTGAAGGGAGTGTAAATTATATGTGTTACTGTCAGCAGTTGAGGTTACATCGGTCGTGCGCTCGGTCATGGCGGTGCATTGTGGGATTGAATGAGTGTACTCAGTTATGTCCACTATGGTTTCGGACACAACTACAAATGTCTGTCCCTTCAAATAGTGCCCTATTTAAGGCTATAATTCCGTACATTTACAGACAATGGGCATCAGACGAGAATGAACCTCATTGGTTTTTGCTGAAGCTTAACGTGCTGCGTCAACATGAGAATGAATCTAATTGGTTATAAACTGCTAAATTTGTAAGGATTAGTTTTATGATCTCTTTATGACCTTTTTGGAGCGTCAAAGAAACCTGCACTCCGCCATATGGGATTTGCTCCGCATATCCATCTGGAAACCTTCCGTTGAAGTAGTTTTGGAAAGGGGCGAAAATACTGGTTAGCTGATTGGCCTATGTTGGTGATAGACGGGCCAAATCAACCAATCAGATCAACGAAGCATATGACGTACTAACAGAGCGACGACGAAAACAAAACCACAAGCCAGGCTACTCTTGCTGCTGCAGGTGAAGGCTTGCTGAGCTCAGCAGAATAAACATGTCGGCAAAAGAAAAACAAAACTTGAGAAAAGTTCTGTCCTGTGTTACAATCAACCTCAAAGCCAAAGCTAATCTACGGACGTTGTTTGTGTGAACTGCTCCCAAATTTTCTTTAACAAAAGTATCCAGACTGATCTGCGAGTGAACCTCAAAGCTTCGCGGAGATCAGGATGGTGCTCATCAGGCTAGCGTCGAAGTGGTAGTGGATAGAAGTTGGAATTTCTCAGATTTCATTAAAATTTCTTCTTTTGTGTTCTGAAGTACTGACAAAAATCTTACAGGTTGTAAGGACATGAGGGTGAGTGATCTATGACGGATTTTTCAGTTTTGGTCGTCTATCCCTTTAAAATGAGTCATGTGGTGGATGTTGGCCTGTCTCTGTTGGCCTGCTTATCGCCATGATTGAGGTCTTTGGGTTACTTTTTGAAATACTTATCTGTGACTACTGCGCTCACACTGCACACATGATTTAGCCTGTTAAGAACAGGAATAAGAGTGTGTTACTTGCTCTTGAAGAAGCTGCAGCATTCCAGTGCCAATGAAAGCTGGATAATGTCTTTACCTAGTATGTGGGTCAGATGAGTAACCCCTGATAGCTCCAAACTGAGATGCGCATAGATGGTAGTCCCCTTCTACACGCTTAACCTTCCATAAAGCAATACCCTTTAAGTGTATGACTGAACGTCCTAATTGTATTTTCACAGTTTCATGAAGTCAGTTCAAATTTCAGTTACTTTGTGAATGACAATACGCTTCAAACAGTGTTACCATGCTTACTAATCAAGCGAAATAGTATGCAACATATACTTCCCAGTTGTGTTTCTGCACCTTGTACCGTGTATATATGCTTGTTCTCTTGTTATTGCCAGCAGCTATATCAACTGCGAGTGGTTTGGACCAGGCGAAACGGCCGCATCTGCACACAAGGCGTTCGAGGATGTGGGTTTTCGCTGTACGCTGTTTCCACATTTATAACTTTTGAGCACTATATATGGATTATGTGACTGTTCCGATTATTAATACTACAAGACACATTTATCCAAAGTGATACAAATAATACTGAAATAAGTGTAATAATCAAAGGTATAGTGCTAACAAACCAATTTAAATAGCTAATGTTTTAGTAGCTATTTGAATACAGTAAAGATAGAGCACAACTATAAGCACATAATAGTTATTCAATCATGTTATAGATTGTTTAAAATTGAATTTTGCTATTAAAGTCAGGATGTGTTCTTTAAATTGAATCTTTATGAAATTTAAAGAGGAATATAACTCTGTATTTGTGTCATTAGTAAACGCATTAAAAATATTGATAAGTGTTTGCACAGTAGAAGGAAATACTCCCTCCTAGCACACACTAAACAATTGGTGGCAATGGGATGTCATTATTACTTTCAACACAAATAGTTCTGCTGTTTCACAAATACAGTGGAATGATTGCATTCAATTCTAATCCTTTCATACATCATGATTTTGTTCATGAAAGAACATGCATAATCATTGTCTATGTACCAGTTACTTTGTCATTGTGTAAACAAGCAGCGTTTTCTCATTGTGATCATCAGCTTCATGGCTGGCAGGACACGGGTATCGAGAGCCGCGTACCAGGAGCGACTGTGGTTTGGCAGGTTCACTGAGAGCGTGGACATCACGGTCAGTCTACTTTAAGGTTACAAGCAAGCATTACAATTGTTTCAACCTATCAAAAGTTTGGGGCCAGTAAGATTTTTTATTTTATTCAGCAGAGCGATTCAAAACTGACACTAAAGACTTTTACATTGTTACCAAAAAGCTTATTCGAAACAAATGCTGTTCTTTGAATCAAAAGAATCCTGAAATGAGTCTCACAGTTTATAAAAAAATTCAAGACTGCACGACTGTTTTCAACATTGATAATGAGTTTAGGGCTGTCAAACGATTACCGCGAATTAGTGGCATCCAGAAATAAAAGTTTGTGTTTACACAATATATGTTGGTGCACTGTGTCTGGCTGTTTTGTGTATAAATACACACGTACATGTCTATGTATTCAGAAATATTTTCATGTTTGTACTGTATTATAGATTTATATATCATTTATCTTCTATAAATATTTTATATATATAAATTTCTTATATTTATCATTTCTTTATAAATGCACGATATATATCAGTGCACTGTGTATTAAGTTATTTTATTGTATATTAAATTCACACACATTACGCTGTATATTATACAAAATACATGTATCTCTGTACAGACCTTACTGGTATATGTTGGATACTTGTGTAAATTCTTTTTATTTGAAATATTACATACATATATTATCTATACTATATATAAAATGGTTATGCACAGTCACCCACATATATTATGTAAACACGAACTTTATTTTGAATGGATAACCAATTAACATTTGAGCAGCCCTAATAATAATCATGTGTTACTTGGAACGTCAAATCAGAAATATTTATAAATGATTTTTTCTGAAGGATTAATGTATTGACACTGAAGACTGGCTTAATGATTGACATCACAGACATAAAATAACATTTTAAAATATATTAAACTTCAGTAAGTGGTTGTTCTTCAATAAAAATGTTAATCGTTTTCTTGATATTACAGTTTTTACTGTATTTTTTGATCGAATAAGTGTAAGGCCTGAGTAAAGGCATACGAAGTACATTACCAAATTTCACCAACCCTGAACTTTTCGAATGGTTATAGTATATATGACAGGAAATGGTACGGAGCCCTGAAAGGGACATGGTGATGGAAGAAATAACAGATGGAGGGAAAACTTATATGCTAAATGCTCTTTGCATTCTCTCCAAATGTTATTGCACCCGAGAAACTTTAAATTTGCTCGCTAAAATGTTTGCAGTTGCCCTATAAATTTCTTTTCATTCCATTACATGTATGTCATATTTTTGGGCTCTGTTAAATGAAGGTCAACTTGTGACGTGATTTCTCTTAAATATACCAACAAAAACTTATGTATTCAGCCTGTCAACCTGAATTTTGTCAGTCAGTTTATATGATATTGCTTCAGATTTACGTCTGTTGTCCATTATTGGAATTCTGAAAACATGAGGTAAATGAAACCAACATCAGCAAATTTCTCTTGCCCCATCAGGATCCAAATGCAGATGAAATTTGAGGAACAAAGCATGGACATTTATCATAGTGAATGTGAGTATGTACTGGATTTATAATACTCACCCTGTTCATTAAAGGTACTCTCTAGCAATTTTAGCGTTTCTGTTTTTCTTTGCAGCCTCCGATTTGGCAGTACACTGTTCTCTTTTAGCAGTGTCCATCCCCATCATCATCTAGACATCCACAGGAAACAAAGGGCCCCAGGAAAAGTTTTAGCCTCAGATAGATGTGAACATGAAGAAGTATGGTTGAGTGCCTATCCTCGGCTCAGTTTGAGCCTCAGTGCTTACATTAGAGCCTCTGTCTGTGAAAGTGCTGGATGCCAAGCTTTAATCTTTCACCCTGTCCTGCACCACTATCTTCCTGAAGGAGGGCAAAGCTGATGTAAGCTCAAGATGTTTTCATCTGTTCCACCTAGAAGAATGCTTCTGGTCACTGGATCTGTGTAATGATGCAGAAACATCAGTCCAAGCACAGGTGCGGCATACAGTGTCAAATGCGGATTTTATTTACTTTACTGATGTATGAGTCTGTTTTTGTCCAGGAAGCCAGCTTCTCAACTTGAAGCTACGTAGGACGGGAATGATTTTGTCCATCTGGAGTTGGTAAGATGGTTGTGGTTTGCTATTGTCCGTACCCGTTGCCCTGCCCTCACACCAGTAAACAGGTCATCAGAGAAGAAAGATGTTCTGCCAGAGGAGAGAAGTTATTTTAAAAGGAGGCCATGACATGGATTTTAAAAAATTATTTCTAATATGTCCTACAAGGTTAATTTATAATGTTAATAAAGTTTTACACAAAATTCTGTGTAAAAAATATTGTTTGTTTTACCATAAAGTTTTTGCACAAAAAAATATATACTGTAAAGATATTGTTTGTTTAAGTTCATAATTTATGATTGCTTAGAATTTTGAGTTTATTGAAATGAAAAAATTATCATACAATTAACGGATTGATTTAACATCATAGACACTCATAGAACCCAAAATGATGCTATGGACCCATAAATAGTTTAAGTTGTTTGACAAAGAAAAAGAAATTTTTTACAGTGTATGCAAAAACCTGATTTTCATGTGGTCAGTGTTAAAACATCCTTCTGTGAGAATGATGTGGCCTTCTTTGCACAGAATAAGGCGCACAACATCATTATTTAAGGTGTCTGCTGCACAGTGATGAAGCAGCTACAGTGAGCATAAGCACTGAAGTCATAAATACCTAATAAGCAGTGAAAAAGAATGACAAAAAGCTTTGAAAACTACGATGAAAAATTCGTGTGTTAAAGTTGTGTATTTATTAGTCATGTGTTAATCAATCAAAGTGGAGTAAGGAATAGAGATTACCATTGGGATTTCTGGAACGACGTGTGCTATCGACTTCTGAGGGGCATATTTGTAGTTTCTGCATGAGAGCGCTCTTGGCTTTCAGATGGAGCAGACATTTACTGCTGTTCACAGAGCCGTTGTTCACTGAGCAAGCTGCACATATAGAAAATTGCCGCCTTTGCCAAATACGCAGGCGGTTACCAATTTCGAATTCAGTCGATGCAACCCCTGGGCTAAAATCACTGCATCGTAAACATTGATCAGATGCCTACTGGCTATTGCAGATGATGCTGTAAAGTAAAACATTATCCCTATAAAGTCATTGCAGAAGGTGTGCTCCAACAGTTAAAATGAGCCATTTCACCTTGTTCCTATGTTGGATTACTTACTGAAATATTGCAGATGAGCCAACAGCTTGCTGTGCAGATACGTATCAAAGCTAGCGTGTTTGTCCTGTCTGAACAATTTGCTTCAATTAATGCAGAGAATCTCTTTATATCAAAATATCAAGGCAAATTTGAATTTCTCATGTCATGACCACTTTTAATTAAAGTTTACGAGGGCACATGAGTAAAAATATTATCTAGTGTGGATCAGATCATTTATAATGGATGCTGCCATTTTAAAAAATGCTGCCCAATTGTTATGATTTTCGATGGTGACTTTAAGTCAAGGGTTATCGACCAGGGGGCCTCAGCAAGGCTACCAGGGGCCTCAGGAAGACTTTAAAACAAAACACACATTAAAATAAAGATCTAGATAGTTACTTATAGTGATGCACAGTGCGATCACCACTAATGGTCTTTAAAAAACTGTCTGTATGAGAAAGCCCAAATTTAATGATTTTAAACACCTTTCAAAATCATAAAGGTGTGATTTATGAATATTTTAATATTGTTGGGTTGAGAACCACTGTTTTATTCTGTATTCAGTGATGAAGACATGCAAAGTTTGGCAGAGTCATGATGAGTTTGAAGCAGTCCAACATTGGAAACCTGGAGGACTTCAATGACAGTGATGAAGAGGAGGACAAAAGACTGAGTGCAGCAGTGAAAATGGCCACTGCAGTAATAGGTGATACTGACGTAAGCTCCCAGTCTTATGTGCACATACTACTGCAACTCAGAAGTTTGGAAACATGTGTTATTTTTTGAAACCAGGCATTTGCCTGTTCTAAAAAATAAAAAAAAAAATTATTTAGTTTTTATGCTTGTTCCCTTTTTCTAAGGCGACCTTGGCTTTAGGTTTACAGATAGCCTGTGTGGCTTGTCTGCTGTTTTTAGATCTGCTGTTTTTGGTCGATGTTGATGTCTTGCTCTATCGATTTAATGCTGTATTCAGGTTCAGAAGTAGCTTTGGCCATGAAAACATAACCTCAAAATATTCACATAGGATTTTGACTTTTTGTCATTCTGTTCTCAAATGCTCTCTCTTCTTTCTTCCTTCTGTCGCTCTGTTCTTTTGGCCTGTGCTCAGCTTCCTCTTCCTCCTGCTAGGAGAGCACATGACAAGGCCTGGAGAACCTGCTGTAGACACGGGTCCCTCTTGACACCAGGTAGCATTGCTAACTGCTACTGGCTGCTTCTGCATATTCATTTCCTTTAAACTAGAATTGACACTTTAGCTTTTGGATATGAGAACATTGATTTGAAGAATCATGGGGCGTTAAGAGAGAACTCTCAGACCGCTAGATTTATCATGTACGTGATTTCAGATTTAGTCAATAATGATTTTAAACAATTGAGGCTTGAATTTAGGTGATAACTGTTAGGCTGATATTTGCAGGTTCATTCGCCGTATTTTGAATCCATATTTTAGGTTACTAAATATTTTATATTGAACTCATAGGTATTTCTGTATTATAAATGTTGTGCATGTGCTAGTGACCTTATTCCACCTTTGTTAATAATACAAAGCCAAAGAAGTCTGGGTTATTTTTAACTGTATATTATCGTTTTCAGTTGTGTAGATTAAACTCTGAAGACCATAAGCCAAAGAATCATGAATATCAACATCGACCATTTCAAACTGAAATATCATCTCGTTACCACATCACTCTTACCGTTTTGTCGGGTGCTGAGAAATGCAGTTTTTCTAACTCGTGCTGCTATCCAGCATTTGGGTAGACCGGATTCTTAGGCATGTTTAGTAGCATCTGTTTATAGAACATTCACCATGACCTACAGCGTACCAGTGCTCATAACTTTGTGAATGTGAGAATTTATCTGCGATCTTCCTCTCCTGGTTTCACTTCATTTTCATTTCTCTTCTGAATTATTCCTTGCTCAAGCTTAAAGGGGACCTGTTAAAAAATATGCCGCTTTTCACAAGATGTAAAAACAAACTCTTTGATGCCCCCAGAGTGTGTATGTGAAGTCTTAGCTCAAAAAAAAAGATCATTTTTTATAAGCATTTTAAAATTGCCAAATTTGGGCTTTAGTTTTAGTGTGTTTCAGGCTTTAAATGCTAATGAGCTGCTGCTTCCGCCCCCGCTTCCGGGGATGGGAGAGATTACGGGATATTTTAACTTAATTATGGTATACTCTGGTCGAATCAGGAGTGGCTCAGACAGGTGTATGTCTAGCTAATGATAAAGACTCTTCTCGCTGACTCTCACGCTGAATGCGTGAAAGTTAGCAGCCCTGCCTTTACAAATGAGAGATGGGCGCGAATAGGAGAATTACAACATAGCTAGACTCATGGTGCTATCACAAACTTTTCTTATAAGTCTTTAGCGTGATTATTGTGAGCTTGACAGAATTCAAAGGCAATTTGGAACTGGCACAATGACCGATACTTCCAACCAGTAGATATCCATAAATAAAGGCTAGATGTCTAGGCGACTCTCTGGTCATAAGCCGCGCATCTCAGGGCTTACGTAACACAGATGGAGTGGCTGCTGAACAAGCAGAGTAAGAGTTAAGTGAAATAAACATTAAAATCATGAACTCAAGAATTTGTGGAAAAAGAAAAAAAAAGTGTTCACCTACTGTTGTCGTAATGCACAGGCTAAAGCAGACCTTTGGGCTATAGCCTAAACGCTTAATAAGCCTTATGCCAAAGTATCCTAAAATTTAAACTGTTCGGTCATTAAATAGGAAAACTAAATAATTGTGCAGATGATTTGCTTCAGAGTGAAACACGACATCAGACATTGAGGTTCCCGGCCGAAGTATTTTGTGCACGCGTGGCAAGTGACAAAGTGGCTCACTACCTTAATGCTGCCTTCAAACCAAAGCGATATCCATTTGAATGGTGCCATTTGGGCGTAAAGACGATTGAACACAACTCAGAAACTAAAGTTAAGTCACTTCCTGCACATTCCGCCTGTGCTCGCGGGCTGAATTCTGCAACTTGATTGGCTGCAGGGACAACTTAGGCTTCCCACAATGGTATTAATGTTTCTATAGACATTTTATATCAAGATTTTGTTTAGTATAATTTTCGGGACAAATTAAGCCAAATTTAATTGAGGAACCAAGGCTAACTCAAACTGTGCAGAATTTAAGAACTTATTGGTAGCCTGTCAGGCAGAGCTCTGCCGCCCTGTGGTATCTGATGTAGATGTAAGTGATCAAGCACGGACACAAATGTGCTCTCATCTCGTTGAAACGCCGACGGATTTACAAACCGTTTCACATGGCTTTCTTACGAGCGTTATCTAACGTAGCTATACAGGGCTTGACATTAACTTTTTGAGGCACTTGTCCTTCGGACAAGTAAATTTATGTTTCACTTGTCCATGCACAAAAGTCGCTTGTCCAGATAAAGATTTATAATTTTTATCTCAGGCTGCACGATTTGGGAAAATGTCACTAATCAATAATTGCGATTATTGAGGTCAATATTACGGTTGTGATATTCCAATTGCAATATAATAAACAATCGATTTCATTGAGTCAACTTGTTTGGTTATAAACCAAATGCACACACAGATTAGTGATAATTCTGAAATTAGCAATAACAACTAAATGATTGATAACACCTATAATGACCAATAAGCCATTGATGTCTGGATAAAAATTTACTGTCTAACAGGTAGGACATGTACTGAAATTGAATAAAGTTATCAAACAGTCTGCGCTGCATAAATTATAAATTATATATAGACTATCTCAAGTTCTTTCAGTCAAGAGCAGTGAGTAATTTTCTCTGTTCCCTTTGTTCTTTCATTAACTTTTACTGACAGGAACGCTTTATTGGTAGCTGGCCCTTTAAGAGCAGCTGCTGTGGACAGCAGACGCGGATCTCACACGCGCCTCAATTCTCTCACGAGTCACAACTCTCTATGTCCATCATAAGACTGCTCTTAGGTTATGAAGATACTCGACAAATGACATTTTGGCTTAATTGTGTGTGTTGATGTTCGTTCAAGCGCGAAAGAGAACTTCTGGCGTGCCGGTCTGTGCATGCGCATTATACTGGCGCGCGTCTTTCTGTGAGTCACATTCAGGACATTCACAGGCAGCAGCGAAAAATGTGTTCGTTTCAAATAGAGTAAAATTAATATGTTAAAATATGCGTAACGAGTGGCACATAACGTAAAGTAACATGCCATTTTATTTTGTTTGAAATTGTAACTTGTACAGTCGAACAACTAATTTTCTATTCTACTTGTCCTACAAAAAATCCACTTGTCCCGGACAAGCGGACAAGCCTTAATGTCGAGCCCTGCTATTATTCTGGATGATTATTTATTGATACACTCATTATTCATAAGTGTGCAGTGTCATAACTACATCTCTGATGTTTTATAACAAATGAGAAAATTGAGCAAGTTATGGTTATTTAAAAAGTACACGCACCATTAAAACACCAATGTTTCAGAGTGTCGAGCTGCCCTGTAACAAGATGGCCGCACAGGTGATGAGCGTCGAACCTCCATTGGCCAGCAGCGCGAATAGACATGTAGCCATTATTATGTATATCTATGTGTAAAACTCAACTTGCGGAGCTAGATCAGGGCAGTTTTATGTTAAAACGGCTGTGCTATCAACACTTGTGGGTGGGGCCTGTGGCTGTAGTGACATCACTGAAGCCGCATTATGAAAACAGGTCGTTGGGAGACACTGATGATTTATGGGGATTTAAACAAAAAGGAGTGGGTGAGATTTTTCATCACTGTAGGGTGGTTGTGTACACACACTGCCAACACACATTTATGACAAAAACACCACGCAAAAGAGAATTTTCATGATAGGTTCCCTTTAAGTTCCCTCTTGTCTTTATGGAATACATTTTTTTTTGGTCAGCTACCGCTTAACTCTACTTAAATAACTACACATCCACTCTTACTTCCTCTGTTTTTTGTCTGTTCCTCTCCATGCTCATCATCATTTCTCTCAGCTCATTCTGAACCGGATTCAAATGAGCTGTTCCTTCATTACACCTAACGTTCCTCTCCAGTACCCCCTGTCATGCACCGCTCTTGACCCTTCTGTCCAATTCCTCTCCACTTCCGGTGTCCAACCCCTCCGTGTCCCGCAGACACGCGCCTCCCGGTACGCCTACACTATACCTGCATTCACACGCGCTCATCCACCTGCCCTGCCCAAAATCTTCCATCCGCCGACTGGCTCAGGTACAAACACTCATCCACCAGGGCAATGCATCTCCATCTACCACAAACTCACTCTACTGTGTTATTACTTACAGTACATGTTTTCCATCATTCTATCTTTTTAGATGATTGTTTGGTTTTAAAGGTTGCGTTAAGCAATTAATTACAAAATATTTTAAGAAGTGAATAAGATAAAATAACTTTATACACTGTAAAAAAATATGTTACATGATTTATTAATCACAACATTATTTCTTTTGTCAAATCAACTTAAATAATTTATGTAGTTCAGATATCATAATATTTGAAGTTTGTGATGATTAAATCAATCACCTTCATTGTATTAACTTCATTTTTCCATTTCAATGAACTTAAATTTTTAAGGCAGCCAGGTTACTTCATTTTTAAGTTTAAACCAACAATATTTGTTTACAGTGTACACCACATTTTAAAAGTTTGGGGTCGGTAAGATTGTTTATTGTTTTATTTGTGTTTTTTTTAAGGAAGTCTCTTGTGCTCTCAAAGGCTGCATTTGTTTGATCAATGTTTGCAGTAATATACAGTGCTGAATTTTTTCCAGACTTCAGTGTCCACATGATCCCTTAGAAATCATTCTTGAATGCTGCTTTTGTGCTCAAGAAACAATTTTTTTAATCAATTTTTGAATATCTTGCTTTTTTCAGGATTGTTTGAATATTAAGTTCAAAATAAACAGCATTTCTTTTAGAACAGAAATATTTTGTAATAATAATAAATGTCTTTATTGTCATTACAGTAATTGTATTCATTAATAAATTGTATCTATTTTTTGTTTCTTAAAGAAAAATCAGTATTAACCCCAAACTTTCAGAACCAAGTGCAATATCTCCATAAAGTATCTTTGCAATCACAACTTATATCTCACAGTTTGACTTTATATCTACATTTAGACTATTTTACTGAATTTATGCTGAATATCTACATGAAATTCCTGCATGAAATAACTGCATAAAATTCTTAAATACCTAATAAATAACGTAAGAGACTTAAACAAGAAATGTAGAAATACTTGTTTCTGAAATGATTCCATGTTTTGAACATTTATGCAATTTGTACATACTTGACTTCTAGGTTCATTAAAAGGAGTCTTAATTGACTTTTGGAAAACTGCCCCATAAAAAAACAACAAACACATTTTACGGCTGCTGTTCAATGAAGCAACAGCCAGATCCCATAGCAACTGATGAAGCACCCTGTAGAATCTGTTCATCAAACTAGCTGGATATTCAGCTCCTGACTTCTGACCATTCATGCTCTTGATCTAATGAACCTTGGTCACAACTTGATCTTATTTACTTTAATACAATGCGTTTTTTTGCATTCATTAAAACGCACACATCAACAGATTTCACAAAAGCTGTAGCTTCGTAACCTCTCATCACTCTGTTCAGTTTTCCCTTTCTTCCTATAAGTTGCTGTAACTGTCCCTCAAGAGGCCGTCATGGAGGTCTTGCTATCTGTGAGTCACTGAGAGAGCAGTGGTTCTGCTGAGGGCGGCTCGGTCCCTGTCCCGCAGCCCCTCTCTTATCTCCCTGGATTCCACATACCCTTTCTCGCTAAGTCCTCCTCTTCTTCTGCTCAATCCTCCTACATCCCCTTCAGCACACCCTCTTCCAGATGTAACCCAGACAGTAATGGTACTTACAGGAAAGATCAAAAGATGATCACTGTAGCTTTGTAAATATCATTCTTTGTGGCTAGAGTAAAGGGGCAATATTTAAACGATTAAAGCACTCCCAATACCTACAATATGCCCACTAAAGGGCGCTACATTCAAACAACAACAACGGCTTGCTTAATGACGCATAGAACAAGGGATAATGGGAACTGTGTTCGGCTCCACCGTGGATAAATGGTCTAAGGGCCAAAGAAGTGAAAGAAATTAGTTCATGGATTGGTAGTTAAATTTGTTATAAATGTTGCCGAAGTTTCATGACATCCTTGTTTTTCATTAAACTGAAATAGCCCACAAGAGAAGTCAGGTTTAAAAGTAAATTGAGCTATCACAGATGTTATCTGTAAAGTCGGCTGGACGAAGCTATGGTGGAGAGGGTTTGAAGTCAAATCGTTGCTAATGGATCGTGACTTTCAGCCCTCTGTGCCGGGGTGCAATTCTTGGCCAGGTCTTGGAAAAGAGACTGAGTCTCAAGGAGCTTCCTGGTTAAATAAAGGTTAAATAAAAAAATGTAAGAATGAAAATGCATTTGGTGTTGAGTTTGTCATTCATTTACAGAAATCCAGCTATGCTTGAATGGCAATTGCTGAGTGTTTATTAGATTTTTCAGGTGATATTACTTTCTAATTCAGTACAGTCGCGATATGCTCTGTGGTAAAGTTTTCAGACTGCAGACTCAGCAGGCGATTGTATTTAATCGTACAGTGCAAATACATAGCATGAACAATTGACTATTATATTCCTTTCATGTTTGAGCATGGACGTAGCATTGCTAGGCCGTGTGCTGATAGGGAGAAATCCATGCACCAAGATTGCAATACGATACCTGAAGTTGTCCTGCGGCAGTGGCGCGGCTCTTACTAATCCGGTGTGCGACCCCCTTTACAGC
This sequence comes from Hybognathus amarus, assembly GCA_030378365.1. Taxonomy (NCBI): domain Eukaryota; kingdom Metazoa; phylum Chordata; class Actinopteri; order Cypriniformes; family Leuciscidae; genus Hybognathus; species Hybognathus amarus. Next base: position 251,738 of record JAQIUQ010005113.1, read on the forward strand.
CGACGGTTCACATCCTAAAATAATTATGGAAAAGATAATATGCATCATTTCCGTAACAAAATCGCGGAAACAAGCTGGCGTTTGTTGCTTGATAGGCGACTAGCACACACGTCTGCAACTTCGGCATTTGTCCCAGGACTACTGCACGTAGTCCAGAGTGGAAGCCTGAAGGTGGCCGCCGGATCTGGCAGGATCGACTCGCAAACTCCCAGCTCGCCCCTGCTCACACGCCTGTTTTCCTGGTTAAAATTTTCGATTTTCGCAATTTAAAGCCTTGTTTGAGACATTTCGAATATTGTTAAGTCTCGTCGTGACCTGAATATGTAACACTGGCCTTGTGATTTGGGAATACTTAATGCAAAAATCTTTAGGTATTCCACCTTTAAAGTATGCGAACCACTAGAAAAGCGATTATGTGTTTTGTTGACTTATGTTACTTCTATGGCTGTCTATCATCACCGCAACTCTGACAGCGTTGAGCGGCAATTTCATTTCGCAGGCGTTAATTTTTTTATCTGATCCGATTAAAGGTCTTTTTGTTTCACATGCTTTTGCAACAGGGACAGGGGCACTGATTCCTGATCTAATTTAACGGCAGATGTTCGCACTCGTCATCCAGTAACAAAGCCGAAGCGAAGTGTGTGATCAGCGTGCCTGTTGTTTGTTTCGATCTAGCTGGGGCTGTCTTGCTCTTGGTTCGAAGAAGCAGACAGGAGCAGTCCTGGCCGCAAGCGACAAGCCATTGAAATGAATGGGTTCAGAAGCAGCGCAGAGAGATGTTCCTGCCACACGACTTCGCTTGGTTCGGCTTGAGAGCCGCAGCGCGAGACACCGAAATGGATGCCTAAGATTCTGAATTGGAAAGTTTACTTTCTAGAACGTGTACCAAACTGTCCCATTGACAAGACCAAGTGATCTGTGCTGTTTGTCGTTGTGGACTGAGCTATCGTAATCGCAGCACTTGATAATGGCCAGACACACACACAGCTGATGCGAATTCTCTACCCCTCGTGAATATTGACCAGTCAGTGTTTTTTCACCCATTTATTGGTAAACAGTGTTACATTTGTGAGAGATTATTTATATAGTGTGAAATTTAACACTATTCCAATGTTATTTTCAATAATAATAATAAAAAAACATTTGTCACTAAACAAGCCAATCCACTTTTCCATGTTGATAAGAGCATTAAAATAAAAAAATAATGTAACAAAAAGAAAATAAAAGATATAAATAGATATAAGAATGTGAATTAATTAAGGGAGTTAACTGTGACATTAATGAATTAATCGCGATTAATATTGTTAATCGTTTGACAGCACTAGTCTTACATTATCCGAAGTGTTTTCAACAATGTTTAAATCCAGATAAATCAGCTATGTCAATGCATCACACGTCACTGATGTCATATCTCGCATAGTTACATTAATACAGCATTTTATTACATTAGCTCATCCATGAACATGATTTCTGCCTCAAGTCTCATCGGATAGCTTTCCATCGGCTGTAGATTCCTCACTCATTCATGAGTTGTTATCAAGACCACAGCCTTTCTTAATGTTTTGAATCATCATGACCTCTAGAGGCGAAATTTACATACTGTGCCTTTACTGTGTAACGTCTTTTGCTCATTTGCACTTCCATTCAATCTTTCTTCATTCTTCTTCTTTCTGTCATTTTTTCTCCCCTGATTTAGCCACTTTATGCTGCCGCTCGACGCAGAGCCTCGAGACCTCAAAGCTTCCCCTCTTCTCGCTCCTCCTCTTTCTGTCTTGTGACCCCTCCTCCTTTGAATTTGGCTCCTCCCCTCATGGTTCAATGACTCAACCTGCACCAACGGGCCTGCGAAATCTACCGCCGCCCTCATTGGCTAGAGCCAGGCTCTGCGCCCTCGCCAAGCCCTCGAGCATGCCCTCTGCCACTGACACAGGGTTCATGGGGCAGATGTTCACGTATTTAACACCGATTTTTAAATGTAGATTGAGAATTTAGATTTTCAAGTGCAACCACACTTTTTCATTTTTCAGTACCTAGCGTTCTAAAAAATGATTACTAAAAGATGTATATTCGCTGTTAGGACCTCAGTGAATTCAAATAAGAGTTTCATGGCTTTTAGTCCATGTCTGTTAGCTTTAAGGCTTGTATACACCTAAAACTTGAAATTTTCTAATTCAAATTTTACCAGATACACTACTATTCAATTTTTTGTTAAAAGATTTAGGTTTTTGAAAGAGTCTCTCTTGGGCCATGTCCACACTAATACGTTTTCGTTTGAAAACATATATTTTTCTCTCCAGTTTGGCCTTCCGTCCACACTGAGACGACGTTTTAAGTCAACAAATACGTATCGTTTGGAAAACGCTCTCCAAAGTGGATAAATTTGAAAATGCCGTTTTCGCGTTGTAGTGTGTGACGTAAGTTACGAATAGACGCAAGTTTAGTCATGTGATTCCATTTAGTACCAATAAATATTCATGTTTATTTCTATTGTATCTGTTATGTGTTATTCATTTTTACACTATTGCTAAAATATGTTACTTTCTATGTTACTTAATATGTGCTGTGCTTCATAGCACAGTACTGCAAAGATGACAGATGATGTACTACACATTTGCTGTCCTGCGGCAAAACAGGAGAGCAGTCGCGTTTTAGACCAAACATATGGTGACTGAATGCGACCTGGATGCATCAGTGATGGTGAGATATTTGCTAAATAAAATTATCCTGTTATTGTGCGATAACATTATTATTTTATTTTCCCATCTGTATCATCTCAGTGAGCTTTTGTGAAGTTTCACGCATGCGCAGTAAAGTGAATTTAGAAGTTTCTCATCCACACTGAAACGTCAGAAAACGCCTGAAAACGCTAGTGTGGACGAGAGCGTTTTTAAACGAAACCCGTTTTCAAATGTATCCGGATTAATGTGGACGTAGCCTTGTTCACCATGCCTGATTTATTTGATTAAATTCATATGCATTGAACTTTAAAATCAAATTCCATCTAAAGGGGTAAATACGAACATGCATCACAGAAAAAATGCATCACAGCTTCCACAAAAATACATTGATCAATCAACATTGATAATAATAATGTGGAAATGTAACTGTTAAACTGTGATGCATTGTTTAATTCATAGAAAGTTCCACAGAACAGCATTTATTTGAAATGGAAGTCTTTGGTAACGTTATAAATGTCTTTTTTCTTTCTTCTCCCTCTTCTCCCCCTTGTATCTCTGTCTGTTTATACATGCACTCTGTCATTCATCAACCTCTGTTATTTACCATGGTCAACACCAGCATCTTGGCAAAAAGAGTGGAGGTCCCCGAAGCTGCACCCTGCTCTGTGTCCTGCTCCCTTCACCTCTGCAGAACATATTAACCCGCAGCATCATCCAAACTCCATTAACTCCTCACTTCCTGCATTGTCTTCATCCCATGTGCTTCCTCAGCCAATGGAGGTTTCTGCTATTACTCCCAATCCTGGTGTAACATCTCCCAGTGTCGCTCTTTCCTCTGAGTCTGTCTCTACTTGTGGCTCTCAAACCATGTCTGCTGCCATCCTCACTCCTCCTTCAGCATCATTGGTTTCTCTCTCTGTTGCTCCTGCCGCCTCATCTAGCTCTCGCTCCACCCCTTATCCCTGTGTTTCTCCTCATCCTACTGTTTCTGGTGCTCCTCTATGCTCCTCTCCTGATGTTGGTCCTGTGGTCACAGCATCTGTTGTCTCTGACTCAGGTAGAGAACAAACAAAGACTCTAGGACGACTGTTCTAAACTCATTTGCATGTGTTAAACTGTTGAACTGATCAGTTTTCATCTTTGAGTTTAAGATGAAAGCATTCATCTGCATTGTGAACGGGTTTTGGATGGGCTTTCAATGGAGCATGAATATTGTGAAAGCTCTAATACTCGCTGTCTGAATAGTTTATTCAACAATGAAAATTGTCATTTACTCACCCTTATAATATTCCAAACGGGTTGGCTTTTGAAAAGAAAAGGAAATGGGCCTATGGCAGTAAAATTATGACACATTATGTTGAATCGCACAAATAAAAAATAAAAACAACAACAATGCATTGCATCAACTGTGCTTGCATTTTAATCCAGTGTTAATTTATTACCATTGAGTTACTATATTTACTATAATTATTATATTTTTTTATATATCTTCCTGTTTTCATTTGAATTAAAACAACTATTAGTAATTTAGGTTTTTTTGGTCATTTTTGAGCTTTGTATTGTTTTTTTATTTTTTTTATAAATTTTTATTCTCAGAAAATGAGAGCTGTTGCTTTGACAAATAGCAGAAATAAAATAAGTTGTTTATATTTTATTTTGCTTAACAAAATATATATTTTTAATGATTTTAGTTTTAGTTATCTATAATAACCCTTATTTTAATGCATTTTTTTTCAAGAATTGCATTTTTTAAGAATTGCATTTTTGGTGGCTGCCATTAAACAAGATCTCAAATGGAGATATTTCACCAGTAGTTATTAAAATAAATAATTATACTTTTATAAATAATAATAAGTAATTTTACTTTATAATATATATATATATATATATATATATATATATATATATATATATATATATATATATATATATATATATATATATATATATATATATATACAGCTATGGAAAAAATTAAGAGACCACTGCCAAATCATCAGTTGCTCTGGATTTATTATTTATATTTATATATTATAAATAATAAATCCAGAGCAACTGCTGATTTGGCAGTGGTCTCTTAATTTTTTCCATAGCTGTATATATTTATACTTTTTTTTTAAATGAACTTAATTTACTTTATTTATATATATTATATAAAACATTTTCAGTTAATTCTATTTTGCTTGACAAATGCTTCCACAGATTCAGTGGATATGTCATCGTTCGCACATCTAGAAACTATAGAAATATCAGTAGAGTACAGATGCATACTCTCATATATAATGAGAGTATGCATATGATTTGCATGTAATTTGTATGTTTTTTTGGGTGAACCCAAAACCCTTTAAATTGTTTCCTCTCTGCACTCATCTCATCCTTCTCAACCATTCTTCCTTTGTAATCATTCTCTCCTTTTTCTATCATCTTCCTTCTCATCTGGTCATTGTCAACCCCAGAGCCTCTCCCAGTGGTCCAGACGTCCGAATGGAGACATCAGGTTGTGCCCACAGTGGTTAGACCTAATGTGCGCAGGCCAATAGCCCCTTCTCCTGTAGATGCCCCAACCTCTCCTTTCATTCATCCTTCACCCTCTTCCATGATCCCTGACCCCCACATTCACACCCAAACATCCACTGTAGCCCCTGTTACTGCCTCCATTTCAGTCCCTTCCTCTGACTCACTCACAGGTATATGTTGGTCTGAACCTTTGTCTGTGTTTCATTCTCATTCTGTGTGTGTTCATACAGCCTTTGTGTGTTTTGCATTGATCAACAGATTTTAAACATGGCTTGAGCTTGTGAGATCTGTTTTAGATTACACTCCAACATTTCTTGCATAACAGCACCGGGTCAGAAGGGCCACACATTCCTTTCTTCCCAGTGAATTGCATACATCCATCACAACTATAAAACTGCCTAAAACAGTATTTCTGACGAACAGATCCGATGTTGATACTAGTAACATTCAGTTAAAAAATAGTTTTATTCTAGTTTTTGTGTATTACTGGTATTCTTCTGTTGCTTTTCCAATAAACATACAGGAGTTTCAATAGTACAAAAAGATAAATGAAACGGGGTTATTAATAACAATCAAATAACTCATATGCAATAAGTCTTAAATTACATGATGCTAGGCTCCCTGGAGGACAAATACCCAGTAACACCCTAGTGTTCAAAAGTTTGGGGATGGTTGATATTTATGTTCACCAGGGCTGCATTTATTTGATAAAAAAAAACAGTCTTCAGCGTCACATGATCCTTCTGAAATCATTCTAATATGCTGAAAAGAAAGATCAAAATAACTGAATTGATTTGAAATAGAAATATATTCGTAAGTTTTGTCTTTATAAAATGTAAAAAGTAAAGTATTGTCTATAAAAATCTTTCTAACCCCAAATATTTGAACATATCATTACAGATGCATGGTTCACATAATAAATTGATAAATTAGGAACATTATATATATATATATATATATATATATATATATATATATATATATATATATATATATATATATATATATATATATATATATATATGTATGAAGAGTTCAGATGCAAAAGCCTCTAAGTGCCATTTGAAATGTTCTTCTAAAATGACCATTTTTATCAAGCTTGTATATTTAAGTTCAGTAACTTCACTTAAATGGCAATGAAGATTACCTATTAATTGTCATTTAAGTGAAATTACTGAACTTAAATATACAAGCTTGATAAAAATGGTCATTTTCAAAGAAGATTTCAAATGGCATTTAGAGGCTTTTGCATCTGAACTATTCATATATATATATATATATATATATATATATATATATATATACTGATATTGTAAGCATATGTGTACCTTCAGAAAAATGTACAAGGCTTGAGCTTTCTCTTTAATTCCATATTGTGTGCTGTGTTATCTTTAGATAATGCATCAGTAGAATGCTTGTTGAATGATGCCTCATCTTTTGTGCTTAATATTTTGTAAAATATATAATAAATGAGACTGTATGTTATATTATATATGTTTTATATTATATTCAGAGACGCACAGACAGATTAAGTGTACTACCAGAAGAGGAATATCCCAATACTGTGTGTACTGGTGAGTATTTCACTACAGCTGCTTTTATTGCTATTGCTCATTGTTTATATATTTGCTAAATAAATAAATAAAATAAATCTCCCTTGGCATTTTGGTTAATTTTTTGTGATTTCTGTGAATATCTCTGCAGCTGATGAGGATACAAGCGCAAAACCTTCAGATGTTCTTCTAGGACACATGAACCTCACCCTCGCAGAGCCGGAGTCATCAGTATAGCCAGCCAAAGACCAAACAACTCCATGGACAAGCAACGGCCTGTTTTTGGACTTGAGGTTGTCCGGCCTGCAAGAGGGTGAGTGATATGCAGAAAATTGCATTTGGAAAATATGCATTGATGGAGTGAAGTTGTTTGTTGACATATGTAATGCACGGACAATTAGGTATTAATATCTGGAATACTGTAGTGTTGCATTAAATATCTACTGTGGATGACTTTGTTGTGAACACAAACACTTCTTTTGTTGTTGAAATTTTAGATGCAGAAAATAACAACCTAAAATATTTAATATTTTCTTACTTCTATTGTATTTAATTTATTTCTTTATTTTTACTTTTTATTTTTATTTTATTTGTATTATAATTTTCTTATTAATTTTGTATTTTATTGTATTTATTTAATTATCTTTACTTTTTTCAATTATTTTATTATTATTTTTATTTCATTTAATTTCATTTCTTATTTTATTTTATTTATTTACTTTAATTTTTATTTTTAATTTTATTTATTTATTTAATATATATTTTTTTTAAATGATCCTGAATGGGTTTTCCTGTATTGCATGCATTTTAATGACCACTTACGATTTGTGAGGATTTTAACCCTGCATTAAAACCAAAATGAGATAAATTTAGTGAAAAATCCCACTTCCCTCAAGGTGACTAAAGCAACAAGCCAGTTTTGAATTTCATAAAAATAGTTATTGACATTTTGGGGCTATTGGGTTACTTTGGTATAAATTCAGGGTCAACGTCCATTAATTTGCTTTTTGTATTAGTTTGCATGTTTAAACACAAGTTCCACCATGATGAATGGGGGAAAAATAATGAATGAGCATTTGTATCTTCACCAACGGGGCATGAAACGATTGTTGTTTAAATTGGTTTAAAATGACTTTGCATTTCAGCATGATGTTTCATTAACACTATGGTGTTTCATTGACATTGGTTTAAGGTGATGCCATGCAGTATAATTTAAACTTTTCCTTGGTATCATCTCAGGCACTGCTCATACAGTTCTGATGTGTTTTCTTCTTAGACCAGAGAGTATGACCTCTCTACTGCCCACTGAACATATGTCACCCAATGTCACTGATGTCCCACATTTTGAGCTGCCAAAACCAGAGCTGTCTGATACTGATAGAGTATGCCACTACTGCAGCCCTCGAACCTGTTCCCAGCCCCTACATTTGCCGCCCATTAACTAAGGTCCAGATCAATCAGTCAGAGATTTCACAGAGCTCTGCTGAGCTGGCCGTTTTACTCCCAGCTGCACATGAGCAGAGAGAAGACAAGATGATTCCTTGTAAAGACAAAACAGAGCCGTTTCGAAGTAGCTTTCAATCAGCGGAAATACAAGAGCAAGAAGAATCTGTGCCGCAGCTGCTCTCAAATCCAGAACTGTCCCAGTCAGATCAAATTGATGAAGGGTAAGTATGTTCTGCATGCGTCCGTCAAATTTGCTAGCATATAGTTACTGTGTTACATTTTGATGCTTATTATGCTACATTAATATAAAATGCATATACTGTATGTGGTGCGGTCCATTCGCTTATTATTATTCATAAATCCATTTTACATCCTCCCTCTGATCTCTGTTCTAATGTCCCTGTCCCTCAGTGCCAAAAGCATGGCCGCTTTGCTGCCCTCTTGTCGCAAAAGTATCACATTCTCCTTGGTCACCATCCATATTGGTTGATAAAACAGTTGGAAATCAAAAAGGAGACTTGTTTGTAGATGGACTTCCTAGAATGAATCAGGAATTAAGTGTTCTCCCCGTCTGCAAGAAAGCACATGTTGAGGCTAATGTCCGACAGTACTCCATCTATTCCTAGCATGGTGTATCTTCTTCCAGCCTGTCCGAAAACTGCTTTTGTACCTGGGATGCCATCTATTATCTTTTCAAGACCCTAAGTGGCCTTGGGAAGGGTCTGTGAGGACACTGAAAGAGTACATTCAAAAAGAGAAACAAGCTAAATGTATTCAAGATATGGATTGCTCATTGTATGATGGGATCCATGTGGAAAATATGATATCACTACATTTAACTTGCCCAAGAACTGCCAGGATCCCTGGATTCCCATCTTTGCCATACAATATGATCAGTCTGCTACCATTATGTCCAGATGTCTCTGTAGTTCCAGGTTTTCCTTCAAGATACCCAATCACTTGCACAGATGAAATCTGGCCTAAAGGGAATTTAGTATTTTGTTTTAAGAGAAGTATGGAACAGATTTTGCCAGCATCTTCAATGAAGGTGGATTCTGAAACTGCAAGAAAAATGGTTGCATTGAGGTCATCTTGTGCAGAAGCACCTAGGATTTCAGGATTTCCATCTGCTCCAAAACCAGTTACACCAAGTATGGTCAGGATTTCACCATGTTGTGGTAAAGTTTCATGCATTGCTGGATTTCCATCTGCAAAAGAGCTTAGCAGTCAAAATATTATCCAACAATGGCCGTCCAACCATGAAACATCTCTGATAATAGCACAAAAGAACCAGTCCAGTTTGCCTCAAGTTGAAAACATTTTGAACGTGGATCAGTTTACCGGAATGGTGAGCGTAGTACCATCTTGCCCAAGAAAAGCGAGGACTCCTGGTTTTCCATCAGCACCAAAACGAAAACAAGACACTACATTCTGTATGACAAAACTCCTACCTTCATGTCCAACAGCCTCTTGTGTCTCTGGAATATCAACTATACAAAATCTTCCAAGCACAACAGATTCACTTAAGCAGTGGCCAAGGGACATTAAACCATTTTGGATGAAGACACTAACATCTCAGCCATGTCATTTAATCTGTCCATATCCAACAGAAAACAAGTCTATTTTTAACAATATGCTGTCATTGATACCATCTTGCCCTAGAAAAGCAAGAACACCTGGATTTCCTTCTGCACCGTGGCTCATGCTTAAAACACAAATAACGTCTGGTACTCTGTCAACATGCCCTCAGACAGCTAAAACTCCAGGCTTCCCCTCTTTAGACCCAAGCAAAATTGATAAGGCTATGGTAAATAATTGGCCTTTTAAGGAGAAAGCCTTCTTTGTGAGAAGGTGTTCGCCAATGTTCACATCTGAAAGGTTGAACATTTCTTATCAGAGCAAAGAGAGTTGTAAAGAAATGTATGCTATTTTGCCAAGTTGTCCAGTGAAAGCAAGTGTTCATGGCTTTCCATCTGCACCAAAGCCCAAATTAATGCTTTATATTGTCCCTTCTTGCCCAACATTTTCAAATGTGCCTGGGATGCTATCAAATGTAATATCTGAAGTGGAATTTCAGTGGCCTGAAAATGAAAGGCCATTATGGGTTAAACAATTAAACATAAAACGTCAGTCTGTGCTAGCCATTCCACCTCAGTACAGAGAAATGAATGATAAAGCTATCATTAGGGATATGGTAGCTTTGCGCCCAACGAGTGCAACTAGTGCTAAATTACCTGGCTTTCCATCTGCCCCAAGACTAAAAACTGAGAAGAAGGCACCAGATATGGTTTCCCTCATGCCATCTTGTTCACATTTTACAAAAGTGTTAGGTATGCCATCTGTTGAGTTAGGAAATGAAGCAATGGATTCAAGTGCATGGCCTGTGGATGCAAAGCAACTGTACAAGAGGACCTCAAAGAATGACTCTGACATGGTTTGTTCTTCCTTAATAAACTTGAATCAAACAAAAGACAATCACCTGAATTCAGACGTAGAAGACATGGATATGATGCTGACATCATGTGCAAAGCAGTCCAGTGTCCCTGGCTTTCCATCCACATGTTTTGAATCTCCACATATTCTTTATCAGACAAATAATAGCCAATCGTCAATAGAAGATGGTTGCCATGAACAAGAAACTTCAACTGTACTTGGTCCAGCAGAAATTGAAATGGACCTGTCCAGTGCAAAACAGTCTGGCAGTAGTTTTGCATTAGAGAAGACCAAGGAGAATGTGGACTTGTGGGCAAGGTCTGAGGAAGGACAAAAGGGAATTCTGGAGAGGGGGTAAGTTGAGAAGTTGAGAAGTTCATTTTGAATTGCTAATCAGTGGATAGTGCATGAAGTACTTTGACACTTCTTTCTAGGAAAATGCATTTCAGAATGTGGCACTCCATACCAGACATGCCACTATTACTGACTGTTGAGGAGAGGTGAGTTTGGCAAGGAAACACAATAGAGCATTTACGTGTTGCTTTGCCTTGCCCTAATTGCATCCAAATTTTTGCGTCTGCATAACATTTATCCACTGTGCTCTTAAAGGCATAGTTCACCCCAAAAGAAAAAATGCTGTTTCCAAACCTGTGTGAATTTCTTATTTAGTCAGTAGACCCTAGTTGACCCTTTCATTTTTGGGTCAACCATGCCTTTAAATTGATATGCCTAATGGTGTGACAACTTGGCACAGCAAACGATGTGTAGTGAAGACAATTTAGGCCTGCTCTTCAGTTAGTTCATGAAGTGTTCAGGAGGACACTTTCATTGAAACAGTTAATTGGCTGCCAGCAAATGGAATGACGCATGCAGTCAAATTGTCTTGTATTGTCATTACATCTTGATTATATGCTTATTTTTCTCAGCTGTCAAAGCATAAGTGCTCAGATGCCACCTTCTGAAAACTACGACACTTCTGACTGAAAATGTCGACGTGGTTGAAGATATATTATGGGTTGCACAAGACAGAACAGAACAGTTTGTTGATGCTTTACAGAAAGAAGAGACTACAGAAGATCACAATAGTCTGGTCCCTTCTACAGCAAAAGATCGACCCACAGGACTGCAACAAGAGAGTGTACCAAACATGGTATATCTTCTTCCATCATGTCCACTGTTCTCAAAGAGTTTTGGGATGTCCATTCTACAGCGCTGTCAAGCGTATGCAAAACAGACCTAATCAACTGGCCAACTGATTTAAGTATAATTTGGGATGAGCCATGTAGATCAACAAAAAATATTTGTTTATGCCATATTTGGACAAATCCCCCTTTGAGGCAAGAATGGTGTCCCTGGCATGCACATGTCCAAATGAAGCAAGAATTCCTGGGTTTGCATCTGCTAAAAGACTCACAGAGGCCCCATATCCATCTTGCCCAGAAACATCCATTGTTGTTGATCATCTCCACAGACCCCAGTTCCAGAAGAAAAGCATCACGAGGAGTGGCTGAGCATTGATACATCATTATTGGAAGAACTTCCTGAGCCAGAGGAAGTTTTAGACATCCAGAGCCCATTTGAGATATTTGGAGATCCCTGTAATGATGGTGCCAACACTTAATCCTGATTTCCCATCTGCACCAAACAGTGAAGAAATAATTACTCAATCATGTGATAAATTAGACATTCAAGAGTCTACAGTTACTGATTCTAAACAAAGGGATGATTCCAAGCCTGCCAATGAGATATTAAACATAATTTCTGAAAACCCTGCACAAATTCCAGATTCTACCCCTGAAACCCAAATTGAGCCAAATATGTTGGAGCTTCTCCCATCCTGTCCAGTGCTTTCTACAATTCCTGGATGTCCATCTCTAAGGGTCCTTGAAGGCAAGGAGTGTATTCAGTGATCAATCAATAATCTTTTGCAATTTACTCAAAGATAGACAGACTGGTATTTTTGATCCCAGTACAGATGAAAAAGACTCACAGATTCTAGCTCTGGCACCAACATGCCCACAAGCATCATGTATTCCTGGCTTTCCATCTAGACCACATCCTGAAGTCACAAATGGAGCCAGAAAATGCAAAACATTTGTCCCTCTTGCCCAAAGGTTTCAAATGTAGCTGGTTGTCCGAGCATCAAGATCCCAAAGACGTCCGATTGGCCTATGAGTACAGTCATTTTGTGGTCAAGTCAATTAAAGAAACTCCCGGTTGTTTTGGACATGGACAAGAAATGCAAAGAAAATGGTCATAGAATGTATGCTCTGGCACCTACATGTCCATCAGTGGTCTGTATTCCAGGTTTTCCATCTGTGCCCGAACCAACAATGCTTTGCATGCTTCCAGCTTGCCCGGAGAAGTCAATTGTTATTGGATTTTCTTCTAAAAGAGAGCATTTAGATTGGTCTATTGACAAGAACACATTGTGCAATGCATCTTTTAAAAAACAACCTGTTGTTCTTGTTGACAGAGTAGATTGGCTCAGTGAATTAACTAAAATCATGTTTGCATTGGCTCCAACCTGTCCATCAAAGGCAAGAATACCAGGATTTCCATATGCACCTAAGCGCAAAGCTACTCTTCCTCCCAATATGGTTGATCTTCATCAGTGTGTTCCGAAGGCTTCAAGAATCATGGGATTCTCATCATATGAGGGGATCAAGACAGGAGAATGGTTTACAGATGAAACACCCCTGTTGAAGAGGCCATTGAGAACCAGATCAGAACTGCTTTTCCAGTTTAATTTAGCAACTCCTTATGAAGAAACAGACATTTTGCAGAGGATGTTTACACTAGTGCCCACCTGCCCAAGAGAAGCATGCATACCTGGTTTTCCATCTCTTCCTCAGGTTAAAGTGGAGGGCTTCTATCTCAGTAAACAACCAGACATAGTCAACATTTTACATTCTTGCCCAATGCTTTCTTGCATCGAAGGTGTTCCTACAGTAAAACCTATGCCCATAGAAGAGTCTCAAGGAAGGATATGGTCCGGCTCAGAAGCCCATATGGGTCAAACCTCTTAAAGAAAGACCAGTTTTCTTTTTAAGTTGTACAAAGGATTATGAAGAGTATTCAAAAACTATGTTCTTGCTTACTCCTACCTGCCCTAATAAGGCCAGCAATTATGGTTTTCCATGCTCGGAAAGTTTAAAAAAGATGAGCATGTGATGGCATTTGTCTTGCCATCTTCTTCAGAAGCTTCATTCTTTGCAAATGATGAAATAGGTTTCAATAACCTGGCCACTGAAGTGTCATGTTCTCCAGTTAAAGCAACGCTTCCTGATTTCCCACATGATTCTACTTATGCAATTTTTCTATCAAGTCTACCACAAGAAGACATTGAATTTGATGCCACATTTACTCAATACATAGAATCAGAAAGGAATCAATCACTGGACATTACAGGAACTGGTAAGAGACCCACCATTAGAGTGAGGCTTAAACATTGAACAAAATGTATTCTCAGAAATGTTAAGATTTTTTTAAATGTATTTTTTTTAAAGATAATCCTAAAGAAATAGGACGTTTTCACAAGATGCCCTTGGTTGAAGGGTGAGTTACGTAGCATGTGTTTTATTTGTGTTCTGTTGCTGCATTTGCAATAGATTTTGACATTGTTTGGTTTGCTTTATGTAAATGCAGACCACATTTCTTTTAGTAGTTATTTACTACTTTATTATATTATATTTTCTTGACATTGTCTTTGCTTAATGGGAGCTTTATGCAAGCTTGTTCATGTAAAGACAACACCCACTGTGTCATTCAAAATAATCCAATGAAACATGCTTCAACATGATTTGAATTAACTGGCTAATATACGAGTTTCTTCACTAACACTTATATCATCTCACTGTATTTGTACCCTAAAAATGTTGGGTGTGTGCAGTGGTTAAAGTGGGATTTGGCAGGTGGGGGAACCCTAAAAGATTATGCAGGTGCAACAGGGATAAATGACCCACCGTGGGACAACTTATCAAGTATCGTGGTATAGCAATACTTTTTGGGATAAGAATGTTGCTGTGGCACCAAGTATTAACTATTTACTTTATATTTTAATGGTTTTATTTTGGCTCATCTACACTGACATGATGATGATACTATGTTAAAATTGCTTAACACTGGAACAAAAATTGAGCCCTGGCACTGTTACGCCAGCCCACATTATCATCCACCATTATCAGCCCCACCCACGGACATGTGCATTTAAATGTGAGGTAGTTGGGGGGTTTGGGGGACCAGCGAGATTCGTTTGAGATAAATTAATCTATTAATTAATTTATCTGAGGCGTTCGGACTGTTCCGGCCCACTTTAACATCTTGGTGTGTGTACATGAGAGATATGCATGGTGCATGTGAATTGCATCACAGACCCTGCAGACTTCTCTTTTAACTCGTGAACTATTCTGTGTCAGTATTGAAAACCATCAGGAGAAATCTCTTTTAGAGGAGCAACATGTTGGGGAGCAGTCCACTAGTAAAACCCATGATACGGCCGAGCCAGGAGAGACTGCTCTAATGTTAGGATGGGAGGTTTTGGAGGCGGATGATACTTCCACAGAAAAAGAAGAATCTTCTGGTCTTGTTCAGAGTATAGTTGATGTCTTTCACAGAGGGTAAGATCGAATAACATAACTGAGTGAAAACATTGAGCATGTTGGGATGAAAATTTGTTGAGAAAAAAACTTAAAATCTATGTAGGTCAATTTCAACATATTTATATAAATGTAATGAGAAATCAATAAAATGACTCCTAACCATATACAAATGTTTTCTTTTGTTAGTGCAATTTATTTTAATTTACAGTAATATCATATTTTGATATTGTTTTATGTGTTTAAACACATTTTAAGTGTTGCTTTCTTTTAGTTATGAGACCGTTGCAGCAATATTGCAGCCCTCTAGCTCTGGATCGGTAACGGACGCTTTTGATCCTCTCATCAGTTTTTCATCCTCTGTGGATCTCAAGGGCAGCGGGACTCGCATAGCTACTGGATGTTATCAGTCATTGGAGGCAGCAGAGCCTGAGGTGTTTGATTTTGCTGAACCCTACATGTGGCGTTTGGTTGGTGGTTGTTCAGAAACATCACTGTCATCAAAAGAATCTGAAAGCTGGTTTGTTGAAGATGAACAATTTAGCCTAACTGAGGAAGTGGCCCCCCTTGACGGAGGCTGACCTTCATGAGATAACTAAAGAAGAGGAGGAATACACCTGTGCTGACTCCTTGATACAAGAGGGTATAACTTATGTTCAAGAGGAAACCGGTAATGATGAGATTGTGACAGAAAGTAAAATGTTTGAGACATTGAGGGATGAGGTGTCAACAACAATATTTCAAGAGGAGGGTGAGTTCATCAAGAGTGTTGCATTCAAACTCAACAACGTCAGTCCTGCAAACAGCAGCATGGCTATTTTATTTTTTATTTTATTTTAGCATTTTCCTCCACATTTGCACACATTTTGCAGTGAAATTGCTGCATTTAAAAAAGAAATAAAGAAAAATTGGTAATGCTTCCTTTTACAGTATAGTACTTACAGTGTACTTACAGGGTAC
Organism: Hybognathus amarus; assembly: GCA_030378365.1. Classification (NCBI taxonomy): domain Eukaryota; kingdom Metazoa; phylum Chordata; class Actinopteri; order Cypriniformes; family Leuciscidae; genus Hybognathus; species Hybognathus amarus. The sequence continues at coordinate 267,923 of JAQIUQ010005113.1, forward strand.
TTACCTAGAAAGTACTGGCTAATATAAGGTAAGTACATGGAACAGGGGTAGGTTTAGGGGTAGGTTCAGGATTAGTACTAGTTATTACCCATTAATTGTAATTACTAAAATAAGTACATAGTATTTACATGGGTAACTGGACTGTAAAGGAAGCGTTACCGAAGAATTGTCCATGTGTTTAATTCTGCTTTAAAGGTGCACAGTGTCATTTTAATGCCCCTAGTGGCACAGAATGGAATTGTATAAATAATGATTGCAGCAAAATAAGTTGTCAACGTTCAAATTATACCATTAGCAGACAGGAACTATTTTTAAAGAGCCACTGTTTTTACTTACCGTTATATCTTCACATATACTGTAACTGGGAAGAGAAAGTATTTCAAAACAACAACAAATACTCTGCACCCTTAAAGACATTTGTTTAGCTAAGATTGTGATATCTGTGCTGTTATTACAAAATCTGCATCTGTTGTGACTTAAATGTACTCTGCATGTTGCAAAGGTATGCCATTTCTGTTGGCTGTACTTTAAGCTGTGGTAATGTTGCTTGATTAAAAGTATGTATCTGTTGGCTGTGGTTTTTAAGTGTGCCATTGGAAAGCAGTATTCGTTACTTATCTCAAAACAAAAATATATGTAGTGATACTGTATTTTTGTCCTTAAGGCCACAACATCATATTGTGCAAGAAGTCTCTCTTTTCATCCAAAGGACTAAGGACGAATTGCTGGATGAAGAAACACCTATGTCTTTACTGTTTTTAAAAAATCCTAATAACCCAAAGACTGTTGCAGAACAGATTGATGTTTCAACTTCAGAAGAACTTTTGCCACCAAGAAGCAGTGAGAGGCAGGATATTCTTCAAGAGAACGTTCTGTTATCAACACCAGTTTCCAATCCAGCAGAACCAAATGCTCAGAGTGACAACATTTGTGTCGTAAAACAAACTGGACATACTTCACACAATGTACAGCCAGTTACAGCCCTCACCACCATCCAAAGTTCTTCAGCTACTGCAGATGAAGGTTCATCTTTAGAAACGCATGTACCTGTCCCATTGTCATGGACCAAGAAATGCGAAAGTGCTTATTTTCCTGATGATACTTCAGTGAAAGAAGCAGCTGAAAATGAGTTAAAGGTATCCAAAATTGAGATTTGTACACCAGCACCCAAAGAGAAGACCACACCTCAAGAAATTACAGCATCATGTCATAGCAACGATGGAGAAAATGTTCCCCTATTGCCTCCCAAAGTCACACAAGTGTGTGCTCCTCAAAGGCGGAAGAGTAAAGCTCAAACCAGTATAAATTATATTAATGAAGAGTTTGGTATTAAGAGCATGTTGTCTTCTGTCATCAGCGATATGTCTCAGTCTGAAGAGTCAAGGAAGGTCCAAGCTGGTAATGAAATGAACATGAAAGATCAGGTACAGCTGGATTTGAATGTTCCTGATATGTCTGAAGTGAAAATGCGAAACAAATGCATTGATCTTCCAGTTCCAATGCCACGTGTGAAGAAACGTCTCAGTGGTTCTTTTACAGATGATCTTCCCTTCCCTTCATCCACACCTCCTTCTGAATCAGATTCAGATAACATTGCTCTTCAAACAGAAGACCAACAGGATTCAAGTCTGCCAGTGGCAATGCCACGAATAAAGAAACGTCTTAGTGGTTCTTTTCCAGACGATTTCCCAGCCCCTTCATCCACCCTTGTGTCTCAAGCAGATTCAGACAATATTGTTCTCCAAACAGAAGACCATCAAGATTCAACTCTTCCAGTCCCAGTACCACGTTCAAAGAAACGTCTCAGTGGTTCTTTTCCAGACGATCTCCCAGCCCCTTCATTCACCCTTGTGTCTCAAACAGATTCAGACAATATTGTTCTCCAAACAGAAGACCAACCGGATTCAAGTCTGCCAGTCCCAGTACCACGTTCAAAGAAACGTCTTAGTGGTTCTTTCCCAGATGATCTCCCAGCACCTTCATCCACCCTTGTTTCTCAAGCAGATTCAGACAATATTGTTCTCCAAACAGAAGACCAACCGGATTCAAGTCTGCCAGTCCCAGTACCACGTTCAAAGAAACGTCTCAGTGGTTCTTTCCCAGATGATCTCCCAGCCCCTTCATCCACCCTTGTGTCTCAAGCTGATTCAGACAATATGGTTCTCCAAACAGAAGACCAACCGGATTCAAGTCTGCCAGTCCCAGTACCACGTTCAAAGAAACGTCTTAGTGGTTCTTTCCCAGATGATCTCCCTGCACCTTCATCCACCCTTGTTTCTCAAGCAGATTCAGACAATATTGTTCTCCAAACAGAAGACCAACCGGATTCAAGTCTGCCAGTCCCAGTACCATGTTCAAAGAAACGTCTCAGTGGTTCTTTCCCAGATGATCTCCCAGCCCCTTCATCCACCCTTGTGTCTCAAGCAGATTCAGACAATATTGTTCTCCAAACAGAAGACCAACCAGATTCAAGTCTGCCAGTCCCAGTACCACGTTCAAAGAAACGACTCAGTGGTTCTTTCCCAGATGATCTCCCAGCCCCTTCATCCACCCTTGTTTCTCAAGTAGATTCAGACAATATTGTTCTCCAAACGGAAGACCAACCGGATTCAAGTCTGCCAGTCCCAGTACCACGTTCAAAGAAACGACTCAGTGGTTCTTCCCAGATGATCTCCCAGCACCTTTATCCACCCTTGTTTCTCAAGCAGATTCAGACAATATTGTTCTCCAAACAGAAGACCACATGGATTCAAGTCTGCCAGTCCCAGTACCACGTTCAAAGAAACATCTCAGTGGTTCTTTTCCAGATGATCTCCCAGTCCCTTTATCCACCCTTGTGTCTCAAACAGATCCAGACAATATTGTTCTCCAAACAGAAGACCAACAGGATTCAAGTCTGCCAGTTAAAATGCCATGTATAAAGAAACGTCTCAGTGGTCTCTTTTCCAGATGATCTCCCAGCCCCTTCATCCACCCTTGTGTCTCAAGTAGATTCAGACAATATTGTTCTCCAAGCAGAGGACAATCAAGTTTCAACTTTGCCAGTCCCAGTGCCACGTATAAAGAAACAACTCAATGGATCTTTTCCAGATGATCTTCCAGCCCCTTTATCCACCCTTGTGTCTCAAGTAGATTCAGACAATATTGTTCTCCAAACAGAAGACCATCAAGATTCAACTCTACCAATCCCAGTACCACGTTCAAAGAAACGTCTCAGTGGTTCTTTCCCAGATGATCTCCCAGCCCCTTCATCCACCCTTGTTTCTCAAGCAGATTCAGACAATATTGTTCTCCAAACAGAAAACCAACCGGATTCAAGTCTGCCAGTCCCAGTACCACGTTCAAAAAAACGTCTCAGTGGTTCTTCCCAGATGATCTCCCAGCCCCTTCATCCACCCTTTTGTCTCCGAACAGATCCAGACAATATTGTTCTCCAAACAGAAGACCAACAAGATTCAACTCTTCCAGTCCCAGTACCACGTGTAAAGAAACGTCTAAGTTGCTCATTTTCAGATGATCTCACTGGTCCCTTGACTTGTCCACCTCCTCCTGTAGATTCTCTTAACATAGTAGTACTTCCTCTCTCATACAATAAACAATGTACTGTTGAAGTGCCCATCCAGGTGAGGGCAGAATCAGGGATTGACAGCCTTGAGGATTCAACCACCACAATTGCAAAAGACCTAGAGCTAAACAAAAAGGATTTCGGTATAGACCTCACTGGAAAGATAGCTCCTGATGTGACTGTCAACAGTGAAATACAAAAGACTGGTGCTCCACTTGGTGAACATTGTGAGAAAAATGGGGAGAAGTTTCATGTGAAAGAGCAACAAATTGAAAAAGATCAAAGTGTTGAGGAAGAAAAGGATGCTGTACATTCTGAGGTTGATTTGGGCATGGACAATTTAGATGACTCAGATGTTGTCTTAGATGTGTCTGGGTAAGTTTTGTAGGACACGACTGTCTCATTTGTAGACATTACACATGCACATTTTTATTTTCTATATGTGCTGTAACTGGTCACTAGAGGTGCTCTGTCTTTTGACCCATAATGGTTTGACCTTTAAGTTAAACTGTTTGTCTTTATGTAAATTTGCAAAATGTGAATTAAATAAATTAATGTATGATAAAGATGAAGACATAGGTGCTCATATGTTTAATTTTGATGTCATGCTTTCTGAAACTAATTCTAATTTAATTTTTATGCTTGAAAGAGATGTATTTACATGAGTTGGAATAGCTTTTGCAATATTGGTTTATTTAGATGTAGAAATCGGCGTTTTTGTTTAATATTTCTTTTGTTTCTTTTATCTAGACAAGAAGCAGCTGAAGACTCCTCAGGTTTTCCTGTTCCAATGCCTCGCGTGAAGAAACGTTTAAGTGCCTCTTTCCCAGAAGACGTCAGCCAATCAGCCGATCAGCTTGAGGTTTCAGGAAAGGCCAATACTGAGCCTACGGTGCCTGTTCGTAATAAACGTAGAGCTGCAGCAGATGCCATTGACCTTCAGGGAAGTTTCACAGCTCAGACATCATCGACCAGCGACGTAGAGGTTGATGGATCTACTGCTTTTTTTAATATGTTGATTGTTACCATTGTGATATTAATGAGCAGGTGGTTAATTTGTTCTTTGTTCAAATCCAGATTACGACCTTGGTGAATTCAAGCCAGTCTCTGTTGGAATGGTGCCAAAAGGTCACACAAGGTTACAAGGGTGTGCGAATAACAAATTTCAGCACCTCATGGAGAACGGACTTGCTTTCTGTGCCATTTTGCATCACTTCCATCCAGATAAAGTGTGAGTGTTTTACTGTGGAAGAAGGCATAAATGTTAAATGGGTTATGTATATTTGATCAACTCAAGGGACGAATTTCAAACTCCACGCATAAAAGCGTAATTTTTTAAACGCCTCTGGGTTCGTTTTTTAGTTTTACGTGCCGCGTCAAAACTCTCCGAACCAATGAGATTAGCGCTTTTGCTCACGTGTTTGGAGCTTCTGAAGCTATAGTAAAACACAACTTGGGGGCGCTCAAACTCAAAACAGCCGAGCACACATACGTAACAGCGAAGAAGACATACGCCGAGTAGCGTCGCCGTCTACACTGCCAGGGGGAAATAAGACGAGGAAGATGCAAGGCAAGATGAATGTAGAGCTGCTGGTCTCGTTGGTGCTAGAAACATAAAGAACTATATGACAAACGTGACCGCAACTACAAACATTTTGATAATAGAGAACTGTTATGGAGTAGTATTGCAGAGCAAAAGGGCGCCATCTAATGTCAGGAAATGAATTTGCATGTTCCCTCGGCTCATCGTCACAGAAAAATCGCTTGGGTGTGAACACAAAAAACTCGTGCGCCGACATTCGTCCAGGTGTGTATGGCCCTTCAGTCTTATTCACAGTGTTGGGGAGTAGTTAACTACAAGTAGCGCGAATGCAAGGATATTCTTCTTCTTGTTAGATTACAAACTCATTTTTGCCATTACCGCCACCTGTTGTTTAATCACGCATCTTGCGGCTAACGGTTCACTGACGTACAGAAGTGGGTTGACACACCCATATTATGATTATATAGCAAGACGTGACGGCAGATTTGGAGGATGGAGAAACAACTAACGTTAATTCCCATGGCCTTATTTGTCCAAGTTCAATCAGTATTTTTGAGAAAATGTTCTACATGCAATTTACGTTGGATGTATATTTCGTTCTTGCAATGTTGTAGGCTATTTGTTGCAATTTTGCACTTTTGACAAACAGTCAGAGATATTTTAGTGTTGTGTGTAATAAAACAATACTCTTTGAAATTGTAATTGCATTGCCTTGTTTTAAACACTAAATATTTTACTTAAAACATTCCTCAGACATTTATTCAGTTATTTATAATATACATTGTTCAAAAAAGCAAAAGTAGTTTCAATGTAGTTAGCTACTTTTTGATAGTAACTTGTAGTGTAGCTAACTACTTTTCTAAACGGGTAGCTTGACTGTAGTTTAACTACTTTAACTTACGAGTAGCTTGTAGCTTGTCAAACTACAGTTTCAGAGTAGCTTCCCCAACACTGCTTATTCAATATCAAGTTTGTTTGCTGTTTTGTTTTTAGGAATTAATGAAATGCTGGATCCGTATAACATTAAACGCAACAACAAGAAGGTGATTCACCCCTTTTTAATAATGGATAATTGTTTCGTTTTTTTCTCCCTGTGATCAGGAAATGGTAAAAAATAAAGATTTTTCTATTCATAGGCATTTGATGGTTTTGCTGAACTGGGCATCTCCAGGCTAATTGAGCCCACTGACATGGTGCTGCTGGCAGTTCCCGACAGGCTCATCGTGATGACGTAATCTCAACCAGATCCGCACTTGTGTCATGGGCCAGGAGCTCAGTGTCATTCAGATCGAGAAAAACAGCAGCGAGTCCAGTTATGCTGTAGGTGAAAAGAGGGAGGAAGCCGATCCTGAAGCCGCTGCTCGCTACTGTGCCGAAAGGCTTCAGAGCAGCGGACTCACTCTAGAAACCAATGGAAGCTTCCCTGAAAGAGAGGGAAAGGCTGGTGCTTTGGTTCCACCTCCAAGAACGAAGCGAACGCAGGGCCTGAGCCAGGATGGAGGTTCAGAGTCTTCACAGCCTCCGGTGGCACCACCCAGAACTCACGCCTCAAAAGCTTTTTCTCACATCAAGGATGCAGATCTTGTAAAAAAACGCAGATCGAAGCTTTGGGGAGAGTCACTGGATGAGCCAGAACCACACGAACAGCAGAGCAGTACAGAGGTAAAACATTAAAAACATAGTCTACTAGTCAAAAGCAGCCATTTAGCAGCCATTACTTTAGTCTACAACATCACATTCTTCTCCACATATCATCAAATTAGCACATTAGAATGATTTCTGAAGGATCGTGTGATGCTAAAGACTGGAGTAATGAAGCTTATGACATCCCAGGAATAAATTACAGTTCAAAAGATACTGAAATAGAAAACATTTATTTTAAATTGTAATAATATGAGGATATTTTCTTTTTAAAGCTACACTGTGTAACTCTTTTAGTTTATTCTTAGCTAAATACACTTAGTTCTTTCAAAAATATATGTGCTCATTAATGTATATTTACTTCGTTCAAGTAATAAAGTATTCTTGTGAGTGTATAATATGCCACTGAAAATACATACAGGTAAGGGGTTCTAATGTCGGATCGCCATGTTGCCCCTCCATCTTGAAAGTACATTAGCCAAAGAGGGACATACCCGTTAATTCAGAGCTTCACCTTTCGCGTTTACGTTTAGTTAACACTCATGGACGAGGTCGAACTGGAAGCCAAGTTAATCTTGTACTGACATTGGCCACCGAAGGAGTTAAAACGAAATCGGAATAGAGCATCACAATCCCGCCCACAGCTGGTGCCGGAAGTAAAAATTCAATACAATTTCTCCATTGACATTTGGGATATAAGCCATAAAAACGTAACCATACATGGTAGACTTAAAACCAGCTACGGCTGTACTAAGTGATTGTATATGCTCATATAAACGCCAAAAGATCATGGGGCACTAACCTTGTTTTAAGATAAATGCCTTTTATTCGCGATGTATTGAATAAGTACTTCATTACCCACAATCCTGAACAATCCCACAATCCCACAGTGATGCATCTGATTGGTGGAAGTCGTGTCACGTGTCTCAAACCCCGCGAAGGTACGTGAAGACTGAAGATCGCGTAATGACGTAGGGCTGAGTTCATTGGTCGCACCTCTGAGACGCCCCGTGCCATTGGATGTCCAGTTGCTCATAGAAGCCAATGAGCGAGCCAGATGTTCAATGTTTTAGCATGTGCATAAGCTTCAGTAAATCGAGGAAAAGGAGCTTCCCTGCACATTCATTATATAAAATTCACTGGAGGAAAAAGTTCACGTGCCCGTCGTCAGATTTGGAAGTCACTCAAAAGGCTCTTTCACGGTGGATTTCAGTCGACTTTAGTGAGGCGCGGTGGTTTATGGGAGGAGTAGTTCCTTTGCTCGGAAATGATAATATGTACACAGGCTTGTACCTTTGACTTTTTTGGGATTTTCTCTTCGTTTTTTCACTCGAAATGATATGTTGTATGCTTATGAGTTCAGCCGTAGCTGATTATCTTTAGACATGCTCTAATACTCTTTAGATATGGATTTTACAAAATGTCAATGGGAAAAATGAATGGGAAATTTACTTCCGGCACCAGCGCTCTCTCGGGCTGTGGGCGGGACTGTGATGCTCTATTGAGAGGAACAGAAAGTAATACCTTTCAGAGGTAGCTACCTTTTCGCTAGATAGGGGTACAAATCACACAGTGTAGCTTTAAAGTTGGGTTGTATTATGATAGCATACTTTTTGTCTTTTTGAGTAATAATTCTTTCAATGATCATATAACTGGTTAATCTGTATAAACGGTATTATATTTCTGAGCTGCTGTACATTATGGTATTATGGTATTGAATTGTATTATGATGTTTTTACCCAGACTGCATCAGTCCAAGCAGAAACCGAGGCAGCCAGAGGAAGTTCAGAGTCCCGTAAGATTTAACCCAGAACACACCTTTCAAAAACTTTTTACTCTGTCAAATTGATAAGCCTAGGCGCTAACATGTTTTTTGCAGAGTGTAAGAATATCTGAAAAAAAGTCATTTTTTGTATTGTAAACTATTGTGACATGTTGTTGACCATGATTCTTCTGTCTTGTTTGTATTTGAAACGTAGAAATTGTTGAAGAGGCAAGAGGCACTGCAGGAGACAACCAGGTCATTCATTGATTTTCTATTTTGTGACTTGATGATTAGCATCAGTTGAAACATTGCCTAAACTATTAAATCTTTCATAGTTTGGTTTATACATGTTGGCTCCAAACCAATATTTGAAAAAAGTGGCACATGCATATACATGGGTCTTATTTCTATTTGCAGGATATCAGTCAATATGTACTTGGTGAAATGCAGGCGTTGGAGGCTGAACAGAGGAGATTCGATTTCGGCAAGAAGCATACATTTGTGGCGAAGAAACTCAGAAAAGACTTACCTGGAATCAGGTAAGTCAATGAGTACAGTAGTTAGAGAGTATTTCGGGCCCTGGATGTGCATCCCACAAACTCTCCATCAACTGCAAGATCAATATGGGCCAACATTTCTAAATTTCTAAATTCCTTTTTTTTGCACAATTGTTTTCAACATTGATTACCAGAAAGAAACGGTTTTTGAAGCTCTAAATTTCTCAGCATATTAGAATTATTTCCGAACACTGGTAAAAATTTAACTTTGCTATCAATTGAATCAATTTAAATGCTTTTATCATGCACTTCCAGGTAGTGATCGTGTAGAAGAAGAGATACTCATTCAGGAGTGGTTTACCCTGGTCAACAAGAAGAACGCTTTGATCAGGAGACAAAGACCAGCTACAGTTACTGTATGTCTTTTCACACTTTCTCAGTCACTTTACTCATTTAGATAATGGCCTCTAAGGCATCATTTGAACATTATCATTTCTTCTGTGTGACAGACAAGAAGAGCAAGATTTGGAGAGGAGGTTTGAGCTGCTGAAGAAAGAACTGCAAGATCTAATGGCTGTGGAAGGTACGACTGCTCGGTAAAATGGAGAACTATATCTCTAAGAACTGGTGAATGTGAACATCTTTTTTTGGTCCTGGAACATCATTCCAAACAAACAATCAGATTTAAGGGACAAGTTTATGGTTTCTGTCCAAGTTCAGGCTTACAACCAGGGTTAGGTGGTTCTACATCATGTGTTATTCGCCTATCATTTCCATATGATTTTAGATATAAGTTATCGGTATGGATAGGATTAGGAATACATTTTCAGGCATGAATGGTTGTTCCAGGATCCACGTAAATGTTGTATCCAGGAAAATGTCTTACTTGGGAAAACTCATTGTGACCTACCAAGAATATACGCATCTGCATGTTTTTATACATATTAAAGATGTTTTGCCTCACATACAGTAGTTTCTGTCAGTAGCATGTGGCTAAAATATCTTCATTATCCATATTTTTTGTCTTTTCTTTTGAAGAATGGAAGAAAACCCAGGCTCATAAAACCAGAGAGCAGCTGTTGTTGGACAGAGCTGTGTCTTTAGTCAACAAAAGGGACGAGCTTGTTCATGGACATAGATGCCAAGAGAGAGGGTGAGGTTTAGCTCAAATAATAACAGATACTCTGTACTTTTTGCTGTCAATTCCTGGTCTAACTTTTCTATGTAAAACAGCCAGAATATCAGAGCTTTAAAGACTTAGTTCACCCAATTATCCCATAATTTATTCACCCTCAAGCCCATTGTATGTGTATCTTCTTTCAGCCAAACATATTGGTTATATAAACATACTGTGTGTGTGTGTATATATATATATATATATATATATATATATATATATATATATATATATATATATATATCGGTTAAAAGTTTAAGGTCGGTAAGATTTTTTATGTTTTTAAAAGAAGTCTCTTTGCTCACCAAGGCTGCAATTTTTTTATAAAAAATACACAAAAAACACAGTAATATTGTGAAATATTATGACAATTTAAAATGAAGTTTTTATGTTAATATATATTAAAATGTAATTTATTCCTCTGAAAAAAGCTGAATTTTCAGCATCATTACTCCAGTCTTCAGTGTCACATGATCCTTCACAAATCACTCTAATATGATGATTTTATGCTCCAAAAACATGTATGATTATTATCCATGTTGAAAACAGTTTTTTACATTTTTATTTTCAGGATTCTTTGATGAATAGAAAGTTCAAAGAACAGCATTTATTTAATTAGAATCTTTCTAACATTATAAATGTCTTTACTGTAACTTTTGATCAATGTAACTCATCCTTGATGAATAGAAGTATTGATTTCTTATTTATTTCCCCCAAAATAAAATACAAATTCTTACTGACCCCAAACTTTTTAAAGGGTAGTGTTTAATGTAACAAAAGCTTTCCATTTCAGATAAAAGCTGTTCTTTTGAACTTTCTATTCATCAAAGAATCCTGAAATAAAAATGTAAAAAACTGTTTTCAACATGGATAATAATCATACATGTTTTTGGAGCATAAAATCATCATATTAGAGTGATTTGTGAAGGATCATGTGACACTGAAGACTGGAGTAATGATGCTGAAAATTCAGCTTTTTTCAGAGGAATAAATTACATTTTAATATATATTAACATAAAAAAGTCATTTTAAATTGTCATAATATTTCACAATATTACTGTGTTTTTTGTGTATTTTTTATCAAAAAATTGCAGCCTTGGTGAGCAGAAGAGACTTCTTTTAAAAACATAAAAAATCTTACCGACTCTTAAACTTTTGACCGGTAGTGTATGTATATATATATATTATATATATATATATAATTAAGATATATCCTGGCTCTTCGCAGCTCCTATAATGGGAGTGAGTAGCCCCTGAAATTTTGAAGCCTGTAAAATGCATCTATCCATCATAAAAGTAATCCATAGGGGGTTAATAAAGGCATTCTGAATCGAAGCGAATACATTTTTGTTTGAAAAATATCCATTAAATATCCATACATCCAGTATATGTATATATATATATATATATATATATATATATATATATATATATATAATGATATAGAGTAGATGTACACATATATATATAATAAATAAATGTACATATATATATAACTTTATAAACTAGGAAGACTGATCTCTGACCTATTCTCATTCTTTCTTTATCTCCTTTTACTTTCTCTGTGTTCTCATCCTCAAGGGCTCTTGAAGAGGACGAGAGGTTGGAGAGAGGTCTAGAAATTGAGACGCAGGAAGTATGGAAGTCGGAAAGAGAAGTGTGTGTTGCAGTGAGGGATGCGGTGCATCTGCTTTTATACAGGACTGTCCCTTTAAACACTGAGCTCATGGACTATTGAGGTGTGTGTGGATCAGACATTACAACATATGACAAGGAGACTGTGACTAGATTGATCTTCAGTCCTCATGTTGAAAAGTTTGAGCAGCATGAATGCTCATTTCAGATAAATTAAGAGTTGTTTCCTTTTAGAGACATTTTAGTCTCAGAGTATTTAGTTTGAAAAATTTAAATAGAGAGTTGGTCAATAGGTTCTGACACACACTTCTGTTTTACGTTTTCAGTAAAAAATAATATAGGTCATGTGGCCTTTGCAGTGTTATTTACTTCATTATTTAACTTGTGTGTACAAGTCATTTGCTGCACAGTGATTTTAAGAGATCTCATGTCAAACTAGGTCAAATATTATACATTTGCAGAGTTTGAAAGAAGGATGAGGTCATTTTAACGAGGAGATTTCATTGTTATGCAAGTCATATGTTTAAATTATCTAAAATGCAGCAAAATAAAATACAAATAAAAATAAATATCGACAACACAGACAACATGTGGCACAAAAATGTCTCCATATATTGCCTGATATGATCCCTCACCAAATACTGTTACAAGAGAAGCCCATAGGACATGTTAAATGAATAGAATCGTTCAAAGAGAGTGTGTGCATGCACTTTTGTTTTAAAATACCTGAATGAAAAAAAGTAATTTTTGGGATTATATTTATGTAGCATCATATTTCATCCATGAATGGTACAGAATGCAGAAGCAGATGTACTCTCAGCAGTGAATAACCAAGAATTTCTCCCTTAAAGTGTTGTGCGTGTGTGTGCGTGTGATGGTTATTTTTGAGTGACTGGTTGTTTTAGAGATTTTTTAGCTCTTTGCATTGATATTATCATTGGCCCTGTTTACACTTTGTTTGAAATGTTATTATTTGATGTTATTTGTATTGGTTTGCACAGTGAATTGCTTTTGAAAAGTCCTGATGTCAGCTAATGCAATACAGTTGACATGTCTTTGGGAAATAAAATTGTTTTAAGACTTTTTTGCATCCAAACTCGGTTGTGATTGAGCAAAAAATCTATGTACAAAAGAAGTCTACATGTTAACAAGTATTCTGCGGTTTAGTTAAAGGAAGCATGCGGCCTTCGTCGAGTACGTGCAGAATTCCCAAGACTCCCAGACGGCTCCCAGTAATAGAAAGTGCAGATTTAGCAGAGCCCTAACTAGAAGTTTCACTTCATAAACAAAGGCGAGTTCTCTAAAACTATATACTATATATACACCACATCTTACAAAACATCTAAAAGCAAGGGAAAAAAAGCATTGCTTAACCAGGACCGAGAAAAAAATGTCACTTTTTCTTTTTTTCAGCCACACTGAATCACACAGTTAAAATGACCTTTGCCTTTATCATATTATCATATACAATTATTAATAAATTTGAATTGTGTGAATCAAATGAAAATAATATATCACAAATGAAACTTGATTTATTTTAAAAACAATAGCCTATCATAGCAAAAGTCAGTATAATTTCTTTTTAAATGATGATTCATTCGCACATGTTAACTCTGAACCGAAACTCTATTAGGAAGTAAAGACGAAAAAATACAAACCTCTTGTCAGTATAAAGGAATAAGACTAAAATGTAAATAAAACCTGTATTTCAATATATTATTATTTTGCATTTCATGGATTGTCACCACAGCACAGTTAACACTGATCAGACTGAGGTGTCACATCAGTGCTTTTATTATGGAAATGAAATAAATAAATATAAAAATGTATCTTTTTTTAGAAGAAATCTTTAATTCAAGCAAACATAGCAAACTACAATGGACATGTTCACCACCAAAATCTGTAAGTGCCAGTTTATTTCTTAAATATTTTAAATTGGCTAATGAGTTATTCTACAAAAATGATTTTTTCTTCCTATAAACAATGACATTAACAATGAAAAGCTATTTTTAAATTTAAAAATGTTTTATAATAGGCTGTGCATTTTCTTAATATTTCTACAAAAATTCCACGCATAACTATTTTATATACAACAGGATGTTTGTAAAACTATCATTAATAATTCTATCTATAATAAATCCATTGTGGTCATTGAGTTTTCTGGGAATTACTCATTTTCATAAATATTTGATAAGCTACTTTTAATTCAATTTGTTTAATTTATACAAATATAAATACAATACACTACAGTTCAAATGTTTTGAGTCAGTCGTTAAAAAAAGTTATTAGTCTCTTGTGCTCACTAAGGCTGCCTGCATTTATTTGATAAAAATACAATAAAATTGTCAGGATACAGAGGTAAGTGATAAAGCTTGTCTTTATTTAATGTCAAGGTAAGTGTTCAGGTGTTTCAGGTGCTCAGAGGTGATCTTGAGGAGGATACGTGGCAGGAATTCATCCAGGTGAGTAAATCCTCTTCATTAAGGAATTAACATGAACGGTGACACGGTGAATTTACTTTCCTTTTCTCTCTTTCAGATCGTCTTCGGGCAGGACATACGCGAGGCGTATTGCATTCACTTGAAGAAAAAAAATCGATTCTGTTTTTCTGAATTAAATAGTTAATTTTTCATGAGAAAAATTTTTTTGCTCATGTTTTTCTGAATGAACGAGTTAATTTTTCAGTGAGAATTTTTTTTTCTCTGTTTTTCTGAATTAACGAGTTAATTTTTCATGAGAAAAAAAGTTTTTGCTCCGTTTTTCTGAATTAACGAGTTAATTTTTCATGAGAAATTTTATTTTTGCTCTGTTTTTCTGAATTAATCAGTTAATTTTTCATGAGAAAAAAAGTTTTTGCTCTGTTTTTCTGAATTAACGAGTTAATTTTTCATTAGAAAAAATCTTTTTTGCTCTGTTTTTCTGAATTAACGACGTTAATTTTTCATGAGAAAAAAGTTTTTGCTCTGTTTTTCTGAATTAACGACTTAATTTTACATGAGAAAAAAGCTTTTGCTCTGTTTTTCTGAATTGAGACTTAATTTTTACATGGAGAAAAAAGTTTTTTGCTCTGTTTTTTCTGAATTAAGGAGTTAATTTTTCATGGAAATTTTTTTTGCTCTGTTTTTCTGAATGAAATTTTTTTCTTATGAAAATTAACTGTTAATTCAGAAAAACAGAGCAAAATTTTTTTCTCATGAAAAATTAAGTCCGATTAATTCAGAGAAAACAGAGCAAAAACTTTTTTTCTCATGAAAAATTAAAGTCAATTCAGAAAAGCAGAGCAAAAACTTTTTTCTAATGAAAAATTAAGTCGTTAATTCAGAAAAAACAACAAAAACTTTTTCTAATGAAAAATTAAGGATTTAATACCAGAAAAAAGACGGAGCAAGAGCTTTTTTCTCATGAAAAATTAACTCATTAATTCAGAAAAACAGAGCAAAAAAATTTTCTCATGAAAAATTAACTCATTAATTCTGCTATTTCCTGAATTAAGGTAGTTAATTTTCTCAATAATTGCTCTGTTTTTCTGAATTAAGGAGTTAATTTTTCATGGAAATTTTTTTTGCTCTGTTTTTTCTGAATGAAATTTTTTTCTTATGAAAATTAAGTCGTTAATTCAGAAAAACAGAGCAAAAAACTTTTTTTCTCATGAAAAATTAAGTCGTTAATTCAGAAAAACAGAGCAAAAACTTTTTTCTAATGAAAAATTAAGTCGTTAATTCAGAAAAACAGAGCAAAAACTTTTTTTTCTCATGAAAAATTAACTCATTAATTCAGAAAAACAGAGCAAAAAAAATTTCTTATGAAAAATTAACTCGTTAATTTCTGTTTTTCTGAATTAAGGAGTTAATTTTTTCTCTAAATTCTCTGTTTTTTTGAATTAAGGAGTTAATTTTTCATGAAATTTTTTTTTGCTCTGTTTTTCTGAATGAAAAATTTTTTCTCACTGAAAAATTAAGTCGTTAATTCAGAAAAACAGAGCAAAAACTTTTTTTCTCATGAAAAATTAACTCATTAATTCAGAAAAACAGCAAAAAAAAATTTTCTCATGAAAAATTAACTCGTTAATTCAGAAAAACAGAGCAAAAAAAATTTTCTCATGAAAAATTAACTCGTTAATTCAGAAAAACAGAGTAGATTTTTTTTCTTCAAGTGAATGCAATACGCCACCGACAGGTGGCAGCTGCATCCTGTCTGTACCTCAAAAGTACAGACAGGATGCAGGAAGGATTCAAGGTGAGTAGATCCTTTTCAGTGCAGAAAATAGGGAACTAACACAGTTCAGTGATACTTGCTTTTTTCTCTTTACAGAGCATCCATGGGGTGAACGAGACTCATGGCAGATTCCAGGGCACAGGAACGAGAACCACGAAGCGGGTCCTGGGAACATCAGAACAAGGACAGAGAGGTTAGTATTTTCAGGTAAGTATACTTGACTTTCTGGCTCGTTGGATGACTCGAAGGGAAGCAAGTGGAGACTGGTTAGGGTCTTTTCCTGTTGGAGGCCTGACAAAGACTGACTGTGAAACGGGTGCTTTTGTGCTGACTGGGAAGGGCGTGATTAGCAATCTGGGGAGAGTGATCGTTGCGTGGTGACTAGGGAGGATTCTGATTGGCTCCTGACAAAAATAGTAATATTGTGAAATATTTTGATAGTTTAATTATTGTTTTAAAATGTAATTTATTCCTGTGATCAAAGCTGCATTTTTGTCAGCATCATTACTCCAGTCTTCAGTGTCACATGATGATCCTTCAGAAATCATTCGTATATGCAGATTTGCTGCTCATAGAAACATTTCGAACAATTGTCAGTGTTGAAAACAGTTTCTGCAAACCGTTTCATATTTTTCTGGAAATCGTGATAATTTTGTTTGTTTTTTAGATTCTTTGAATAGAATGTTTTAAAAGAATTGATTTCATTAATAATCATTTATTTGAAATGGGAATGTTTTGTAACACTATGAACGTCTTTTTGATCAATGTACTGTAATGCTCCCTTATGAATTAAATTATTTCTTTCAGAAAAGAAATAATCTTATTGACCTCAAACTTTTGAATAGTACAGATAAAAGCTAAAACATGTTAAAAGATTAATTATTTAAAGGTGGGGTGTGATTTTCTTTTTGACCAAAATCACTTGAAATCCTATTCCTATTTTGAGTTAGAAGCACTAAAATGAAAATTAAGCAATTTAATCTGGAACGGGCAGGACTCGAAAAACTCCAGCCAATCATTTCCAAGACCACCATAGCTCAACTTCCAAGTTGTCCTACAAAGTGACGTCATAACTGTCTTTATTTAGAATGAATCACTAGCTCGAGACAATGTCGTTTACACAGTTTTTAAATCAACCTCTTGAATGCATTCCCTGTTGAATTGTAGAAGCAATCTACAGTAAAGAAGATCTGGAGTCCTTCCTTCAAGGAGGCAGAAATCATGAAGCATTTTGATCATGTGAATGTCGTTAAATTGCTTGGTATGTCTCTGTTGAATTACATTATTTACTGTTTTGGTATCTAGGCTAAAATGTATAATTTATGTCTAGCTGGAGTAACCTGATTTCAAATGGCACAGCCGTTTCCATGGCAACTGGTCTTCTGTGGGTCTGTCCAAGCCGAGGGCAAAGTGTGAACTTCCACTAGTTCTCCTTCCCGTAGCTGCAGAGTAACAGTGGGATTCGGTTGACTTTTACCTCCTGTGTGTCTTTGACCTGCTGAATTATATCAACGAATTATAATTGTATCATTGTATGAGTTAAATGGATCATGGCAACTCTAATGTGTAGTAACGTAATTGGCATCTTTCCAATACTGTGATAATGGGCAGCCAGTCAAGGTCATTTTTGACTGGGAGGGATGGAGCTTGATTTACTGTATCCATCTTTCACCTTATAAGCTAGCTCGTATATAACAGTAGGCTCACATATTAAAAGGAGTAGTTCACTTTTAAAAAAAAACTTTTGCTGATAATTTACTCACCCCCATGTCATCCAAGATGTCCATGTCTTTCTTTCTTCAGTCGAAAAGAAATTAAGGTTTTTGATGAAAACATTCCAGGATTTTTCTCCATAGAATGGACTTCAATGGGAACCAAACGGTTCAAGGTCCAAACCCAGATAGCACAAGTCTATTTGATGTGAATTTTACATCTGGAAGAGTGTTTTCTCATCTTCAATACGTTTCCTGTCAGATGTCAAATAGACGTTTACAAGATGTCTTTAAGATGTAATGATTTAGAATGCATGTTAAACTGACATCTTCTAAACGTCTGTTAGACATCTGACAGAAGCTACTATAGACGTACTGCAGATGAGAAAACGCTCTTAAAAATACGTCTTCCAGATGTCAAAATCACATTAAATAGACTTGTGCTATCTGGGAAGACCTTGAATGAACGAATCTTTTCCAGAGTCAACTCGTTCATTTCGTTCGTTGAATGAACCAAATGACTCAGAAAAAGATTCCTTCATTTTGATAAACGAGTTCGGACAGGAGAGTCACGAACGCACATCACATAACAGAGCAAGGCGACCATTTGAGCTTATAAAACTTAAACTTTGTTATTTATTTTTTTTTAATGAGTGATCGTTTCGCTTGATAAGACCCTTATTCATCGTCTGAAATCGTTTAAAGCCCTTTGAACAGTTTGCACTGGAACTGTCTTTTGGACTTTGAACCGTTTGGTTCCCATTGAAGTCCATTATATGGAGAAAATCCTGGAATGTTTTCATCAAAAACCTTAATTTCTTTTCAACTGAAGGAGAAGAAAGACATGGACATCTTGGATGACATGGGGGTGAGTAAATTATCAGCAAAAGTGTTTTTTTTTAAAGTGAACTACTCCTTTAAAGATTCAAAAAACTGTTCCAAAATCACATATGAATCGTCGAATGTGAGTGAATCTAAGTGCAGGCCTATATTTAGCGGCTAATGAATAAGAAGTCGTGGACGTTTACAAAAAATAGCTTACTTTCATGTTGCAAAATAAGGTGCATAAGACAGTATTATCGTTATTAGGTCTATCATGGAGTTTCTCTATAGATGAACACATTTTATGAGGTTATTTTATACTGATACTGAGGTTATTATGCACTAGAGCTGTCATCCAGAGTCCTCCATCATAGTACCGCTTGTTATTTTCCCCTTCATGAAACACAGAGACCTACACAGCTTCCTCAAAGCATACCGAGAAAAAATCATTTACAACACCCTCTTTTTGATTTTAAGTTTAAGTGTTAACAGTAAAATAACCACAAATCTGACCATACATGTTCCTGTCATTTAAACTGACCTCTTCTCTGCAGTGTTTGCCTTTTCAGAGACTTCTACATTTTATGATTGACATTGCTGCAGGAATGGATTTGTCCAATGGAGTATCTTACACAGAGATCTGGCTGCCCGCAATTGCATGTGAGTCCACAGAAGGGAACACAGAGCTCCGTTCATACTATCATTGTTCATACTCACATCCTGTTAATACTCTCATTGTCTTTGAGAAGCCACGCCTAATGAGCAAAATCCCTTGTTTCCCAAAATCATCTCTTTTACAGGTTGGGGGATGACCTGCGTGTGTGTGTGTGTGTGGCAGACTTTGGCCTGTCTAAGCAGATCTATTGTAGTTGTAGGTTGTAGTTTTGATATAAACACTGGTGTTGAGAAAAAGAAATGGAGTAAATCATCTTTTGACAGTAACTTGGGGCCAGTTGTTCAAAGGTAAGCTGATCAGATTTTGGTTATCGGATTGGATTAAAATCTTGAAAATGGGTTGTTCAAAAGGGAAAGAAGGAATCTGAAATCAGATTAGATCAGGGAATCCAATCCTAGTTTTAATCTGGATCAAACCTTCAGTTTGTGTTGTTCAAAACTTGTCAGTGGGATTTGGATAACTTTGATCCAAAAAAACAGGATTATCCTGATCCCAACAGGGGTAGGATTTCAAGGTGGATTTCAGGAAGAAAATGTAGTAAAACTTTAAAATTGGTCAAATAATACATTTGTATCATTTAGTGTATATACTTTTATTTATATTTTTCACTTGACTTGTGTAACCGTTGTAACAGTGATAAAGTAGACATAGGCTAACAGTTAAGATATTCAGTATAGTAAAGTAAAAATAAAATAAAAATGTAGGCTATGTTGTCCCATTTATGTTTTGTCTCAAAATAAGAAACACTTAAAGTGACCCCATTTTGGCTCTTCTACCTGTTCTTTATAGCTGGTAGCCCACATTGTGATATGTTAGGTCCGTGTAACGCTTCACAATTCAATTTTCAGACCATAAAATCCAAATAAAAAATGGAAACCAGACATTAATTTTTCTTGTTTTTCCAGTTACATTATCAATGTATAGTTACTTTTTTCTCCCGTTTTTCAATTTTACTTGTGCTAAATTGTGACTTCAGAAACAAACATTTGAATAAATGAAATCTAAATTATTTTGTAATTTTCGTCTTGTAATTTGCGCCGTGGGCGGTACCATTAGCACAGGGGCGTGGCCCTGAACTAACTTTAATATCATTTCATTGATGCAACTGCTTTATTTACACTGCATGCACGTTGAGGAGAAGTTTAAAAGACGGAACTTGTTTATTTTTAATGAATGAAAAGCCTAGCATCCGTAAATGACGGCGTCAATAAAGTAAAATCAAAGTCATGTGAAATAGGCCTACTATTTCCTACACTAAACTATGTGTGTTAATGCTAGATATATATTTGTGTTAATTGCATATATATATATATATATATATATATATATATATATATATATATATATATATATATATATATATATATACACACACTTAGGCTAAGTAGCCTATGATATAGTTTGCAATGCTAACGTGAGGAGGACATTCACTAGACAGCGCATTCTACTTTTGTCTTGTCGCGCATAAGTGGTTTAAAGCATTATGTGCATAATAAGACCGTGATCATAATCCAAGCTAAAGGATGACAAGAAAGAACAGATGATGTATTACATTAAATATTTTAACACGTTAAAGCTGGACAAAAATGAATTGCAAAAATATTTTTTTTATCTACGGCCGCACGCTATAGATCCGACACAACGCCAGTTTAGGTGGCTAATCAGAAGACTGATTGCCTTTATTAGTCAGCTACGATGAGCTTTTCATATGTCCATAGAATAGGCCTACTGCATTTTATGGGTTAAGTTCTACATTTAAAGGTATTTTAAGAGGTAAAAGGGTACACAGCAGGTAAAACAATGCAGTCATAAGGATAATTGCAAAATAGTTTCTTTATTTAGAGCTTAGCAGTAAGTCATGTTATTATAGGTTACAGTCCGTTTTCCAAATTACAAACACGTATTCCATCGGCAACAACAGGCTTCTATTATTTCCTAAATCTTGTAAATGTAATACCTGATTAAGCTATAAACTGCAAACACTTATTTGGCCACAATTGTTATTATTATGGTAAAAGAAACATTAAAGGATATCACACAGATACATTTGCTATTACCACGGACATAAACTGATAGTTATTTGCACGCTGTGTCTGTTTGATCTAGCTTTGTATGACATGACAAGGCTTTCAGCTTGTCCAAAAGCTTTTCCATCTATTGCCATGAATTGCACGAAGTAGGAGCAAATCTTGCTGTACGTTATGCTGGGCCACCTCGTCCTGTAAGTGTTCTGCACTGAATTCGGGGTGGGGGATAGTAATGCCATCTCCACACAAAGTAGTGGAACCGTCGCTGTGTTTACACCGGCAGACGCTGCATGCAGACCACTTCCGGCGGAAATGAAATGCATTTGAGGAAGCTATGGCGGCGCCCATGATCTGGCGCGTAAACTTGTGTATTATTACCTAACGTTAGTGGAGTGTTGGTCACGTAAGCTAGATGCAATTATCTGTTATCTTCCAATAAACATTAACTGAAATTGGCTACATCAATTACAACTACTGACTAGATTCACGAGAGCACGGCTAATGCGTTCAAATGTAAAACATACAGTAATTTAATGAACTTATCAGCGAGCGTGCTCACGTAAGCTCTGAAAATGAATGGGGTTCAATGCTGGAACTGGAACTACTGGCGTCTCACATCACGCGTTACTTCCGCACTCTGTTTTTAAACGGCTCTGAGCCTATCAGTGCCGAGAATGTAGCAGCGAGATGTTTAGCCCTTGCTGTGATTGGTTCGTGTCATGTCAACAGCCTATCAGTCAACAGCCTATAAAAGTGTGAGTGGCCTGTTTGCCAGGTATGCGTCACAATGGGTCCTGCCCATTGTAAACTCCAGGTGGTGAGTAACGGTAAGTGCGAGTAGTGTTGGGTTTGGAATTCGAACTTGGTTGAGGTGTTTACGTTAGCATATTTGTGGCTAGCAGGAGAGTTTAATACATCCTCTGGTTTTCTCTCTGGGTGTGCACTGGCCCTTGCGATAGCTGCCAGCCAGGTAAGTTTCCGTATTTTAAAGACTTTTCTTGGTTAACGGGAGACTGAGTTGTTGTATGTTTTGAGTGTGTTGTTTGTAAGTGGCTGCATTCTCATAAGGTGAGTGACGATGTGTAGCACAGTGCTGCAAACCTCCTGTCGTGTATGATTTTAAGTTAATTTAGTTTGTTTTTAATTCTAAGTAAATGTTTTTTTTTATCTTTGGCAGGTGTGACAATGTCCAAGGGTTCCTGTGATTTATTTGAGGGCAGGATTTAAAGCTGCTAATGTGAATGCACTCATGCTTTGCGTGGGTCTTGCAATTTGTTAGCAGACATAACTTTATTTTTATTGTTTTGAGTTCTGTCTAAACTGAGTTAATTTTGTTTCTGAGTAAAAGTGTATGTTGCTTTGGTTTATGAATATGTGCTTTTGGAAGGTCTTCAGAGCGACTGAAGAGAGCAAAATCATGTTCAGACGTTACCCTTGACCTTCATCCAAACAGACAAACTTATTTACAATCCAGGACAAACAGGTGAGCTGTGAATGACCCTTGGTTGAAGCTATCATCTTCAAATGCTTTATGCAATATATGTGAGATTGTTGGTGTCTTTGCAGTTAATTTCAGAGTTGTCTCCATAGATCCCAAATTTGTGCCTTTTGATCAAATATACAGTAAGACCAGATGTTTCACCATAAATGAAAAGCAAATTAAATGCAGGTTCTTTTAAGATGCAGAAATTTCAACTTCAATGACTGCTTTTAAATGTTTATTATTCCTGGTCTGTCTGCTCGTGGTGGAGGGGAGTTTGCTTCAGTGTAAGACTTTGAATGGAGCTAATGCAGCTTTTCTTTCTTCTGCAGATTTTCTCTGAGCTGTTAATTTGTTTTAATAGGACGAAGATAATAACCGGATTGGTCAGTGGACAAATGTTTCCTCAACGGAGCTGATATTGGAGCTTTCTCAGTTAAACCCAGAGGCTCAGATGGGGATGTACACACTAAAGGCTTTTATTGCTGACCGAGAAGTCTCCCAAGTTTTTGAGGTGAAAAAATATGGTAAGTTGTTCTGTATGTGCAGTTAAATGACAGATCTGAGGCCTTAACCTAAAGCGCTTTGTTTCTGGTTTAGTTTTGCCCAAGTCTGACGTGACTTAAACACACCGCAGACCTACAGCGTTGCAGTTATGGGACTGAAAGTTGAGTCCTGTGCCAAGTGAGTGATGCTTTATTTTCTTGTCTTGTGGTTGGTCAGTTCTTTATCTTGTTCTGATGTTTCCCAGATTGTTCGTTCCAGTTGTTTGTCAGCGTCGATATGGCTCCAGCAGTGCAGATTCTGGTCTACCATGTGAACCATGTAATGTATGATGTCAGCTACGGCTGTTCCTGTGGATGGAAACGTTCTGATGGCTCCATAAAAAAACAACACATTATGACTTTAGTCTTCTTCTTCCTCTTCTTTAGTCTTTTTAGCTGTTGGATAAAATGGAGGGCCGGAGGACTGGAGGGCCGGAGGACTGGAGGGCCGGAGGACTGGAGGTAATAAAAATAAATAAATAAATAAATAAATAAATATTTCCATCCATCCATCCATCCATCCATCCATCCATCCATCCATCCATCCATCCATCCATCCATCCATCCATCCATCCATCCATCCATCCATCCATCCATCCATCCATCCATCCATCCATCCATCCATCCATCCATCCATCCATCCATCCATCCATCCATCCATCCATCCATCCATCCATCCATCCATCCATCCATCCATCCATCCATCCATCCATCCATCCATCCATCCATCCATCCATCCATCCATCCATCCATCCATCCATCCATCCATCCATCCATCCATCCATCCATCCATCCATCCATCCATCCATCCATCCATCCATCCATCCATCCATCCATCCATCCATCCATCCATCCATCCATCCATCCATCCATCCATCCATCCATCCATCCATCCATCCATCCATCCATCCATCCATCCATCCATCCATCCATCCATCCATCCATCCATCCATCCATCCATCCATCCATCCATCCATCCATCCATCCATCCATCCATCCATCCATCCATCCATCCATCCATCCATCCATCCATCCATCCATCCATCCATCCATCCATCCATCCATCCATCCATCCATCCATCCATCCATCCATCCATCCATCCATCCATCCATCCATCCATCCATCCATCCATCCATCCATCCATCCATCCATCCATCCATCCATCCATCCATCCATCCATCCATCCATCCATCCATCCATCCATCCATCCATCCATCCATCCATCCATCCATCCATCCATCCATCCATCCATCCATCCATCCATCCATCCATCCATCCATCCATCCATCCATCCAGTTTAAGGACCCATGGCGTGTGGCCTCGGGTGGGGCGCCATGGTCCCCGAAATTGAAATCGGAGATATACATCTTGTTCGGCTTGAGCCAGGGATCGCAGTGATGCGAAAATCGTGATTCTAGCTCAAACGGTCTAGGAGTTATGCGCAATTTAGTACTTTTCGATTTTTTTTTTTTTTTTTTACTTTTTTTTTTTTACCGTCCATGTGGAGGAGTGGGAGGAGTTGGATCTGGATCCGACTCCTCCCATGTGTAGGAGTGGGAGAAGTTGGATCTGGATCCGACTCCTCCCATGTGGAGGAGAAATCCACAGGGAGGAGTCGGATCCAGATCCAACTCCTCCCTGTGGATTTCATGTTCTGCACACCACTTTACCATGGAAGCTTGTTTCTTTTTTCTTGAAAATGGAAAAAAAATGTAAGCCCTCCAGTCTGCTTCTGTTTTTGTGCAAAAAAAAACATAAGGGGTAACACTGTCTCTCTTTTTTTGTGCAAAAAAAAAAGTTTCTCCAATTTTCTTGAAACTCTGGATTCTGATAGAGGGCCATAGGACTTAGACCTGAGTGCAAAAATGGAGGCTCTAGACCCTTCCAGGGCTGAGATATTGAGATCCCACGTAGCATTTATGCCATTATAAATATCTCAATACCTCAGCTCTGGAAGGGTCTAGAGCCTCCATTTCGCACTCAGATCTAAGTCACATGGCCCTCTATCAGAATCCAGAGTTTCAAGAAGATTGGAGAAACTTTTTTTGCACAAAAAAAAACATAAGGGGTACCACTGTCGTTTTTTTTTTGCGCAAAAAAAAAGTTTCTCCAATTTTCTTGAAACTCTGGATTCTGATAAAGGGCCATAGGACTTAGACCTGAGTGCAAAAATGGAGGTTTTAGACCCTTCCAGAGCTGAGATATTGAGATCCCACGTAGCATTTATGCCATTATAAATATCTCAATATCTCAGCTCTGGAAGGGTCTAGAGCCTCCATTTTTGCACTCAGATCTAAGTCACATGGCCCTCTAGTTCCTTTAAAAAAAAAAAAACTGAACATGAACTAGTTCATTATCATCTGTGTGAACTGAACTTCGAGCTAGTTCTTTTTAAGGATGAACTGGCACAACACTGCTTACAATTGCTATATATGTCAGAGGTCGCACACCTCTGGAGCAACTAGTCTCACAGTGGATTCGAACCCGGGTCTCTCATACCAAAGGCATGTGTCTTATCCACTGTGCCAGTATTTTATATGCTTTTTAAGCACTTAAAACTGCAGTTTTTTTCTTTTAAACATCAACATCTCATACATTCCCTACTCATGGGATAGAAGTGTCCATCATATGCGCACTTGATAGTCTCTGCAGAATTAGTAGGTCATCCGGGTACTTTTTGCCTACTCTTTTATGAGTACTGTGAATTCAGGGATACTTCTTCTGTCACTCTTTTTCACCTTCTATATAGCAGAGAAGCAGATGCATGGCGGCGCACGAGGCTTCCCCTCTTCGTGTGTCCTGGTGCGCGTGCCATGGTCCCCATGGCGGCGCACGAGGCGTCCCCTCTTCGTGTGTCCTGGTGCGCGCGCCACGGTCCCCATGGCGGCGCACGGAGGCGTCCCCTCTTCGTGTGTCCTGGTGCAGCGCGCGCAGGCCCCATGGCGGGCGGCACGAGGCGTCCCCTCTTCGTGTGTCCTGGTGCGCGCGCCACGATCCCCATGGCGGCGGCCGGAGGCGTCCCCTCTTCGTGTGTCCTGGTGCGGCGCGCCATGGTCCCCAAATGGAAATTGGAGATATACATCTTGTTTCGAGCTTGAGCCAGGGATCACAGTGATGCAAAAATCGTGATTCTAGCTCAAACGGTCTAGGAGTGATGTGCAATTTAGTACTTCGATTTTTTTTTTTTTTTTTTTTTTTTTTCTAGCAAATACAATAGGTTTTCAGCACTTCGTGCTTGAAAACCTAATAATGAGAGACCTTTTTGACAATTATAGCGCCACCTATGATCCGAATCTTCACGAAACTTTGCATGCTTCCTAACCATGTTAGGACACATGCTCATCGATTTTTGTGAAGTTTGTGGGGGGGATTTATTGGCTTTTGGGTGTATTTTTGCCAGGGACCACATTCTAAATGACCCTGTTGTAGCCAACCAAATGCAAAATTTCAACTTTTTTTCCGTAATTATTTATCTGAGAGAGTCCAGAGAATAGGCCTAGACTGGTTTGGTCCCGATTGGGCAAAAAACCAGGACTAGTTAGCAAAAGTAGGTTTTAGACAAAAAACGACATTTTTTGTGCGGCAGTTTTTGGATGAAAAAACAAGACGAAAATTTAAAAAATCAGTTAGATTTCATTCATTCAAATGTTACCCATAAATCGTAATCCTTTGCTGCGTCCCAATTCACCTACTTATGCTACGCCATAAGTAGCCTATGTAGGCTACTCTTTGTGAAGAAAGTACATAGCCTAGCTACTGTACAGTGCTTGAAGTGGGGGAAAGGTGCCGGTAGGCCTTTGCATTTGGCAAATCATGACATTTGAAATTTCTACAGTGAAAAACAAAACTTGGAAATATTGCTGGTACAACAACAATTCATTGTTATTTATTCACAACATAAATGTAGCTATTTAAACAAGTCGTGTGACGAGGCGCCCTTCGCGTGTCCTAGTGCGCGCGCCATGGTCCGCCCCAGGGACCATGTGGAGGAGTGGGAGGAGTTGGATCTGGATCCGACTCCTCCCCGTGGATTTCATGTTCTGCTCACCCCTTTACCATGGAAGCTTGTTTCTTTTTTCTTGAAAATGGAAAAAAATTGTAAGCCCTTCAGTCTGCTTCTGTTTTAAGTTTTATCTCTCTGATTCAGATACATAATTTTAATTTCATATGGGCCATTCTATGGAAATGTTCATTTTTCTGTCCCTAGCCTTTTACAGAAATACTTTAAAAATTAGCTTACAAGTTCTTTATATTTTAAAATGAAAATAATTTAATTGCCAATTGTAATATACATTTTAAGTTTCAGGTAAGTTTCAAATGAGTTTAAAATCATTCAAAATTACAATAAAAATTCTGAAACTATGTTTTCTCTCTGTCAGCTATTTTAATATATTTTTCTTTGTGTTAGTCTCCTCCTGTTATGTCATTCTGCAATAAAAAAAAAATAAAACTTTTTTCATTAATGCAAGAAAACACAATAACAATAAGGCAAAATCAAAGGGCAAAATGCAAAATCACATAAAATCTGGGGACCAATGGATGGTAAAGAGGTTCGCCTTGTGCGCTGCCATGGTCCACTGGGGCGAAAAAGGTGCCACTTTCGTCACTAGCTTTTGTTACTGAATGTGATTTTTTTAAAAAAAAATTTTTTAATGTGACGGTCGGAAGGACTGGACGGGCGGAAGTCTGTTCATTCGGACTTAGCTGGAGGACACTAAAAAGCCGAAGAGAATGGCTGGCAGGAGGATTTTGGAGATGTCAGTGATTTGCAGCTGGTAATGGATGGTAAAGAGGTTCGAATTGAGTAAGATAGTGGCCTATCTTATAAAGCATTTAACAAATGAACGTGAACTAGTTCATTTTTAGATATGTGAACTTAGTTCCTTTAAAAAAAAAAGAACTATGAACATGAACTAGTTCATTATCATCTGTGTGAACTGAACTTCGAGCTAGTTCTTTTTAAGTATGAACTGGCACAACACTGACCACAAGAAGCATATTTCGCCCATAGACTGTAATAGATTTCGCCTCAGATTCGCTAAATGGATGAGTAAAATACTGGCAACAATTTTTAATGGAAAATGGCTTGATATTGTCAGAATGTGGACATTTTTTACAGCAAGGGTTAACAGTGCAGTTATTATCAATAAAAACTGTCACTAAGAGTGAAAAATTTCATCTTTTAAACTTCTCCTCAATGTGCATTGTAAATAAAGCAGTTTCATCAATGAAATGATAGTAAAGTCAGTCCACGGCCACAGCCCCCATACTATGGTACAAATTACAAGACGAAAATGTAAAAAATCTGTTAGATTTCATTAATTCCAATGTTTGTTTTAACCCTCTGGGGTTGTTCGTTTAACAGTCACACTTGGGTGCTCGAGGTCCAAATGGACCCAAAGGGCAGGATTCATATTTAAAAAAAAATCCAATTTTTTTTTACTTGTTTTTTTTTTTTTTTTTTTTTTTTTTTTGAGATACTTTTTATGATTTATAATTAATATTTATGCAATAATTATTACCCATTTTTCCCATTGAACATAATAGATTTTTTTTTTAATCAAAGCTGTATTACATTTTAGAGTGAAGCCTAGGCCTCATGAAAGCAATTTTTTAAAAAAGATAGATGTCATCTGGTAGACACACTGAGCATTTTTATCACTCAATGCACATTTTTACCACTATAGTGGATTTAGAGTACAGCTCTCTGTAGAAAGGCTTGGGGATTCTAGTGATTTTTGCAAATATATATAAAAAAATGTTTAGGTTGTTGATTTTTAAAATATAAAACATATTGTGTGTGTGTCTGTTTTGCACTCTTGATGTTTTATAGATTCTCAAAGACTATTTTTTGTCTTGTTTGTTTGAGTTGGTTTAGATGGTAATTTGAAAGTGCCACTTTTAATTTATTATACAATCAAATCTGAACATTGCATTGAAAGAGAACAAATGGAAAGCATTTTGTTACCCAATGTTTAATTCTAACTTATTCTAACTTAATAAAAATGCAATTCTTTCAGTTTTCATATTTTTGACAATTTCACATTCATTTCCTATGGGGGTCCATTCTGAACTCGGAAGGTCCTGAGTGACTATTTTTTTTTGTGTGTGTGGCTGTGTCTGTTTTGCACTCTTGATGTTTTATAGATTCACCCCTTCACTGGTGTGTGCTTTTTTTATGGATTGTGGCTGATTTGTAGATTGTACGCACCAAAAAAACTCTGTTTTTTCACATTTTTGCCAATTTCCCATTCATTTCCTATGGGGGTCCATTTGAACCCGAATACCCCAAGTGTGACTATTTTTTTTTTACAACCACTTAGACTGTTCACATCCTGTCCCCAATTTTTTGTAGGTGTTCATATACCAAATACCAACAAAGTCACCAAATTTTGGGCCATTCAGAAGAAGCTGTGATTTAACATTTTTTTATTTTAATGCTTTGGGTCCATTTTTTTTTGCAGTTTTGTTGTTTCTGCAACACAGTTACCCATTATAGAGCCTATCAGGAATAAAGATATAAATTTAAAATAACATAGGTCCATTTTATGGTCCGAAAATTGAATTGTGAAGCGTTACACGGACATATGTTGTCCCTTTTAGAGCACTGGTAATCCGTATTTGGTAATCTTGAAAACTGTGTTTTTGCTTTGACTTTGAAATGTAGGCCTATTAGTCATTGAATCATTCATTGAAGAGATTCGATTAAAAAGATTCATCCATTAATGAAGTCTTTATTAGCAAGTTATTGAATCACGCATAACGATAAAAAAACGTATTAATAGATTTTTAAATAGATAAAACCTAGTAAATTACATGTTATTTTGTTTAGTTCTCAATTGGCTTTATGCACAGCTGCACTACTTCCTGAACTTAAGCCAGCTTCTTGTTTCCTGTCTGCCATTATTGGACAAATTGATTAGTTCAGGTGTGCCTGACCTCAGTAGTCACGGCAACAATAATAAGACACACCTGAATTAATCAAGCTTGGCCAATAATGGCAGACAGGAAACAAAGGAGCTGGCTTAAGTTTCAGGAAGTAGTGCAGCTGTGCATAAAGCCAATTCAGAATGTGTGGAGAATCGTAAAAAAAGTAACATTTTGCGTCAAAAATAGCCAGACATTGGAAATTAATGATTTTGTTTGTTTGTTTTGTCTCATCGGAATGGGGTGACACTTAGTGACTTTTGTTGCATTATATGATTAGGAAATAAATACATTGCCTAAATAAATAAATAAATAAATAAATAAATAAATAAAAGTAACATGTGGTACATTCAAGGTAAAAATGACAGGAAATTAATGAGAAATACTAAAAAAATACAAACTCAGAGAGTCTTTTAGTGGTACAAACTAATCAACCATGATACAAAAACAAACACGAAGAAAAAATCACAGCAATGAAGGGGTTAATCTCCAAAACATTTTACATTCAAAATAGACAGAGCACGATCTTGCAAATGTGTAAAATAAAATCAACAAAATTTTTAAAATATTTTTTATGGAAAAAATAAATTGCATAGCATTATAAAATCCCCTCAATATTCTAAATAATAATCAAAAAATATTATTGAACAAAAAGATATTGCATTGATTTTCCTGGAGATAAAAAAACATTTTAATAAGGCTTCCGTCACTTTTGAGCACAAAGCTACCAAGTGTGACCCAGAAATGAAGTTTTAATCCTCAGAGGGTTTAAAAAATAAATTAATAAAAAACAAGAGACCGCACATACAATTTGTCCATTTTTAACTTTTGAACAAATATGAAAATTAGCAAAAATGTTACATTTGAAGTCATTAAATTGTTTTGAGGGACACATGAGCACTAGATAGATGCTTATTTTATAACAAGTTTTGTGTAAAATCCTTTTTAAACAATTTGTCTCGCTATGGGGTTAAGAATAAAAAATAAAAGGTTTTAATATTTGAGGTGGGAAAATATGATACAGCACCAAATGATGTGGGTCATTAGGAATGTAATCATTTTTATTTCAATATATATTTTTCAATATTTCTTGTTTTTCAATATTTTTTTTTAATCCAAGTTGAAATATTTCCAGAATATCTTGAATCTCTGGGATGTGTCTTCGAGATCAGTCCGTAATGCCACGTCATCTGATGTCACTGCCGCACCTGCGCAGCCATCTTGTACTTCGAGCGAGGGGCAGATCGGAAGGAAGGAAGAAAGCAGAACAAAATAACAGTGTTTTGCGTTATATGGTCAGTAATGTCCGTCAAGTGACTGAATCAAACGAGAAGACAGTGTTAAGGTGTGATTGGAGGGGGTAAATCAGAGAAAGCGGCCCCCAGTTTCTCGGTATTCCAGACGTTCAAGTCATCCTCTTCATCATTATCGCGTCTGCTCGCAGAGAAGAGTCCTATCTCCTGCTGAACACAACGACAACGACACAAACACACCATGAATCCAGAATAGTGAGTATTTGACGCCTGGACTTGTGTTGCGGATGTCAGTGTTTGTATAACATAAAGCGTCAGTGCGTGTAGCTTTGTCTAGCATTAACGGCTAACAACGTCCGGTGTTTTAACAGCGAGTTCAGAGGACGTTTACTCATGTAAATCCTCTATTTAGAAAGTTTCCTACTCGAAATGATGACATTGTTCATTATTAAACGTCTTAAATTAAAAAAACCGTCGCTATGTGGTGTTTATCGCACGTAATTTCTGCATTTGCCGTACTGCGTGACGTAATTTTTGGTGTGGTGTGTTGCGACGGAGTGACGTCATTAGTTTGTAGTGAGGCTGAATCCAGCTGTCAATATTGCATATCGCATAATTATGCACACGGTGCTTTGAACCATACACAACTCGAGCTTGTCATTGTGAGGCATTCAAGAGTCATGTGTTTGTCACCAGGCCTGTGAATTGAAAGTCAGCATTACAGCTGGACGAGGTCACGAAGAGGAGAAGCCTCGTATTTTTCCTGATTTTCTTAGTAGCATGTGGTCAGCTTTATTGGTCTGTATAAATGAAGACGTGTTATGACTGGAAGGGAAGTTAATTATGAATATTGCATGGATACCCACTACCCAGTGATGGAAAAACAGACATTTATTGCTTGCTCTATATCTATCAGCTCTATTTCAAATGCTAATTCACTGGCAGCAAAGACCACAAACATGTTTCCAACACTCCCCTGTTTGCCATTGGTCAGTTCAACAGATAGTCCCGCCTCAAGCTCCTGCCATTGGTTGAGCCGATGTTGTTCTGTCAGGATTTTCAAACAATTTCACTTCCTTTCTGTATTGTGAATATCAAAGTTAATACACTTTACAATGTTAATAATAAGTACATTCCAGTTGCCGAAATTTGTAAAAGTCTATATTTAAATTTTTTTAGCCTATATCAAAATACATCTGGATCATCACTGGCCATTGACATTTGAAAAGCCATTACTATATCCAGTTTGTTTTTATTGCCAGAGTGCTTGATTTACAATTCAGTTGTTAAAAAAAATAAAATAAATGCGTTTCTTGTCTGAGATTAATGTTTTCTTATTGTTTGTACCTTGTTTTCCTCTTGACATAGACTCAGTCAAGATTGCTTCACGTGACAACGTTTCTCAGCTCGTCTAATGTTAGTACTTGAACTCAGAAACCATTGCGACAGACTGTCATCGTTGGAATTAGATTCTCTCAGCTGTATTTTGAGCTGGTGGCAGGGGATACTTTGTTTATGCTGATTTTGTTTTGAACCTTCTTCACCATCAGTTCTTGGAAATGGCAGTTGATTTTGCAACTTGTAATCTGATGTAGTTGTCTTTTCAAACCAGTTAACATTATAGCAATATGAATGGCACCTATTATATCATTTGAGAGCCAGATGTCGTGTGCTATATGATTATTTCAGTACAATGACATGTAGTGTCGTTAATATTTTAACATAACAGGACTAACACCATTCCAGAAAGTCCGTTTACACACAGAACTCTTGACAATACAAACTTTGCTGTTGGTCTTAAGGTGTGTGTGCAAGAAGAGAATTAGTTTAATGTTCACACGAGCTAAACAACCTGTTAGATCTGTCATGTATAATTAGGCTATCATCAGTAATGGAACTACTGTAGCATTGCTGTCATTGATCATGAAAAATGAATTGTTTTTCATAATTGAAATGAAGCTGAAAAAACATAAATGTATATAACATAAAACAAATTAGAATAGTTTGGAACCAAATTAACTGAAATAGTAAAAAGTATTAATTTAATGAAAGAAATGTTCATTTAAACAATGTAAACAAATTAGAGTTGAAACAGAATTAGCTGAAGAAGTTGTTCTACAGTAACTACTGAAATAACTGAAATAAAAATAAATTAAATATATATACAATAAAAAAGCATAACAAAATTGAAATTATAAGAAATAAAACCTAATTCAAAATATCAACAAATTTTGTATAAAATAATATTAAAAATAATAATAAAATTAAATAATAAGATGTAAAATAATGCTAAAATAACACTACTGTAGTGATGCAATAAAACGTGGCGTATTTTTAGACCTTATTCAAAGCAGTGCCATGACATGATAATTTTCCACTCCTCATGTTGTCTGGGATTTTTGCTCTACTGAAATGTCTTGTAAAGATATTTCATCTGCAGAACAATCCAAAAACTCATGAAATAGGCCTAACAGTACAACCCACTGAAGAGATGTTTATCCCTCACAGCCTCGCTTTCATTCCCGTTTCAAATCAAAGATGGCGCTGCTGTGAATGAGGTCTATAATGTGATAACTCATCTGACTGGTGAATCTGAAACTGAAATTGTATATATTCCTGTTGATGTATGTTTATAAATTGCTATTGTGTTTCTCCATTTTAGCGACTACCTGTTCAAACTGCTCCTCATCGGCGACTCTGGAGTTGGAAAGTCGTGTCTTCTGTTGAGATTTGCTGTGAGTAAAGGCACAGATGGCTTGTTTTGTCAGCTTTTGCTGCCAAACATCAATTAAAAAATCGATGGAAGTCATAGAATTGACTGAATGCATTTATAGTAGATCATTTATATCCACAAATGTAAATACACACTGCACAGATTAGTTTTCATTCTCCTTTTGTGTGTTTTGATCCTGCAGGATGACACATACACTGAGAGCTACATCAGCACCATAGGCGTGGACTTCAAGATCCGCACGATTGAACTTGATGGCAAAACCATTAAGCTACAGATCGTAAGTCTATAAATTACACACTGAATTGTAATTTGTCAAGTTCTGCAACAGCATGACAGTCACTAGTATGCACACCAGTACATTAACAATAGACAAATCGACATTGTACACGTGAAAATGGGGGCAAATGTTGAATAGAAACATGCATGGTTTTACAATCTTTTATTTGTTTTTTTCTTTCTCTCTCATAGTGGGATACTGCAGGGCAAGAACGATTTCGAACCATCACCTCCAGTTACTATCGAGGGGCTCACGGTATCATTGTGGTTTATGATGTCACGGATCAGGTGAGACTTCATCAGAATGCTATTTGTCCCAAAGTTAACAAGGCACACTTTGCAACAGAATCAATAATGAATTGCTGTCTATAGTGGTGTTGTGATATACCGGTATTGACGATAACTGTGATATTCCAAAAAATGAAAATATCTCTATCGCGTTAATTAGGGGGTGTCGCCATAGTCAAGTCACCTTTGTTTATACAATGCTTTACACAATACAGATTGTTTCAGAGCAGCTTTACAGTGATAACAGGGAAATTATGCCTTTCGGCTGCTGTTCATTTGAAGTCAGTTCAGTGTCGGTTCTAGTGCTGGGCGGTTTGACCAAAAATTGATATCAGGGTTTTTGACGGTTTTCCGGTTCATGGCGTTTTTTTTTCCTCCATGCATAATCAGGTGTTTAAAGCATTTTCTACTAGTTGAGAGAGGAATTACTGCAATAAATTGATTTAGGATGGTCTATTTTATTGTCATTAGTTAATATTGTAGAATAGAATAGCGCCCGGTATAACCTAAAATTGTTATTTCTTAACATTCTAATAACATTCTTATAACCAAGCAAGAACGTTAATACAACGTCTAACAAAACTGGATGTTTTGAATGTTCCTAGAACATTCAGAAATAATGTTTTTATAACTTACTGGGAACGTTATGAAAACGTTCTTAGAACCCAAAATTGTTAGTTGGGGAAGAGGAGAGATTTGCGATTGCACTGAACACATTTTAAGTGCAGGATTCTCTCAGCGAGCCCAGAGAAAATAGACCTATTCTTACAAGAGCAGCGCGTACTCTAGAGAGCGTGTGCGATATTCCACTTTTTTGAGACTTTTTGCGAGATTTGAGCTTGTGCATTATATTAATTTCCTTTTGTGCTACAATAGTGCGCTCTCGACATTTGACAGGAAAATAACGCCATAGTTCTGCAGCATCCACCTTCCCTGTAACGTAACACCAGAGCGCTGCTGTTTGATTTACCGTCGCTGCGTAGAAGTGCAACATTGTACAGGGTCCGTTAGGGTGGGCGATATGACCAAAATTGTGTTTCACAATATGACTAATTTTATTTCACGGTAACGATATATTTCACGATATAGTTATTTATATAGTTATCCTAAAAAAAAAATCAACAAAAAGGGCTTTGTATAATAAATAAACCCAAATACTTTAGAAATTCAAAAGTATGTCACCTTGTTTTATTTTTATTTCATTTGGTAAATTATTTATTTGGTAAACTATTTTTATAGCAAAATATAGTAAACAAAAAAGACTCATCAACTTTTAGATGAACTTCCCACAACAGATTGATATTAAATACAGCTCAGGTGCTTTTCAACTAATTTTCCAATCTTCTATGCAATTCAAAAATAATTTTTCAATCTCATGCATTGCTTTACTTCATCAATCAGTTTATAATTATAATATATATAATATAATTATGATATATTTTTACCACATGTGCTTATTATACTGCGTTTTAATGGGCTTGTTT
The DNA here is from genome assembly GCA_030378365.1 of Hybognathus amarus. Taxonomy (NCBI): domain Eukaryota; kingdom Metazoa; phylum Chordata; class Actinopteri; order Cypriniformes; family Leuciscidae; genus Hybognathus; species Hybognathus amarus. The sequence goes on from JAQIUQ010005113.1 coordinate 304,186, forward strand.
TGCTCTTTTTGTTTTATCTGGCATCCCGTCACCCTGAGCTTTAATCAAGAGGAGTTCAGAAGTGACTAGAAGGAGAGCAGCAATATGAAAACCAAACCGCAGCTACTGTTAGTGTTGACTAAGTAGTTTAAATTATACACACCTTATAACAGTGCGTCGTTATTAGACCATAGCCCGGTAACGTTAAACACTGCGCGCTCCCTCTCAGTGCATGTGCGCGCGCGTCTTTTGAGAGTCAAGTTGTAATCACGGATCGAATCAAAGGAAGATTTTATCAACTGGTTCGGTAGGCAATTGTTTGGAGTTAAATATATAACTCGCGCTGCATATTTAGTAATTTTGCCTCAGAAACAGGATTCGTTTTAACAAGCAGGATGTTCATTCATGCTGAATGCGCTTTTCATGTTTAAAAAGTAACTATACATAAGAGAAGGAAAGATGCGGATAACTATACATTATTTAAGGTTATTTCTATTCTTAATGATATTGATATAGCCTATGCAATGTTGTTATCAAGTAACTTCATGCTTTCCCCATTGCGAACGTGCACTACTCTGTACTGCCTGGGTGCTGCTCTGCTCTAGTTGACGGCTGCCTTTCCCCAAGAACATATCACGTTAACAACAAACCTTTAGAAAACGGAATTCCTTTGTGGATCCTCTTGATCTGCTTTCTCCATGTTTCTTTGACAAATCTCAGCATCACTCACGCGTGCTGCACGGGAGTTAACCATGCCCACTTATTTACATTTCGCGGTATACACGGAATAAAAAAACCTGTTACGGCTGACGTTTTCTACCGTGGTAACGATATATATCGTCATATCGCCCAGCCCTACCACCCAGCACTATTCAGTTCCATTGAAAGATTATCAAATTAGTTAATTCTATCTATAAAGCAGTTCTGCAAAAACATTGTCATCATCCAGCTCAGTTCAGTTCTCACACAGCAGCCTCAGTACAGTCAGATCAATAATATTGTTGAATATTAAATGTCCCCAACTAAGCAAGCCAGAGGCAATATACCGGAATTGGCAATAACCGTAATATTTCAAATGAACAGTACAAGTATGATAATGGCACACGTAACTGATCAAGCAGCAGTATCTGGTTGACATGTCAGCGTTCAGTAAGTGTCGGTACAGCACCCTGAGGCTGCTTGCCACCTGTCATAAAACACAAGCAGTCACAAAGTGCAGCCGCTACTGCCGCGTGAAAGCATGTCGTCGGATACGACAGATGAGACGCTCTATCCTCAGGGCTGCAACGATTTGTCGACAACGTCGACAATTAAAAAATTGTCGACAAATATCTTTGTTGTCGAGTAGTCGTTTGATCTCACGTGACCTAATGTAAGGGCGTGTAATATCGCGATTTGACCGCTACGGCGCTTTGGCGCTAGAGTGTAATGCAGCCCTTTATAAAAAGTGCGGTAAAAGAAAGTTTTATGACGAATTATAACGAGTGCAAACGAATCCGAACTAGCAAGGTTTGGCAAAGTTTTACAAAACTTAAAACCAACAATGCTGTCATGTGCAATACATGCAAGGCAAAACTTGCTTTTCACGGGAGCACAACATGCATGTTGGAGCACTTACAGAGGAAACATCCGGGCAAAAGAGGAGCCGGTGAGAATCGAGTGTTCTCCAGCTGGAGCTAACTAAACTAGTGGTACATCTCTTTATTAGATCATGCAATACTACTAATACTAATAATAATCATCAATAATAATATAATTACAGTAATATGATGATTTATTTGCGTAGAATAAAGCTTGATTGAGCTTATAGTCAGAGCGGTTTTTATTATTGTAACACTATTTGGTATTAGTCTTATTACTTGCCTGTATTTTGTTCCATAATCATGAAGACTTACTAAAGGAGATGTTAGGAATAATATCATGGCAGTTACTTTTTCTTTTTCATTCTGTAAATTAAAAGGTGAATGAGAACATCTCTGTCAGCTCAATGTAAAAAAACTATTGTAATTTTATATCTTTAATGGTTTGCAGATTAATATTTTACCCTTTTTGTGTCCTGAAGTAATGACCCTTTTTCTGTTTCAGTTCTATGAAAAGCAGTGGGCTTATTAAACAATGCTTAGAGAGCATTTGTGTGTGATTTGAGTTAAACTTAGAGAATGACCTGTTTAGTTGGCTCTGAGTTCATTAAAACCACTATTTCAAAAGCTGAACTGATTTTCTTTTTTTAAATTATAGTAAGAATATGAGTAACTCAATGTTTTAACTAATTGAAAAAGCTGAATAATCATTCCAAACTTAATGATTAGCTGGCAAAATAATCGATGATTAGTCCGATTAATCGTTAGATTAATCGATTATCAAAATAATCGTTTGAAAACGATTATTAGAGTATAGGTATATATAGAGTAAAGGCCCTACTCTATCCGCACTCCAAGAAAGTTATGCCTCGCCGGTGTGGACGTTTTTTGGTTTCAGTGAAAATGACTTATTAATCACCTTAGTATGCAGGACTTGCCGATCAACAGTGAGCGAAAACGAAACAATACCATCAACCTGTGTCTCTGTTATCTGTACTGAGAGTGAGTTACCATTATTTTGCTAGTCCTGAAACAGGAAATGTTACATTTACCGTTAAATGCTGACGCCTTTCTGCGTTTTATGATATTTACATCCCTCAGGACTTTTCGTGTGCTCATTCGGACAAATATTTTTAGAGAGCAGTGTTTTTTCTATTTTTACCCCAAATAGGGCGATGTGAGCATTATGGAGAGCTGAACCCTCACATGTCATTTATGTTTCATTCATATTCAACGCCGAAGGATCTTTTTTCAAGATTTCAATAGATATTCGCATTATATCATTATTATGAAAACCATTTAGTGAAAATATATAATGATACATTTTTAAATCACATAGATATTTAGCACATATTTCTGTACTGATGCTGTCCAAACTGTGCTGATGTTATCCTCAGAAAACCTCTCTTACTTGATGACCTGCTTGTGTTAAGATACCAGTGTTAGTTTAGCATCATTTATGTACTATTATTGACATTTTTAAAGTTAGTTAACAATAACAACATTGCTTTATCATCACAAAGTTTTTTTCTCTGTCCTCCTCTCTCTAAAGGAATCATATAACAATGTGAAACAGTGGCTACAGGAAATAGATCGCTATGCAAGCGAGAACGTCAACAAGCTTCTGGTGGGGAACAAATGTGACCTCACCACCAAGAAAGTAGTGGACTACACAACAGCCAAGGTACTAATCAGTCATGTCTAATCTGTGTTAGTGGTTGATTTTAAATCTCTGTTCCTTTTTTTATCAAAACTAGTGACCTTTTATAAGCCTAATTGCTTCCCATTTTTGTGACATTGTAATGTAATAGTTTCCATCACTAATACTGATTTTCATGCTAACTGTTTGAATAAACCCCCAACCTAATATTTTGCGCATCTTACACCATTTGTTTTACGAATGTGAATTATATGTCAAATTGTGAGTGGGGCTTGTTCTCAGCATTGTGATTTATGCCTTTACCTGGTAGCAGATAGAAACAGGCCAAAAAATCCCATAGCCTTGCACTGAAAGAGGGAACCACACTTGTTTAGAGGCCAGGGGCCGTTTTCACAAAGAATTTTATCTTACCACTAGGAGTACTCCTAAATCACACTAAAATATTTTAGCTAGGAGTTTTCTCTTAAAAGTTATTCACAACGCCTTTCAGACCTACTCTTAGTAAGGATAAATGGCAACTCCTAAACTAAGAGTGAGTCTTCGTTGCTATGGATGACGTCAATTTTCATGCACGAGCTTCCTCGCAATGATCATGGTGATTGGTTGTTAGATGACAGGGCCATCATGCGGAACATAACACAGCAACAAATCATGGATTTACAACATCTAAAGATGTCTGTGTCCTACACAAAATAATAATAAGAAAATAAGTAACGTCATCGAAATACATAGGCTATGTAATGACATGTTTGTGCAGGCCCTGAAGTGTAATTCTAAAAAGGCAGAGAGAGAAAAGTCATGAATGAAATTATTCAAGGTAGCCTAAGGGCCTGCAGTGTTCACTTATCGCTTCTTTTGCGCGCTCAAGTTCGTTTTTTTAAATGTAGGCGCGCGATTTGTGCACCCGTTTTTTCCAAGCGCGTCCGTATGGAGCGGTGCGCGTGACAAGATCCGACTGGAGCGCAACCGCCGGGAGAATGCGGCGCGCCTTGCGTTTTTAGGCGCTATGTGAATGGTGCCTAATACCCTAATGAAAACCTTAACTTGCCTAATAATGAAAAACGACACTTGCATTAATACTTGCTTGGTTAATTGACATTCTTTAGCCTAACTAGACTATTTAAAGCAAGGACATGTTGCTCCTATTGAAGTAAGTAATAGTTGAATGACGGTGGATTATGAACTAAAATGGAAAAGACAGCCCAACTGGATGCAGGATCAGTTACAGCTGCTGGCCCAGTTGGTTCTAGAAAAAAGTAAAAAAAAAAAACATAATAAAAGTGAAATTCGGCACTGGGATTTCAAGCAAAACTAAGCATGAGACATGAGAGGATTTGTTTGCAGATGAATGCAGCATTTCCGCTTGTGTCGCGGACCCGGACGACTGCAAGAGGCGCTACAATCCTTTGTGAATAGGTCTTAGTGAGTTAGGAGTCCTCTCGACTTCTTTTAAGCTGTCCCAGACTTAGGTGCTATTTTTAGGGCTAAAATGCTTTGTGAATTACTCTTAGTGAAAAAAATTAGGAGTCCTAAAGTTAGGAGTGACACGCCCATTATTTTTAGGAGTTGCTCCTAAATTCGCCAGTTAGGAGCTACTTTTAGCCTTAAAATTCTTTGTGAATACGGCCCCAGAATAGCATGAAGACTTGGCAGTGATCCCTTTTTGGTTTTGGCCAGTTAGTAACCATCTAGAAACCAACCAAAGCACCCTAGCAACAGCATGGCAATGTATGAACAGACACTCTGAGCATTTTAGCATCACCATAGCAACACCCTCGCAACCACTTACAACACTTAATGGTGGGAAATTATTACCAGACATAAACTACTGAATTACTGAATGAAATGTCACATGAAAACTTTGTGAAAATGATAAAAAATGCTGGCTTTGGCCGGCGACATTTAACGGTAAGTAACGTTTGGGATAGTTCTGAAAAAATCTAAATGTATGTTTTTTTACTTTTAGTATGAATGTTATGCTGCTGTTATCTATAACCTAGTGTGCTCCAAAACAATGTCAAAATTTTCATTTAATAGAAATAAGCATTTAAACCGTAGTCTCTCACTTGTGCCAATGATGATTTTAAAGACATCACTCTGCACTGTACTCAGATTTCCTGTCCAATCAAATGCTCTCTAGATTCTGTCTGAAGCTCCGCGCACTACATTGTAAATATATGCTGAAATTGTTCACATGTTTACTATTTTCTACAAGGTGAATGGCACACAGTGCACTATATAGGGCACAGGGAACGATTCAGACTGTGTAAAATGCGAATAAAGTCTGGTGTCAGGTTAGTGTCATGCAAACCGCCACAGCGCACACGCTGTTCCAGGACAGACGCAACGTTTGAAACAGCATTGACGAGTAGAAGAGAGAACATCGTGCACTGCACCCACATGAAGCATGATTATGATCACTGTGCAACAGTAACAGTTTCATATTACATCTAAAAGGGGAATCTATTAAACTGTGGCTTTCATAAGCTGTCAAATGTGATTTTTTTTCTGATCTCAACGGCTCTGACCAAGTTGTTATATAAATGTAATGCTATTGGCTATTTAAAAAAAGGGGTGGAGCTGCTCTATGTCCCACCCTGTCTTGCTGTTTCACTGGTAATTACTCCAACACACTGAATACCGCTGCGCGTTTCAAGGAACTTCAGTGGGCCTGTCCACACCAAGAACAATAACTATAAAGATAACTGTATTAGCGTCCAACGCACGTTATCGTTCTGTTTATTGTAAGCTGCAGTTTTGTCATCTGCCTCTTTAAATGCTCAAGCTCTTTAAAAGAGGATGGATTCTGATTGGCTGCCAAGATTTGTATCATTCATCAGCTGAAAAAAAAATCATGTTGAATATCCAGCCCGTTCTCGTCCCAAGGCGTCATATACTGACGCTTTTGACATTTCGTCTACATCCAACACATATAACACCCTTTAGGCCGTGTGTCCTCCAAAGCGTTTTTCCACGTGCCTGGCGTTTGTTTTCAATGGGAATGCCGCGTTTTTTATAGCCAATTTATACTTCTGCGTCGAGTGTGCGACGTTGGCTGCGCACGTAGGCCGACGCCGTTGTGAGCATTTATACTTCTGCGTTCAGGTCTTGGTTGCTCTGCAGTACTGCTCCGAAACGCTAGTTGGCGGCGGAGGGTTTTAATGTTGCACTGTGTTTTAGATTCCTCGCGGCTAGGTTACTACAAGCAATGGCGACTGAAAGAGAGCGTATCATGTTGGAGTTGGAGCTTATTGAGATGGAAAAACAGTTCATTTTAGTGAAATTACTAAAATTGAAAGGCAGAAATGAGAGAAGACGTCGGAGGAGATGGTACGTGTGGAAATGCTGAGAAGGTACGTGCGGAAATGCGTATGAGGAAATGCGATGCTACCAAGCCGACCAATCACCGATCTTGCGGTCCGCGTCGTCGCGACGTGTAGTTACATTTTTGAGGAGGTGCGCGTCAGGCTATGGCGAAGGGTACGCGGTATGGGGCGCATCTGTGCGTATGCTATGCCGTACCTACTGCGCCCACCCTACGCAGAAGTATAAATTGGCCTTTAAACGCCATGAGCGTAACGCGAGGCGCTGAGCGTTTTTTTCACGCTGAAGCGCCTGCGTCTCAATGGAAAAAACGCTGCGCTGCCAAAACGCTCTCAAGCACCCACAGCACGGTATCTTCAGCAGAGTGTCTAGCATTTTCAGCTGGATAAAAACGCTTTGGTGGACATACGGCCTTAGCGTCAATATGAGACGCAGACATATATGGGCCACAAGGCGCCTCCTAGTGGTCTAACCCTAAATCTACCCAGAGAATGTCTAATTGAAGAGAATTGGCACTGGCTGGTTACTTCCGGGTTCTGGACTGGCTGCAGTAACACGTCTCTGTCCATGCGGAGGCGCTCGGATTCGAATGCAGAATGAATGGGAGTCAATGGGGTTTCACCCCCAGAAATCCACTTTTCTCAGGATGTAATTTTTTGTCAAGTAATTTGAAAGTTGCATTCAAAAGGGAGAGCTAATATAATACACTCAGCTGAAAATTGCATTTTTAAGTTCACTTATCTGTTCTAAAAACCCGTTCAAAAATGTGATGACGTCACACAATAGCAGAATGCTAGCGTGTTCCGGCCAACAACGGCCTAACCTGTAAGAAATCAAAAGGACATAAGTACTCGTTCATTCGACTTTTGGCCTATAATCTATATTGAACTTGCGGAATCAACAATAAAATCTATGTTGATTTAACGACAAGAAGGTAAAAGAGACACATTTAGCCGTTTAGCCCCATAGACTCCCATTCATTCTGCTCTCGCCCGTGATCACCTCCAGTGGAATTCTAATGGAACTGCAACCAAGATGATACACAATGGGGCTAATAGGAAGTGCCAAGGCTCTCCGTTCAGACGGGCTCTGACCTACCCAGAACTAAACCTACCATAATCGAACCAAGCTCTGTGCGTGTTATACTGACGCTAAAGGGTGCCATGTGCGTTGGATTTAGACGAAATTTCCAAAGTGTCTCTATATGATGGCCTAGGATGAGAACGCGTTGGAATATCTCTGTCGTTATCATTATTCTCTTACATTTAGAAAGATTTTTAAAATGTAATTCAATTGTTACAGTTGTCTTTTTACAGAAGTGAGGTTGAGCAAAATAAAAAAGCGTTCTGGAGTGTCTCACTGGTTCTTTTTACCTTACAGGAATTTGCCGACTCTTTAGCAATCCCCTTCCTTGAGACGAGCGCTAAGAATGCCACAAATGTGGAGCAGGCCTTCATGACGATGGCTGCCGAGATCAAGAAGCGCATGGGCCCTGGAGCCACTACTGGAGGAGACAAGCCCAACCTGAAGATCGAGAGCACTCCTGTGCGGCAGTCTGGCGGCGGGTGCTGTTGAAGAGCCTGAGCACACACACACACACACACACACAAAACCATCCCTTTCCCCCTCAAACACATTTTCTCACACACACCAAAACAGCAGCATTCTCACGGGAGGAACCACTGCATTAAGAGCCAACGTCTAACAGCCTTATGGCTTCATTTATGACATCATAGTCTTCTTGTTTTTATTATTATCCCCTTTTGTAAGACACCTCACCCCTCTGTTTTTCCTCCCTGTGCACATGAATAACCCCGCCCACATCCAGAGTCCCGCCCCCTGTACCAAAAATGGAACTTTGGTACAGTCATATGTCCATGTATAGATGTCTATAATGAGGGGCGATCCTCAAATCCTCCTTTTAAACGACTAGCGAGATTGCGTTCAGAAAGTAACCTATCTCTCAGTGTTCTCTAAATCTCACACATTGTCACTTGAATGAGGTTTTGTGTGCGAAAGCATGGCTTCTGAGGCTGAATCGACAGGAAGTCAACCGGCAATATTCTCTACTTGTTCACATCCTACTCAGTATATTATTGTTATTATGGTGATTTTTAAGACTGATTTGTTTTTGTTGTTTTCTTTAGGTTTTTGTTTTTCTAATGAAGGCTTGTATAAAGGCTTACCGCTGTCAATGGCATTGTTGGTTGGGGAACGATACAGATAGAGTTGGGTTTTTGATCATAATCAGGATTACGGGGGTCTAGGCTTGAACGCTACTGTTCCCTCTATTACCTCAACGACCTCTGAGTGTTCGGCCATCGCAAGTTGAAAACGAATGAACGACGCCATCTTGACTCGACGTTGAGGTCGTTTCCTCCTGTGCTCAGCAGTTTTGTGGCTTCGGTTTGTGTGGAATTTAACCATCACATTGAGCCAGACTTCAATTAAAGCCAACCCGTAGTTCTCGCTCCTGTCAAAAATGGTCCATCATGCATTGTGTGTGCTTTGTGTTTATTTACATATGGTAAACATACAGGGCCTTAATTTTGAAAGCGTGGTAGTATGCATCTGGTTCAGTGTGTTTGTGTGGGAATATTGTGTATTACATCTAGGAGTATTGGGATTGACTGGTCCAGTGTCGCAGACCGGATATGACCTCCCATGTTTTTTAATGAAAAATATTCGTACACGTAGATTATAGCTTTCCAATCTACCCACTGATGGACCTTTCTCAAAATAAGGCTGTTGCTAGAGGTTCTTATGGATCCTACATGGCAACCCAAAGCCCATCCACATGGTTCGACCTGTTTTTGATTGGCCATTTTATCATGTACAATGTGGATCTAGAAAATGTAGATAGTTTGTGAAGTTCACTAGTATTAGTGCATCACTCTGTCTTAAATAGGATAGTCTTGCCATCGTGACATTAGATCACTTCACTCACTGAGCCAGTGTAATTGTTCTCACACCACTAACATAGCCACACATTCTCATCACTAATGTCGTGTGGTGGATTTGCTTGTACGTTTTGTGAGTGGACTGGTTTTGTCGGGTTGGAGGGAGCAGTAGCAGGGATATGGGTGCGCGTGCAATGGCTGGGACGGGGCAACTGCAGAAACTGCGTTTGGGAACATTCCTTTGGTTTTTAAAAACGAGGCCGTTGTGGATCCATCTGCGTGAAAATAAGCAGCATATGAAAGTCTCATTTAAACCCTGCGCTCATTCACACTAAACAAGTGCTTCTTTTGGATGCATTCTGTTTTCTCAGATGGATTGCTGTCTTTTGATCTATGAATTTACGCTTTTGTGTGTTGGGTTAGAGGAAAGATGTAGGGTTATGGGGTTGGGGGGGGGGTCGTTGCTTATGAATGTGCGTCTTCATTTTTACTTTTTACCCATGTCATTTGCACATCTCATTTATTTGAATTAAGACACGGCGATGGTAAAATGGCAAGCAGCTCTTTAGTAGTTTCCCTGTCTAATATACACGCTCTTTCTCTATCCCCCCTTTTGCTTGCTCATCCCAGTTCTGTTTCATAGCTGGGTTTGATCTAGATTTTCTCTTCTCTGTACATATTATAAATATATATAATAAAATGATCAACATGAGACTTAAAGATGACTTTCCGGCTTGCTTTTCTGTTGTGTAAAGAGTAATATTGTGTGGGTGGTGAGGTAAGTATCACTTCCTGTGCTGGTTTGGAAATGTGACTGACTGATCATTTCTGAAAGTTGAATCTCATGAAAACCTGTCAAGAACATGAATGTGGCATGTTTCACCCTAGAAGCACAAAATATTCGATTTTAATGATAAAGATAATTTTGTCTGGACTGGATGATTCACGATCATTGAATTACAGTATAATGTAGAATGTAATGAAGATCATTATTTAGAATAATGAGAATTACAGACACACTCAACATTAAAACATCTGGATGCATTATAGTAATGAGAATTGGGTGAGGAAATGTGGATAGTTGTCATGAAATTAATGTCAGAATGTAAAAAAAAAAAATCTAAGAACAGTTTTCTTTTTCATAAAATATCTAATATATATATATATGTATACTCATCTATGCAGTGTGTGTGTATATATATATATATATATATATATATATTTAAATATCTGAAATTTGCATATATATATATATATATATATATATATACACACACACACACACATAAATAGACACACACCATGTATACATATATACACACACATACAGTGTGTGTGTGTATATATATATATATATATATATATATGTGTGTGTGTACATTATATCTGCATACAAAAAATATATATATATACACACATATTGTATGTGTATGTATGTATACATGGTGTGTGTCTATGTATGAAGTGTGTGTGTATATATATATATATATATATATATATATATATATATATATATATATATATATTTAAATATCTGAAATGTGCATATATATATATTTATATATATACACACATACATAGACACACACCATGTATACATATATACACACACATACAGTGTGTGTGTGTATATATATATATATATATATATATATATATATATATGTATGTATGTGTGTGTACATTATATGTGCATACAAAAAAATATATATATACACACATTGTATGTGTGTGTATATATGTATACATGGTGTGTGTCTATGTATGTGTGTGTGTGTGTGTGTGTGTGTGTGTGTGTGTGTGTAAGTTTTAGTAATCAGCAGTTTAGTAATTTGTATTTTTTTTTCTCCCATTTTTATATATTTTTCTATAGCTTTATTTTTTATAACATTTTTAGAATTAGTTTTTAATCTAATATTTATTTTATTTCAGCTTCATTTCAATTGCCAAAACAATTTGGTAACACTTTATTTTTTCCATGTCTTTGTTACACGTTACATGTCCTTACTGTATTAATAACAGTTAGTTATGCACAATCACATGCAACTAACCCTAATTTTATGGTAAGCACATGTTATTTAATATTACTTGTTTTTTTAAAATTAGTTACACTGTAACAAAGACACCTTAAAATAAAGTGTATCCAACAATTTCAATAGTGAGTTTGCACGTTTTCCTTTGCAAGCGTGGGTTTCCTCCGGATGCTTTAGTTTCTCTCACAAAAAAACATGCAATAACTGCAGGTTATGAATTGGAAAAACACTGAATATGTGAATGCGGCAGCTGTCCTGCGACCCTAAGTGAATTGATTAATGTACTAGTTAACAATAACAGCACTTCCAGACAGACTCACAGTATGACTTTACATCATACATAGAAGCCTTTTGATGTCATATTTGATTCAGTGATGGATTTACTATATCTCGTGAGCCAGTCTTTGTTTGTGCACGGACACTTTTGGAGGGAGGCGTGTGCATGTGTAGAAGGGGTGAGCAAATGACCTTGAGTTATTTATAGCCAGTTAGAGTAGCTGCAGTCAGTGTGCAGGATTGTGCTCAGACTCCCCAGAGAGAGAGAGAGAGAGAGAGAGAGAGAGAGAGAATGCAGCATCCCTCGCTCTAATTTCTCAGTGTGCCAGCTCATCAGAATCCATAAGCGAGACCCTGAAAATTGTAGAGATCTGAGCATTCCTATATAGTACACACACACACACACACACACACACACACACACACGTGGATGCTAAATTTAAACTTGTTTTCTGGTTGATAGCTTGTCTTTTTCCTCTTTTTTTATTTCTGGCTTTCTCTCAAGCACAACATTTTGCATTGCTGATTATGTGAATTTCCCTATCAAAAGCTTGTCTGGGTCAGATTTCACACCATAGAAAAGAGAAATAAGCATGAGCTATTTTTAGGACTCTGAACACTTAAAGGGACAGTACACCCAAAAATGTCATTTACTCTAGGTTGTACCAAGCCCATTGGACTTGCCCATTATAAATTAATATATTTCAAATGAAAATAAGTTTTTCTTTTGTTCATATGTAAAAGCCTCAAATACATCTGTTCATCATATAAAGCAACCGTATCTCTTCACAAGACTTAGATTAAACTGCTTGATTCATATGGATTTGTTTTATGATATTTTTGGATCTTCTAATTTTTGCTTTCCTGGACTTTCAGTGCAGGAACAGATCATATTTCATTCAAAATAACTTATTTTGTGTTTCAAAGATGAATCAGTCACGTGGGGTTGGAAATGACATGAGGGTGAGTATTTTCTATCCCTTTAACGTTTTGCATCACAACATTATTCTCAAGACCGCTTCCCCCTATATTCTCATACCTTTTATGTAAAAAAAACCCCAAACAAGCATGGATTTCACAAATTCTTAATTTCATTCATTCTCAAGGATATGCACTTTATGTGATTAGTGTTACCCTAATGTTTTCCCGATTTAAATTAAATACATTTCATTGTAATAAATAATGGGCCTAAACTTTTATTCAAATTTCTGGACTCATTACAGTAATGAGAAATTGGGGCTTTGGGAAATGGGAAATGTGCTTTTCCTATTTTTAATTTCTCAAATGCCACAATGCAAAGTCCTGATGGTCCTATAATACTTTTTTCCCTCATGATTTAGGGGATCCAGATTTGTTTAACCCAGATGCTGAATGCTGACTGCAGTTGCACTGTCAACATGTTACATATCTGTCTGTCTGTCTGTCTGTCTGTCTGTCTGTCGTCTGTCTATCTGTCTGTCTGTCTGTCTATCTGTCTGTCTGTCTGTCTATCTATCTGTCTTGTCTGTCTGTCTGTCTGTCTATCTATCTATAATCCATCTATCTGTCTATCGTGTCTGTCTGTCCGTCCGTCCGATTTCCGTCCGTCCGTCTGTCTATTTGTCTGTCTGTCCGTCCATCTATCTATCTGTCCGTCCGTCTATTTGTCCGTCTATCTGTTCTGTCTGTCTGTCTGTCTGTCTGTCTGTCTGTCTACACTGTAAAAAATATTTTCAAGATTTGTTATCACAACATATTTTCTTTTGTCAAATCAACTTTATAATAATTTATTTAGTTGAGATAACTTATTATTTTGAGTTTCTGATGATTAAATTAATCTCCTTTTTCCAGTTCAATCAACTTAAAATTTGAAGGCAACCCAGGTTACTTACTTTTTTAAGTTAAACCAAAAATATTTTTTTACAGTGTATCTGTCTATCTGTCTGTCTGTCAATTACAGGAACGTCTGTCTGTCTGTCTGTGTGTCTGTCTGTTAATCGCATATCTCTCGAACCATCTGATGGATCTCAAACTTGACGAGTGTCTTGCTACGGGCACGACGAGTAAGTACAGTGCCGAGTTTGATGATGTTTGGATTAGAAATGCAAAAGATATCTCTAAATATATCGCTAAAAGAAGCACACATTGGCTTTTGCTGCTCTAGCAAAATTATTTGCACGGGCATTTTGCACTAGTATACATTTTACACATGCAAATGTATACATGTGTCTTTCCATTCACCACTTCTTGCACACAATGATTCCATGTTTTCAACTTTTATTTCATCACTTTTATTTACACATTCTCCATCGCATAGCAAAGTATAATCCCTTTTTGTCATCCTTGCCTTTTTCACAAGCTCTTCCTTTTGTGTCCATCCTCCACAGTCCAAACTCTCAGTTTCTGTGATTCAGTCTCAACATCCCACCGTTCCTCAGTCGACGGGCCCTTGGAAGATGAGTTTGATGTGGCCCTGTTCCCCGGTCAGCCACGTTCCACGAGAAAGGACAAGCGGCGTGGAAGGCATGCGTTCCGTGCGGCAGTGGGATCTGACTCCAGCCTTGCACCGTCTTTTCCGAGCACACGTGACCGCAGGGGCAGAAAGCATGTGTCGGGGGCCCTGCATCCAGGTACAGGCCCCCCTCGCACCCGAGCCAGAGGGGCACGTAGGGGCCGACCCTCTGCACATGGGACACTCGCGATCTCCGGTTCGTAGCCGGAGCCGTGCCCCTTCCGGTTAATGCCACCGCGGAGGATCCCGTTTTCTCCTTACGAAATCCCCAGTTGTGGTATCCGAGCACGTGTCCGCAGTTCATATACACCCAGGGCTGTTTCTTTTCGATGGTGGCGCGCTGTGCCAGGCTGGGGAAGATGAGCGTGTTGAAGCCCACGGGGCACTGTGGACGGGTTGCGTTTAGTTCTTGACGTAGAGACTCCAGCTGTTTGAGAGTCGGGGTGTGACGAAGACCGCTAGGGGTCCGCCAAAGCAGAGTGGCCCCGCAGAGATCGATGAGAGAACCATCCTGCAGCATGTTTGACTCGTTCTCCACCTGTGAGGTAAACACACACACATTCACTCAGGATATGCTTTGTGATACACAGAAAGAAAGAAAAAATCAGGTTAAGAATGACAGAGTTGATGTACATATTTCGGTGGACCATGGCCCTCATTTTATAAAACTGTGCGTAGGATCCTTACAAAAAGTGTAACGTGTGCCCGAAAGCCAAAAGTGGCGTATGCCAAAAAATATTCAGATTTATAAAACCGTGCGTCACGCCAGAACCAGCGCAGAATTCCCTTTATAACTCCCAGTCAGCAGAAGAATGTGCGCACATGCGTCTCCTCCCTGAAATAACCATATATTGTTACGACCCTGTGTTCCACTTGCTCGCCTGCTGGTGGCGTAGTTTCTTTGAGAGCGTGGGGAATATCGCACACACCTGCTACCTGATTATCTCTAATTATGAAGAGGATAAAACCTTCGATTAAAGATCTCCTCTTCGCTTCGTCCAGGAGACTGACAGCCTCTGGCGAAGTCATTTGTACCTTTTGATTTACTTTTTCGATTATGATTTTCCCCTTTTGATTTGAAACCCTAGACTTTGTTATATTCAGTTGATTATGATTTTTGAGGGCAAATAAAATCTTGCAAGTCATTCTTTTGGTGTACTTGTTTACTTTATGTACGGCCGAAAACAAGCTGGCCGTAACATAAATTGGAGGCTCGATCCGGGATCCTATTGGGGTAGGAAACGTTGGTGAGTATGGGTTGTATGTGTGTATGTTTTTGTGAATGGTTACCTTTATAAATGAGAACTCTGGTGAGTTAGAGTGTTTCCAGCTGGATTGTGAATACAGTCCTTCCGACAGGAGCACTGTTTGTTATTTTGTTTTGTTATTTTGCCTTTCTTGTTTTTGGAGGTTATCCTGGGTGGAGATTAATTCTCTGTTGGGGGTACGCTTCCGGACTTTCAGTTTGACTGATAGTTGCGGAGTTCAGCGTTTAATGTCGCCTCGAGCCCGGAGATTACAATGCCTAGTTTAAATATGCATATCCTCATCTGCATATCATTTGCATGTGATTATTCATCCATGTGATGCCATGATACTTCTAAATCCTGAAGTATCCCTTTAATTAGTTCAAAAGAACAGCATTTATTTTATATAGAATTTGACAGTGTCTTACAAAAGCCATTTTGATCAATTTAATGCATCCTGAATAAAATTATGTATTCCTTTCAAAAGAAATCTTACTGACCCCAAACTTTTGAATGGTAGTTTGTGTCGAACCGCAGACGTTCCGCAGTGTACCTTTTAAACATTTTTACTGCCGACACATTACTGATATTAAAGGGATAGTTCACTTTGAAATTATTTTTTATATGTTTTAGTTTACCTCAAGGGCATCCAAGATGAAGGTGTCTTTGTTTCTGCAGTAGTTTCAATTTTGATATTTTTTAGGTCAAACCGTTCATCAGTCATATACTGGAAGGTATATGGTCACCACCTCAAAGAGCATGCACAGAGAAGTCCAAATTAAACATGATTCAATGAATCGTAGATGTAAGTACACATTGACGACCTAAGACACACAAACGAGCGGTTTGTGTGAGAAAACTAACAGTATTTATATCGTTTATACCTCTTGTAACCACAGCCACGTCCAAGTGATCTGAGGGCGCGGGCGTAAAGAGGTAAAAACAAATGTAAATACTGTTCATTTTCTCACACAAACCGCTCATTTTGTGTCTTAGGCCAGTCAATGTGTACTTACATTTATGATTCATTGAAATCAGTGTTTAATTTGGACTTCTCTGTGCATGCTCTTTGAGGTGGTGACCATAGACCTCCATTATATGACTGACAGACAAGAACGGTTTGACTTCGAAAATATCAAAATTGAAAATACTGTGGAAACAAAGACCTACATCTTGGATGCCCTTAAGTAAGATAAACGTAACAAAAAATTATCTCAAAGTGAACTATGCCCTTAAAGCAAATTCTCACCAGTTTTCCTCTCTGCTGGGCGGACCGCTTGTTCTCGAAGGGCGAACACATTCCCACACACTGAGATTTCCCTCCACACCCCTGGAGCGGGCTCGGATACGAACTCCCCTGCCGGGTGCATCACCAGAACCCCGTTGGTTGTTCAGTCCATCCATCAAACCATCTGAGGTCCTCCATTTAGCAGCTCGCTCCTGGAAATCAAGCACATCAAGAGGATTTCACTAATCTCATAGAGTATCAAGATGAACTTGAAACGTGTCGTGTCTTATTGTCAGATTAATACCGGTTCTGTTAGTAATATAAGTCGTGTGTGTTATATAATAAATCACTGACTAACCAAGCTTAGAGGATTATACTGCACAGACAGACACTAGGCTTTCCGTTTGTAGCGGCTGGCTCTTACACAACACACCTACTACTTGGAGTTGCATTAGAAAGTGGGAGTGTAAAATATTTATACTCAACTGGAATACAGTATCCATTCTTTCTCTCTCGTTCTCTTTCCACCTCCGCAGATCGGCAGTGGGCAGAGAGCCTGTCAAGGACATTTGTGTGTTGATATGTCATGCATCACTGCCGTCAACTGGACCATTACCGTCCTGAAGATGTCCGTGTATTTTCTCAGAGTAAAAGAGGAAGCGAACTAGAGCTACCATCAAGGTCAAAAGAAAAATATTAAGGTGACAATTTGAGAAAGTCTGGAATGAAAGTATACAAATACTAGTTGATTAATGCAAGATATTCTTACTTCCTACAACCTTGTGCAGTTATTTTTGTCAATGGGGTTCAGGTGTTATCCTGGAGCCCATTGACTTTAACCCTTTACCTGTCACCCCCTTTTTGATAATTGACATTAAAATGCACTATACAAACTTAAATGGTTGTAATTCAAGAATGCTTTGGAATATAGACCCAAGTTTGGTCTTGTTTTAAAGAAATCAGATTATTACTAAAGTGAAAGCACTTCAAAAAATTAAAGTATGAAAAAGTTTTGAAAGTTATAATTTACAGTAAATCAAATATACTTTATTATTATATTTTTTAATATGAAATAAATATTTTACAAAATATGTATTACTATAAAATGAAAGTTATATATCTAACCAAGTTGTGTTCCAAATTTTAAGTTGATATCACAAAAATTGAAGTTCCCATGAGATTTTATTTAGGCGTAGTACCAAAAATAGCCACCGGGTGCCATTGAATTCCATTGAATTTAATTGTATGCATTATGCCATAACAAATTATTAAATTTCTATCCAAATATCACTTCTGTCACTAAATATGGAACATTGAGACTCAATAATATGTGTTTTGTCAAGATTAGAAAAGGTTTTCATAATAAATTATGAAAGATGATTTCCAAAATGGGAGGGGCCTAATAAAAAATACTGTTTCTATGGTAATGCAACGTCCAATTTTAAAACGGTTTTCACAGGATGAATTCTGAGTTCGTAAGCTTTCAAATGATACCTAATTTATGATAACTACTAAAATATGTGATATAATAATAATAAAAAAATATATTATATATATAATATATTATACTTTTTAGAGGACTTCTTACCTTAATTTTTAAAATATAATTTTATCTTTTTTTATTGACAAATACTAATTATGTTTTATTATGAACTTTTAGCACTAAAAACCAAAGTTTCAATTATTAAAAGTGTGTGCGTCGACTTTTTGTGACAAAGGTCAGAAACTCCTGTAATGACGTTGATTTTTTGAGGCGCACTCTAGTCATAAATTCATATATTACTGTTCATTCATAATTTGTAAGAAAAAAACAGACCTAAAATATCTATTTAGGAGTCTTAGACCTTTCCAACGATATATAGTTTGTCATGACTAGATTAGGATTTAATAGTAATATAGTGAAGTAAAGTTAGGTTGCCCGTAAACGGGCAAGTGACAGTTAAGGGGTTAATTTTCCAGCAATATTCTTCAAATATCTTCTCGTGTTCTCATACAGATTTGGATTGACATGATTAGGGAATGGCAGAATTTTCATTTTTGGGTGAACTGTCGCTTTGAGTCACATAAACTTGCTGATCATTTAATTAAGCGCATGAAATGTGAGTCACGGATTTGGCCTGGTGGGAAATGAGTCATTTTGATCTTAAGCATCTCAGTCTGTGACAGCGGGAAGTGTAAACCTCTATAATGTGCATGCTGTTTGTTATGAACAATATGTCTCTTCAGAATTCAGCAATTTTGTTTTGTATCTGCATGTTCTAGTGTTTCAAATCCTGGTGGTTGTGTAGCGTGTAGATTCCACGTTCGATCCGCCGGACACGTCGGCACATCGCCATCTTGGAACAGTCAACGTGTCGTCAATAACAGTAAGAATCAATGATGGCATATTATTGGGCATCTTCTGCTGGTGAAACCGCCATGATTTAGTGGTGAGAATGTGTTGGTTTGTGTTTTTATGTCTATTAACTCAACATTGCATGTTTTTATCCTATGGTCATTTTTGATAGATAATCATACATGTGTCTTACTCAATTGCAGACTTATGGTGCATTCACGTGTTACGGTAATTATGGTAAAAACCAAAAGCAGACATGGAAAATGCACATGAATGCCCCCTCATGTGGTATTTTCCACTGGGCAGCTCGTAGAATATTTTAATGCATGAGTTGCCGAGATGAGATAACCTTGGAACTTTTCAAAATGGCGGAGAGCAACGCAAGAGTGCCGAATGCTAAAAATATGTAGGCCTACTATTCATGATCTCAGAAAATATACAGCATATTATTTACCATTTAAGTTTTGACTAATCATTTTCTTGCTGTAGCAGATGACTTAAGCAATCTAAAATAGTTTTAGCTAAATAACAGGTCTGGATCTCTGGATTTTTCTACCACATTACGACAAATGTGGTAGAAAAACCAGTTACAAGTGGAAAATTAATTGGTCAAAAGTACTCTTCTTTTATGAAAAACTGCGACTTTCTTGACTTTCATAATTACCTTTTAAATTGACAAACATCAAATGTGTAATTTAGGGCACAGTTCAGACGAATAGACATTATGTAGCCCCGCCCTTTTCAGCGCTGCGCTCGTTGTCTTTTGCCTTCGGTCTGTATTTTGACAGCGATCTTGCATAGGCATGAATGAACTGCTCGTAAAAAGAATCCCGGTCGACATTTGTTAAGACATCTGCTTTACAATGCTTATGATAAACATTACAATGCTCATGATAACTTCTGTTAACTCTACAATAAGTAAATCCACTTCACCAGCTAATTATTCCTCGACAGCGATGCCATAGAAATATCAGAGAGCGACCGCGAAACCGGAAGTTCAAAGACAATATTCTGCAGATGACGGCGCCCACGTTTCTCTGGTGCATAAGGTCTATAAAAAGATAAGTTGTCTCTCGCCATTGACTGCCATACATATTTTTTCCGAAATAAGGTCCCATGAGCCGGGAGCGTAGGGGAGGTTCTTAAGGGCCGTACACACCGAGACTGATATTGACGCGCGTTCTCGACCGCGTTTTTCACCCGCGTGTTTTGTGTTCACACCCAAGCGGTTTCGCTGACGATGAGCTGAGTGAACATGCAAATTCATTCCCTAACATTAGATGGCGCTTAATGTAAAGCTGAAATAGTCCTACAGTATTTTGTAGTTGCTGTCGTGTTTGTCATATAGTTCCTTATTAGGGATGGGTATCGAGAATCGAGTATCGATTGGAACTGGGACTAACTTTTCGTTTTTCCGAGAATCGTTCAAAAGTTAAAATTCTGATTCCTAGTTTCGATATTCACAGTCCGCCGACCAGAAGAAGAAACCGCTGATCAACACCAGACGAAGAAGCGCTCTACTGGAAGTGTTGGCATAACTGCGCGAGTCGAACATGTGTAGCTTACGTCGACGGTCCAAAGCGTGGCTTCACTTTTCTAAAAATAACGAAATCTCGGCAAAATGCTAAATTTGTGACTAAAGGAGTATTTCCTTCAGAAAGGAGTATTTCCTTCAGAAAGACCGCTGGTTAGCAAGGTTAGCTAAACTTTTTTGACCCTGCCTCTTAAAAGAATCGGAATCGAGAATCGTTAGGAACCGGAATCGAAACAAGGAATCGGAATCAGAATCGTTCAAATTCAAACGATACCCAACCCTATTCCTTATGTTCTGACACCAACGAGACCAGCAGCTCTACGTTCATCTTGCCTTGCATCTTCCTCGTCTTATTTCTTCAGGGCAGTGTAGACTCTACTTGGAGTAGATCTTCTTCGCGTGTGCTCTGGCAAGGCCGTTTTGTGTTTAAGCGCCCCCAAGCTGTGTTTTACTGTAACTTCAGAAGCTCCATACTTGTAAGCAAAAGCACAAATTTCATTGGTCAGTTTTTGACACGGTGCGTCAAACCAAAAAAGCGAACCCGAGGTGTTTTTTTTTTTTTAAATGGCGCTTTTATGCGTGGCGTTTTTCGCGCATGTGTGCACACTCACATTGGCGAATATTGCGCGTAAAATTCGCCCCGGTGTAAACAGGAACTTAGGCTCTCTATGGCAAACCCTGAGCTCAAAGTGTTCGCATCCTCCATGTTCATTAGTTTACGATTTGTCTAACAGTTCTGTCTACGTTATTAGATAAAACTCTTATACATAAAAAGTAGACAGTACTGAAAAGTTATTAGCGTATGTGTATACCATGTGGTTGATGTCCAGTGATGCTAACTTATCAGAAATACATGATCATGTTCGGCTTGGTCTCCTCAAAGTTGCGTTGAATTTTTTCCTCAGCGTAAAGGTTAAGAGGCCCGTCTATCACTGTTTTACATAATCGTAGAGTTAGTTTCTGGAGTAAATATATAGGCTTTAATCTGTGAGTTACACAGCTTTTTTTTAAATGGCGGGTGCTGGTGTTTCCCGTGTGTTCGGCCAATCAGCATACACTGTCACTGGTAGTTCCTATAGTGCTGGTTTAGACCTGACTCTGAGGTATGAGCTGAATTAGTTCCTCCAAAAGGAGTTCCTAGAACTAAAATAGTTCCTAGTTCCTGCGGTGGCAACACACCAAAAACCACCTATAGTTCTTCTAAACTTCAAAAACTTTCTTCAAAAACCACCTATAGTTTAAGAACTAAACTTCCACCTATAGTTCTTGGAACTGTGAAAATGTTCCTCTTGTGTGAAAGCCCCTAATTTGTGGAAAGGAGTTCAGTTAGGTCAAAAGTTTTAGAAGCTCATAGATCATGTGCAGTTCTAAGTCTGAAGAGACTCATGTGAAATCATACGGAAAACAGTTACGAGTTTGTGGCAAAACCTTGTACAGTGCTTGAGTATTGTAGTCTTTTACTGCATATGATAATTCATACTCGGAAAGCAGAACTGAAATGACATTCATTACAAGATTATTAGTTCAAACATTTCAAATGCACCTGCAGATTTTCTATGTATTTATTAATCAAGGATTACTTAAAAACACAGTGTAAAAATCTAAATAATAAACGTTGCTTTATCTGCAAAGATTACACATAGCCCAAGCTACACTGAGAATGTTTACACAGATGTTAATATCGGTCTGTGATGTAAATGCATCAATTAATGTTGTAAATATAGACCTACAGAATGTAATTAGTGGTGTTTGCTAAGCTTTAAGGCAACAAACCTGTTTAAACAAACCCTTTGCACTAAGTAACCCATCAAACACCGTTTGAACTATGGACAGCAGTGATGCTTGTAGAGGAGAGGTGTGCTATACTTTTCTAAGCAACAAGACAACTAGAAAAATGTATATTCACTATAGAAATATAGGTTCAAAAAGTTATTGTACAAAATATCCATTATAAGATATCCAAAAAATAAATAAATAAAAAAAACTGAAGTGACTAATGGCACTTTTCCACTGCTGGTTCGAGTTTAGAACGGTTTGGCGAGCACGGTTGCTTTTCCACTGCAGTTAGTACCGTTTTAAAGTGGGTGGGATTAGTTTAAAAGCAGTCGCTACAGCAGTGGCTGTTACTGGCTATTTAAGTCTAGCGGGTTTGGTTTCTCGCGTCACAAATACAAGGACGCTGGTAGTGACGATTCTGTCTGACCAATCAGTGATCTGCAGTGTTTCACCTCACATTTTAGTACCAGTACGGTACGCATGGAACCTCAACAGAGCAGGTACCATTTAAAGCGAGCAATACCGTACCATACCATGCAGTGGAAATGCGCCAAAGTCGTGCTGTACCGAACTGAACTGTACCGTACCAAGCAGTGAAAAAGCGCCATAAGGAAGTGTTCACACTTGTAATTCAGTTCCCTTGGTTCTTTTGGTCCGAACCAAAAAGAAACGCGGGAATTAATTTGGCACAACCTTGACAGTGCATTGTGGGTATTCTGTAGCCCACATCGTTTGTACACTCGTTATTGCGGTGCATAATGGGATTCAATGAGTGCACATGATAATGTCCACTATTGTTTCGGACACCACTACAAATGGCTATCCTCTCAAAAATGTACCTATTTAAAGGGATACTACACTTTTTTTGGAAATAGGCTCATTTTACAACTCCCCCAGAGTTAAACAGTTGAGTTTTACCATTTTCAAATCCATTCAGCCGATTTTTTTATATTTAGAAGAATATCAGTAACCAGACAGTTTCTGGTCTCATTGACTTCCATAATATATTTTTTCCTACTATGGAAGTCAATGAGACCAGAAACTGTCTGGTTACTGATATTCTTCTAAATATCAGAAAATCGTCCTGAACAGCATATGAAAACGGTAGAACTCAACTGTTTAACTGTGGGGGAGTTGTAAAATTAGCCTATTTCCAAAAAAAGTGGAGTATCCCTTCAAGGGTATAGGGGGGATTTTGGACACAGCCCATGTATACTTTTGCATTCTGTCACTTTTAAGGTCACATGTTGTGACATCACATCCTGTTTTTGGTTAGTTTAGATGTCTTTGGTTCAGTGGGTCTGGACTCTGTTCCGCTTGTTTGGTGCACACCAGGGTTCGGATGGCAGCATTCACAAATTCAAATGAACTGCACTAAAAGAGCAATCGCACTAGAGTTCGTTTTAATCTAACCAAACCTGCCAAGTGTGAACACAACCTAATTCTTATTGCCTATTAAAGGGGACATATCATGCAAAATCCACTTTTTTGCCCTTAAATGCATTTTGTTGTAGATTTGGAGTGTTTATAAGTACAGAAAAGATGAAATTATTCTCTTCAGGTGCTTCATTTATATCTTTATATTCTGTTTTGGTCATATTTTTCAACCTGTTCAGATTTTTCTGTCGTCTATGACGTTTTTTGAGCAAGTACGTCACCGTATTTGCAGCGGAACTGACTAATAAGGACATTGACTACCGGTCCAACACTTCCAGCAATCCGCCATTACAATATCTCGCTCTGATTTTGTAGTCCAAGCTCAATCATGCAGAAGTTACGAGGACGCTAGTCAAAATGTTCGGTTGTTGGATGTAGTGACCTGAAGCACTTCAAGGATCCCCACTTCAACAACCTCCAGCCAGTATACAAAAGGGTTTGCCGATCGGGTAAATTCCTTCTATCATTTAGCTGCTGTGTTTCCTGATGCTTTCTAAACGTAAGTTATCATTTTATTATCAATACAGATTTTTAGTGGTAAGATCAGACCGCAGTCATTTATCTTGTCAGTGTGCTTGTTTTAACAAGAGAAATAGTCAACTTTCACTAATAACACAACATAGTTAACTTACATACCTGCCTCCATATGAAGACCTGCAGGTTCGTCGTCGTCATCTTTTCAAATCGCTCGCTCTGGCTCGAATATGTAAGGCTTGGTGGACAAGTCTTCCGTTGATGAAATTTGGTTAACGTGTGAATAAAAATGTTCCTTGAAGCTATAGTAATCGTATCTCTTATCAAACTACAATAATGGACGAACGCAGAGAGTTGAACCTGAGTTGAGCTGACCGTGAACTCAGCGGACCTGGAAAGCAGGCGGGGTAAGACGGTACGCCTTTTTATTTAAAGGGGCCGCATTGAAACGACTTGCTCACAGAAGCACATCAGAAATGGGGTAGAAAAGGGGCCTGTAGAGCTATAATATTGAGTAATTCAGACCCAAGCATTGCAGTTATGCTTTATATAGACCACAAATGTATGATTTATAAGTAAAAATGAATGATTTAAAAGCATGATATGTACCCTTTATAGGGATAGTTCACCCAAAAATGAAAATTCTGTCATCATTTACTCATCATTTCTGAAGATGAAAGAAAGGCTTACGGGTTTGGAACGACACGATGGTGAGTAAATGATGACAGAATTTTCATTTTTGGGTGAACTATCCCTTTAAGGCAACACAAACAGACTTCAACATGCAAAACAGTAGGGAAATAATGTGTCCTCTTTCGTCTGTGTGACTTTCTTTGAAATCAGTGTAAATAATCATATTGAGCTGAGTTGTCTTCTAAACTTTGGCAAAGATTCTGCATCAGAAATCGTGGTTATGACTCAGTAGGCCGTGTTATGACTCACCCAAGGAAGATGTTTTTGGAAGAGTCAAATCCCGCTGCATATATTCGTGCTGTGTACGGAGCACTACGCTCACACATGATGCGGCAAGCGTAGCGGGAGATGGTGCTCTGGGCCGACTGTCCTCCCTCTCCGTTCGCGCCCCCTTGCCCTTGTCCTCCAGTGCCACTGCCTGCTGTGTCAGTCACCACGAAATCTATCATGCTCTCTGTGGAACGGCCGATCTAAAGACACATTGATAAGAGTAAGTGAGATATAAAAGGATTCGTCTCATTATTTACTCAGCCTTATGTTGTTGGCTTTCTTTCCTTTGTGGAACACAAACAAATTGTCATAATGTTCTGGTTTCTCTTATCCGTGCAATTTAAAAAACTACTTTTATGATGTGTTTTGGTGTTTCGGTGGTCTTTTTGAAGCTTGAAAGCAGAAAGAGATATTATATGTGGATATATGGAAGAGATATTATTCAGAAATATTTTTTGTTGCCATCACAGTAACAAATTACATCTGAACATTTTTTTAATATGATAAATATGTAAATAATTATTTTACAATATTACAATTTCTACTGTATTTTTGATCAAATAAATGCAGCCTCGTGAGTATCTTATGTAATGTTAATTATTTATTAAATCAGAAGAAATATTTTTTAATGGACCTGAGGTAACATTAACTAACATTAACAAAGAATAATAAACACTTGCAATCAATATTGGATATTAATTATGCATGCTCAGTCATTTCCTCCTATTTGTACACCTTAATGCTTACTTACATTTCATTAGTATTATTGCTAATTATTTAATAACATTGTTCTCATAATCTTCAGCAAATTTCAACTGAACGTCCATCTTTCATACTCTTATAATGGCTAGCTATAATGCCTGAATGAATATTGATTTTATTTTTTGGTCTAAATTTGTATTTATTTTTAAGATAAAATAATGTAGATTTAAAATATTGACTTATTTTTATTACTGTATCAGTTATATATTATTAGGTTTATTATTATCAGCCTGATTTTTTAATACTGATGCATCACTAACCAGTCCATTATTAAAAATGGCTTCTTTTCAGTGTCTCAAAGAAAGGAAGAAATTAAGTTATTCAAATTGTACATCTTTGAGGCCAAAAATATAGGAAGGTAAAGACATCCACCACTAAGACAGTATTAAATTAATTTAAATGTATTTGTAGACATATTTAATGAAAGAATTCTCTTCTGCTCACCTGAAACATGTCGGTGTTTGGGTCATGTGTATATTCCACTATAACAGAATGACTCCGGGACAATGTGTAGGAGATGCTGTGTTGGCTTTTGTTGCTTAGGGCCTGCAAACACACACACACACACACACACACACACACACAAAAACTCTTTGACTAATGGCCTTTGTTGCATTATGCATCCTTTAACAAGTCAGTGGAACATAAGGTACTTTCAGGTTCCCTAACCTTATGCAATAGATTGGCAAAACACTTGGTTGGTTGCAATGTTATGCAATAACTCTTACAGAATTTAGTGCGTGGGTCAAGAGGACACTTATGCTGGAACAGATTTCACATCTTTTCGGAAGCCATAAAAAATACCTTTAGTTTTCTGTGAGATGTAGTATTTTGTCCTATCAAGTGTCAGTATTAAGACATTAAAGTTCCCCTATTATGCTTTTCAGATATTACCTTTTATGCAGTACTTCGCAGATGCGGACTTGGGTTCAAATTGAACTGGTAAATTTTTGATGCCATTGTTACGGTTCGTTTCACTGTGGATTAAGTACTGAGGAAGCCTCTGAAGCTGTAATTCAGATATGCTAATAGGTGTTTCGTTTTGACATGCGCTGTAAGAGATAGACCAATCACAAAAGACTGAGCCATCTGACCAATCAGAGCAGAGTAGATCAATCACAAAAGACTGAGGCATCTGACCAATCAGAGCAGAGTAGACCAATTACAACAGACTGAGCCATCTGACCAATCAGAGCAGAGTAGACCAATCACAACAGACTGGACCATCTGACCAATTAGAGCAGAGTTGACCAATCACAACAGACTGAGCCATCTGACCAATCAGAGCAGAGTAGACCAATCACAACAGACTGGACCATCTGACCAATCAGAGCAGAGTAGATCAATCACAAAAGACTGGGCCATCTGACCAATCAGAGCAGAGTAGACCAAATACAACAGACTGGGCCTTCTGACCAACCAGAGCAGAGTAGACCAATCACAACAGACTGAGCCATCTGACCAATCAGAGCAGAGTAGACCAATCACAACAGACTGGACCATCTGACCAATCAGAGCAGAGTAGACCAATTACAACAGACTGGGCCTTCAGACCAATCAGAGCAGAGTAGACCGAATCACAACAGACTGGGCCATCTGACCAATCAGAGCAGAGTAGACCAATCACAACAGACTGAGACCATCTGACCAATCAGAGCAGAGTAGACCAATCACAACAGACTGGGCCATCTGACCAATCAGAGCAGAGTAAACCAATCACAACAGACTGGGCCATCTGGCCAATCAGAGCAGAGTAGACCAATCACAACAGACTGGGCCTTCTGGCCAATCAGAACAGAGTAGACCAATCACAACAGACTGGGCCATCTGACCAATCAGAGCAGAGTAGACCAAATACAACAGACTGAGACGTCTGACCAATCAGAGCAGAGTAGACCAATCACAACAGACTGAGCCATCTGACCAATCAGAGCAGAGTAGACCAATCACAACAGACTGGGCCATCTGACCAATCAGAACAGAGTAGACCAATCACAACAGACTGGGCCTTCTGACCAATCAGAGCAGAGTAAACCAATCACAACAGACTGGACCTTCAGACCAATCAGAGCAGAGTAGACCAATCACAACAGACTGGGCCATCTGACCAATCAGAGCAGAGTAAACCAATCACAACAGACTGGGCCATCTGACCAATCAGAACAGAGTAGACCAATCACAACAGACTGGGCCTTCTGACCAATCAGAGCAGAGTAAACCAATCACAACAGACTGGACCTTCAGACCAATCAGAGCAGAGTAAACCAATCACAACAGACTGGACCTTCAGACCAATCAGAGCAGAGTAGACCAATCACAACAGACTGGGCCATCTGACCAATCAGAGCAGAGTAAACCAATCACAACAGACTGGGCCATCTGACCAATCAGAGCAGAGTAAACTCTTGGAAAGTAGGAGTTTAGGGAGACTGAATCCTTGGATTTAATCGTTTCAGACACTGAGAATGGAGGTGATGTGCAGTATTCTGAGAAAATTAAAGTGTTTTTTGACCTTGAATGCATGTTAGAGACCTTCAAAACAAAACAAGGAACCTTTGAAATAGCATAATAGGGGCACTTTAACTTTAAACATACATTTTTAAACCAGGCATAGAAATGGCAAGGAATTTATGCAAAAGCTTTTACCTTGGACACCAGAGGTGTGGAGACATTGTGGATGACATCAGGTTTGACGCCATTGGCTTTGGGCCGTTTGTAAAGGGCCAGCCGACTCCTCCTGCGGCCCTTGTCCCCGCTAGCTAGCGAACCATTATGCCTGCAGGTAGCAAATCCACAATAGTACAATCTAAAGCTTTGCAAAGGCTTTGAACAATAATTTAATGAAAACACATTTGATGCTTAATTTAGAAGCGGCACCTCACCCGCTGTCTGATTTTGACAGAGCTGACAGATTGAGGACAGACTGTTGTCTTGAGGATGGCAAAAAAAACTAGGCATGAATGACTTCTTTTCACTTAAGAGCATTGGCGTGTACTTAAAAATAATTAAGTGGCATTAATCTATCTCTCCGTCGATACTATAACAGGAGTCATGATCCGTCCACAAAATGGCTGATGCAGGCCTTTGAGAGTCTGTCAATGAGGAGGCGAAGCAATCTTATAATTCATCTAGACAACGATCAATAATCCAGACACTCAAATGAACTCTCTATATCTCCTTTAAATCTCACAGGGAGGCAGTGTTAATTTTTACAGTTTTTTTGTTTCAGCTGTTGTATCTTGTGACATATTGGCCACCATATTGTTGTCCGCTGATAAATGTTCATTTTCAACGTTACCGTTAACAGGACGGTAACAATATTTGGCTGATGTATTAAAGCTGATAAACAATGGATTATTTCCTTCAGCTGAGAAACTTTAGATGAGCACTGTTCGCCATGATGGATTTGAAGTGCTTGGACTATGATTCGAAATCACTTCAAAAAGTGCAGTGCAAGTCTGTCATGTAGGCTACATTAAATTACTAATGAGAAAATTATAATTGTGTGCATGGGCACATGGTTTTTAATGGTAAGAATAATAAAAAAATGTAATCAGGCTGTCAAAAATTATTTTAAAAAATTTAGATTTAGATTTATAGCCATACGAGTTATCGGCTTTCAAATACAAGGGGTTATCTTGTGACGATATTGTCCTTTAAATTTAGCTTTTTTTGTGTGTATTCTACCCTTTTACTGAAATATAATATTTAGGACCAGATTTACTAACAGCTTGCACCAGCGCAAACCCTCTTTTGCCATTTAAAAAATAGGGATAGTTCACTTTGAAATTAATTTTTACATTTACATTTATTCATTTAGATGATGCTTTTATCCAAAGCGACTTATAATGACTATATATGTCAGAGGTCGCACGCCTCTGGAGCAACTAGGGGTTAAGTGTCTTGCTCAGGGACACATTGGTGTCTCACAATGGTATTTGAACCCGGGTCTCTCACACTAAAGGCATGTGTCTTACCCTCTGCGCCATCATCACTCCAATTTTTGATATGTTTTATCTTACCTCAAGGGTCCACAAGATGTAGGTGTTTTTGTTTCTGAAGTAGTTTCAATTTTGATATTTTTAGGTCAAACCGTTCTTGTCTGTCAGTCATATAATGGAGGTCTATGGTCACCACCTCAAAGAGCATGCACAGAGAAGTCTAAATGGGCTATATGCATGCATAAGTTTCGCATTTGACGCAAGGATGCTCGTCCATTTCCGGTTGTGGAGATTTAAGCGGAGGAAAACCGGGAAACGGCATTATTGCAGAGTCTTCAAAATGTACTGTCCTCCCGTCTTTGAAACGAAAACGTACATACGTTTAGATGTAATTTTATGTATAGTTATGTTTATTTAATATAATTTTAAAAAGAAGCATAAACACAACGAGGGGTGTCTGTTTTATCTGTTTTTGTGACTAACGTTTTCTTTAGTATAACCATGGAGTATAAAATTCAATATAAATTCTCAGTATTGCATTGGACTCTACGATCGCGGAAGTTATCGAGCATCCTTAAACCTTCACACGGAAATACCGCCGTGCATAGAGCCCATTAAACATGATTTAATGACTTGTAAATGTAAGTACACATTGATGGCCTAGAACACGAAACGAAGCGGTTTGTGTGAGAAAACGAACAGTATTTATATCGTTTACCTATTGTAACCACAGACTTATCCAAGTGATCTGAGGGCGCGGGTGCTTTGTGCTTTGCTTTAAGCGTTTTCTCACACAAAGCGCTCGTTTCGTGTCTTAGGCCATCAATGTGTACTTACATTTAAGAGTCATTAAATCATGTTTAATTTGGACTTCTCTGTCCATGCTCTTTGAGGTGGTGACCATAGACCTCCATTATATGACTGACAGACAAGAACGGTTTGACCTAAAAATATCAAAATTGAAAATACTGGAGAAACAAAGACACCTACATCTTGGATGCCATTGAGGTAAGCTAAAACATACCAACAATTTATTTTAAAGTGAACTATCCCTTTAAGACAGTAAGACACGGAGTGAAAAATGAGCGCTGAAAAGTCGTGAACAGTGTTATTTTTGCGGCTGACAGTTATTGCATATGCTTTTGTAGGAGTTTCCCTTTCAGACGTAACATTTATGGGAGGAGAGTGTTAAAATGAATCACATTTGCACACGTCTCACTTACTTACTGGTATTTGTGCAATTATTTACTGCCCAAAAAGCATTGTCTTAAAGGGATACTCCACTTTTTTTGGAAATAGGCTCATTTTACAACTCCCCCAGAGTTAAACAGTTGAGTTTTACCGTTTTCGAATCCATTCAGCCGATTTTCTGATATTTAGAAGAATATCAGTAACCAGACAAGTTTCTGGTCTCATTGACTTCCATAGTAGGAAAAATATATACTATGGTAGTCAATGAGAGTTGTAAAATGAGCCTATTTCCAAAAAAAGTGGAGTATCCCTTTAAACCAGACACTAATTTGCGCTGCTCTTGGTAGATTGGGTTGGCCATTATGGAAATGATCCGGCTCCGTCTGTGTTCTTTAATTTTCCGCTTTCATCAGTGCTTTCCTGGAATTGCGTTCTCACGCTAATTTGCCCAAGGCTGAGTTTCCCAAAGCATCATAAGCCTAAATTGTTCATAGAGACCATTGGTGGCAATTGTTCTGCGATCAACTTAGACTCACAATGCTTTTGAGAAATGCAGCCCAGTTTAGTTAATCTAGCTCTTAGCCTGCAAAAACATGATTTTCAATTGTGCAAAAATAATAAAAACATGTCAAGCTGTGATACTCATTTTACTTTTGAGTTCACCTGTCCATTCAATTCATTGTCTTTGCAAATGTAAATACTCGTATCATGTTTGGTTAACCTCATATACCCTACAGATCAAAAGTTTGGGGTAGGTAAGTCTGCATCTTTTATTTTCTGTTTGAATATGTTAATGTAATTCATACCTGTGAGGCAAATCTGATGATTACTCCAGTCTTCAGTGTCACATGATCCTTCAGAAATCATTCTAATATGCAGATTTGCCGCTCAAGAAACATTTCTGATAATTATGACAGTCTGTCAACAGACATTTGACTGAAGATTTTATGATTGAATATAGATTAAAAACACGTTTGCAGGGAATACAAACATCACTTTGTGCTTTCTCTTTCCCTCTTCTTGTTAGTCAAGGGTTAAACTTGTTCCCCTTCCTGGCACTGAGAGCATTGCTCTGCTCCATGGCTGTGTGATTTGAATGACATCTTTGTTGGCAGTCAAATGAAGTGTTTTGCATCCGCAGCTGAAATCTAAAGATAAGGCAGGGAAACCGGCTGCAGGTACACCAGGGGAAGGAATTTGCCCGGATGACGTGGCGTTCGTTCATCCGTGAGAAAAGATGTTAATTGAAGTCATATTTATTTGAGGGTAATTTTACCCTTGAACTCCCTCTGAACTCCCGCATTCAGCAAAACGCTGGCTGTGTGGAGGAGCTGTAATTTAGATAAATGGATTTCAGGAATCTGAGACAGTACTGTACAGTTCTAGCTCGTGTGGGTACAGTTAAACCTGAATGATGCTGATGTCAACCGTTTCATTTAATCAGAACCAACTATGATCAGACACAATCTATTAAATACTTAATTGCGACGTCTCTTTGGAATCATTTCATGGTGTCCTTTTATTTGCAACAATGCATATTCTGGACTTAACAAACTGTTTGGTACAATATTAATCATTTTGATTAAATACCATTTTATTGCACTAAAGGCCATTGCACACCGAGTTCGAAATCGCATTGCGAAATTTTCGCACGATTAAAGAAAATTCGACCTTACGTTATGTCAATTGCGCTTGCACACGCCACCGAAACTTTCGTCCGTCATAAAATTAATCGATATCGGGTTCGATTTTCTGCATTTTTTGCATCCAGAGCCTGTATTTTGAGAGGTCTTTTGACAATTCAGAGCCGGGGGAGCTCGTCCTCAAATCATTGCACACTTGCGCTGTGCTTTCAGTTTCGGTTTTCAGTTCGATCAAGTGTTTATGTTCTTCTCTATATTGGATTATGAAATAAACCTCCCCTTTCAATCAGATTGAAATTTAGGATCGAATAAGATGTGATTGAGCAGCCAATTCGATAACTAATGTATTATTTGGGCACAATATATAACAGCCTAGTTGTTTTGTCTGCCCAGCGCTTTCAACCGGGCCCGCGCGTGTGCGTGTGTGTTTGTGTGTCCATACCTTAGACATACTGCCAGATCTCCGTTCAGAATGGTTTACAGAAATTGGTGGTCTTGTTTTTAATATGTGGCTCCAGAATCGCTAGCAAAGCATCAAACTGTCCCACTGACATTCTGAAGTAAATTTTGAATCGCTGAGGGACAAATTCGCAACTCCTTGATAAGGAGGTGAAACTCTCCTTCCTCTCGGCGCAATTTCAGGATTGGAGGGACGTAATATTTTCTCTTTCTTCTCTTTTCAATAAGATAGAGGGCAAAAAAATCCTCCTCACTGCTTGACGAATTCATTTTGTTATTTTTGCGTTTTTTCCCGCAAAAGGTTTAATAAATACGCGTCGGACTCGGTGTGCAAGGTTTCTATGCGTGACGAATTTTTAGGCTGAACGAACACGAAAAAACGCATTCGAAAATTTTGTACTCAGTGTGCAATGGCCTTAACAATGGAAATCTAAGGCAAGAGAGTACAGAGAGTTTTAAAGCACAAATGTCATGTTTTTTTATTTTTTTATTTTTTTTGTTAGAGGTGCATTGCGCGACATTTCATGTTAAAAATACCCGTTTTTCTAACTGATACATGCTTAAACAATTACCCAATGGGCTTTCTCTGATCACTGGAATTGCCTCTATAATCCTGTACAGTAAAATAAATAAGAGGGATTCGGGTCTGAATTTGAGACTGGGCGTGTTGTCATGTGCGTTCACGCTCGCCTGGCTATGTCTGGCAGATTTGTGTATTCACCGCCATTCTACATATCAGAGAAGAACTCGAGAGACAAAACTTTAGTCAACTTTCGACAAAAGTAGAAGATGGATTCAAAGAGACTGGCCTACCCTATCTCATGACCAATTTGTACGAGTGATTAAAAAGTGGCTAATTCGCACTAATCGTACGACCTACTCGTACAAATTCGTAATTATTTGTCTAAACCCACGTGACGGTTAAGTTTAGGGCGGGGTTAGGGTAGGTCATTCGTAATCAATTCATCGAATTGGCCAATTCAAATATGTACGATTTAGCAAAATCGTACTAATTTGTATGAGTGAGGTCGTATGAATTGTTACGAATTAGTCACCTCGTAAAATTCGTACAAATTCCCGTGATATCGAGGTTGGAGCGGCTTGTAGTTCATTCCAAACCCCAATGCAAACTCCATGTAAGACATAGAAAATAAAACTTCTGTCTAGTGCCAGGCGTTGGAATAAGACGAGAGTCAACATCGGGAAGGCTTTCAACAAATGGAGAGATCTCCGGTCGGCTCTAGGGCTCAAACGGGTCCTATACAAAGTAATAACTTAGATTGTTCATGAACGTGTTTCCATAATAACACAATCATAAGTGGATACAGTTGGCACATAAAACAGTTCAACATGGAGATAGATGGAAACAAAAAACAAAGTTTTCAAATACCTCCGTTTTCCCCTTACACATAAGTGTGGAATTTACTCAAATGCCTTTCCTTTCATATATTTAAAATAACTTGCAGATTTATCACTTTATTACCTCTGAAGACATTATGACTGTCTGTAATAAAAGATTTGTGCGGCTGATTCTCATTTAGTTATGAACAGTTCGTGCAAGCATGCGTGTGCGTGTGGTCCATGAGCGTGCACACCTCTGGTTGCAGTTTTCGCTTGTCACCATAGGGGGCGTAGTTCTGCAAAGACTCAGAGACTTGCGCAATGCCCCTTTAATGCAGCAAATTTAAATTGATAAAAAGTATTACTTGTCTAAACCATTGTCTTTGTTTTAGGTGATTTAACTTCTCCAACTTTTCCATTATCCTTCAGCTTATCATCAAAGTTACAGGGTTTATCAGCTTTACATGATTGTGATGTAATAATGGACATAACTTACAAGGTTAGTAGTCAATTCTATCACTCAAATCTCATGTTGAAGGGTTAGTTCACCCAAAAATGAAAATTCTGTCAGTGTTGCCTCACCCTCATGTTGTTCCCAACCTTTTTGTGTTTATTTGTTCTGCTGAACACAAAGGAAGATATTTGGAAGAATGTTTTAATCAAACAGATCTCAATCCCCATTGACTACCATAGGAAAAATACATACTATGGTAGTCAAAGGGGATTGAGATCTGTTTGATTAAAACATTCTCCAAATATCTTTCTTTGTGTTCAGCAGAACAAATAAACACATAGAGGTTTGGAACAACATGAGGGTGAGTAAATACTGACAGAATTTTCATTTTTGGGTGAACTAACCCTTTAACATGTACTGATGTTTAGGTGTTGTGGCTCTGATGGTCGTGTGAATTTTAATATTTACTTATTTATTATTAGACTTTACTTCTTGCCTTACTGTATAGGTGACTACAATGTTTGTTTTAAAAAATGACATTTAGAAACGAGGTGAAATTATTTTCTGTGGTAAATTACATTGTCTTTATAACTTTCTATATACACTAGGCTACCAGTCAAAAAGTTTAAGATTATAAAGATTTTTTATGTTTTTAAAAGAAGTCTCTCTGCTCACCAAGGCTGCAATTTTTGATAAAAATACACAAACACAGTTATATTGTGAAATATTATGACAATTTAAAATGACTTTTTTTATGTTAATATATATTAAAATGTAATTTATTCCTCTGGAAAAAGCTGAATTTTCAGCATCATTACTCCAGTCTTCAGTTTTACATGATCCTTCACAAATCACTCTAATATGATGATTTTATGCTCCAAAAACATGTATGATTATTATCCATGTTGGAAACAGTTTTTTACATTTTATTTCAGGATTCTTTGATGAATAGAAAGTTCAAAGAACAGCATTTATTTAATTAGAGTCTTTTCTAACATTATAAATGTCTTTACTGTAACTTTTGATCAATGTAACTCATCCTTGATGAATAGAAGTATTGATTTCTTATTTATTTCCCCCAAAAATAAAATACAAATTATTACTGTCCCCAAACTTTTTAAAGGGTAGTGTTTAATGTAACAAAAGCTTTCCATTTCAGATAAAAGCTGTTCTTTTCATCAAAGAATCCTGAAATAAAAATGTAAAAAACAGTTTTCAACATGGATAATAATCATACATGTTTTTGGAGCATAAAATCATCATATTAGAGTGATTTGTGAAGGATCATGTGGCACTGAAGACTGGAGTAATGATGCTGAAAATTCAGCTTTTTTTTCAGAGGAATAAATTACATTTTAATATATATTAACATAAAAAGTCATTTTAAATTGTCATAATATTTCACAATATTACTGTGTTTGTGTATTTTTTATAAAAAAATTGCAGCCTTGGTGAGCAGAAGAGACTTCTTTTAAAAACATAAAAAATCTTACCAACCCTAAACTTTTGACCGGTAGTGTATATAGCTGGCTTAACCTTAATTTCATCCTTTTATTATTACTATAAACCCCTCAGGGGTTGCTGTGGACTTTGTCTTACCCCAGCACTATCAGTTCCCCGTACTTGATGGGCTCCTTGTCCTCAGGGCAGAGAGCATCATGGGACTGAGATCCTGATCCCAGAGGAGGAGACGGCTGGTTCTTGTTGCATGACGGGCGCAGCTCCAGGGACGGAGTAGGGCAAAGAGCTTCGGAGCTCCCTTCCAAAACCATATCCACAAGAACAACTCACAGCTATGAGAGACAGCGAAGGGAAGAATGAGATTATTGTTCACATATTCTTGTCATTTCTTGACAACTTTATCCAATAAGCGCAATAGGGAGAGGGGAGAGGAAATGGAAAAACGGCATGATTATTATCTGCTTCACCTGTAACCAACAATAACAGGCGTATCATGGATCAGCTGTTATGTATTTATGTAACGGCTGATCCTGTGAGAACAGCCTGAGATAGTGTGGCCGTCTCTGCAGTGTTTTGAAGTCAACAAGCAGCCAACCATCAATTGACAACCTGTCGGGAACAAGAGATTTAACCAATCCCAGGAGAGTAACAACCTCTCTGCAAACACACAGTCAAGTGCTCCAGCGCACAGGACTTTATTGTTGTTTTTCATACAGTCATAGCAGTGGCATTTCAATGGTTCGATACTGACTGTTAGATAAATTGGTGTGGTCATTACTTTAAGTGCCTAATGTGTGTTATTTGGGGGAAAACATTGATATATATATTTATTTATCTATCTATCCGTCTGTTGCCGTGTTTCTCAGTCTGTCTGCCCAATGCCCATTAAGGGGTGTACCTGTTCAAATTACTCACGATTCGGTTTTTAATCATAGTTTCGGGTCTTAGTTTCGGTACGGTTTGGTATGTGCTATGTTCAGGGAAAAAAATAATAACAATAATTCGGTCTCTCATCTCTCCGACAGCGATTTGACCCACAAACCGCCTCTCCTCAGTCACTCTTTTCATTTGTTCTGGGTGAATATTGTTGGTTTAAAAGGGGTTTATTTTTTGTTGTGGGATTGAATGTATTGTGTAAAATTTTACACATTCCCGCAGATTTTGTGCTCATACCCAAAGTGTGCACATTTAAAGCCGCCTCAATTTCGTTATTTTTCCCTGCTTATTTTGCTTAAACAGTCGAATACACACAAACCGTGCCTAATAAACAGTCGCTTAAACAGTGAACGAAAAAAAAACGTGTAACAGTATAATGGATCCATGCATCAGGTCTTAAAGTGACATCAGCCTAATAAACCTGATGCAAAATTATGAGATAATATAAAAAATATCTATATGGCGGATAATATTCGAACATTAAATGCTAAAATGTATCCTATTATTAATATTTACGACATTACACATACTTATTGATCGCCAATGCCACTATAGCATGTGGTTGTTGTTACACGTTCGGTCCACTAGAGGGACATCTAATACACATTTTATTTGTGCTGAACATGGTTGAAGCGCTTCCGATGGTTTTCGGCTGATATCTCCGCGAAAAAACACCAAAAATTCGGAAACTTATATCGTTCTTTTCAGTTCGACTAGACGGTTCCAACAAGCTCGATGCGCACCGAATCCGTTGAGATATTTGCGTTTTTTCGCTTCACAGGCGCTTTGGGGGCGCTTTTTACGTTGTTAAACATTTAGGCAACCGTTTTTGACAGTTGTTATGATGATACACCATGGATAACGTGCACACTTGTGTTACGATTCAAAAACTTTATTGTTCATCAGACGAAACAAAGGCATTTTCATTCATTTTCACATGCGTGTAAGCCAAGGCGGCGAAAAGGTAAGATTGCATATAAAAGAATTTGTTTAAAATATACATAAAGTAATATTCGAACAGTAACTTCAGCATTCGAATAGTATTGATTTTTTTATATTCGAATTATATTGAATTTGAATTTGTTACAACAGGCCTACTATTACGCTATTACGTAGCTTTCCTGGTAGCCTTTAGTAGATTCACTTGTCTAAAGGGCTGTTTACATGACACCGTTTCCAAGTAAAAACGTAAAATTTGTATGCGTTTTGTCTGTTAGTTTACATGAGAACGGCGTAGTGGATCCCTAAAAACGCTAACTTTTGAAAACAGGGATGACATCATGCACATGCGTATTACATGTTCAGTCTATAGTGTTTCATCGCCATCTAATGGTCTGGCGGTAGAATACAGTTTTTAGTTGTTTTCGTAGATCCGTGTGAATGGTGATCGTTTTTAGAATAGTACATGGAAAAACGTCTCCATTTTAAGCTTATAAATGCCGTGTAAACGTACCCTAAGAAAATGATTCATAAAAACATAAATATCAGTTGAACTTGATCGTGTTGAGGATAAGGATCTACGGTCTAATTTCTATTACTGTTGTGTTATGTTCACTCTTATTTTTTTTAAATTATAAGCATCTTGTGGTGCAGTTTTATTTTAGCAGAACTATATGTGCAATGTTGAACTAAATTAACAATATAAAACAATTATGTAAAACCTTTGCAGTGGAAACTGAAACTGTTTAAAAGTCCATTTCCTTCTTCCAGGCTCCCTTATGCAGCAAATTAATCTGAACCTCGCCTTCACAGGAATCACACTGCACTCTTAAAAGAAATGGTTCTATTTAGAACCAGAAATGGTTCCATCCCCCGCTTCATATATGGAACTCCAAAATGGTTCTATATAGAACCCTTTTTTTAGGTAAAATGTTCTATTGGCCAAGTATGGAACATCAGGGTTCTATATAGAACCCAGAGGAACCCTTTTTTTAAGAGTGTATAGAACCTTTAGGGGTTCCAAATACACAGTGCTGATAGAACCTTTTAAGGTTCTATATAGAACCTTTTCTTCTAAAATGTGGTTTAGAGATGACGGACAGCACAGATGAGCCAATCTCTGCGCTATTATGGCACTGCATGACTGTGGGTGTGCAATGGTGAGAGGTGGACTGGAGGATGAGGGGGCGAGCAAGGAGAGGGAGGGAAACTGAGAGGACAAAAATAGAAAAAGCATGGTGATGAAGGGGAGAGGAGAAGGGTGTGTAGAGGCGTACTACATATATAGTGCTTACAAAACAGCAGATTGTAGATAACAGAAGATTACTAGAGATGAACAAGCACTGCTACGAAGAGATTGCGTATGTGTGTGTGCTTAGATTTGGCAGGGTGATGGATTGCCTGTTCTGTGCCACGCAATTTCAAATCAACCCACAACCTAGGGGAGGAAAGAGGGAACGAGAGAGATATAGGAAAGAAGATAAACAGGAATGCAGGTGAAGACGCACCATTATGGAATGAGATCTTTCCAGACACAACAACTTCAGCGTATAGTGCATGGCGGTAATAAAATGACGAGCACCGTCTCTGAGCCGCTTATTAATAATTCATTTACTTCTAATGCCTTTATTAAAAGACCCAAGTCCCATGCAGGTACTTCACCTTCTTTATTCCCTTCATCTACCCTTCTCACATCACCACATCCTCCATTCCGTCTGATTTTATGTCTTACTGTATCATCTCCCATCACCTTCTCTCCTTATTCCCACAATCCTCTGCAGCGGGGTGAGTGAGTGCGGTGTGTGAGAGCGAGTGTATGAGTGTGAGCGGGGTAGACAGAGAGCGAGTCTGCCTCATCCATCTATATCAGGAGCCAGATGAAGTGAGTTCTAAATATACACGCGCAAGGAAATGATCTCACGAATAACTTATGAGGCTTACTCGAGTCCAGACTTGCCAAACTCAATTCTTCAAAATCTATATCTGCTTTTCAGCAGATCATTAGCTATTTCGCAGCTTTTGTTGGAGCGCCGTTTTTTTGTGGAATGGACATATCTTGAATAGTTGTAGGGGTGCAAAAATTTCTGTCTGCATTGTTGTTCTGTCTGCAAACAATAGTATTTCTGTTATGCTTTTACGCATTTGAGATTCTATTGTAAAGTTATGGAGTCAGTTGGGATCATAAATCCAATGATATGTGTCTACAATGGTCTTTTATTGTTTATGATTGCACAACTCTCTGGAGTACTTGCTTCTGATTGGTCAATTGCACTAATTTATGGTCAAATATATTTGTATAACAAGCAATTTGAAATCACTTTGTTCTACACATGATAAAAGTAATATTGTTTATTTAATTGTAGTAAAACCTACAATTTTTATTACTTCTACATGATCTAACTCTTTAGTTTTATTGGTGTAATCTAATTTATTTAGGTGGTTTAGTGATGCTAAATCATATTTTTGACATAAATAAAATCTTCAATTTAGATGTCCCTACATATTTTTTTTTTTAGGTAAAGTATGTATAATCAGTGTGTCATTATTACAAAATAAATTCAAGATGGTACGTTCTCGATTACCTGTCACGGTTTTATTTTGTAATAATGACTCGCTGTTACATTAACCCTTGCTTGAAGTTTATATTTATAATCGCTATTAGATATTGTTTAAAGTGACTGACCATCATTGTAACCCTGTAAACCTGTTATATTGTAAATTTATATACTCTACCATTCAATGGTCTTGGGTCAGCATGATTTTTGAACTATGATTTTTAAATGTTTTTTTAAGTATGGGGGTATTTACACGAACACCTATTTCAGCTAAACAATTTTTTGGCCGTTCATTTTATTTCACAACAATGGCATCTTGGTTGCCTGAAAACGCAAACTTTTGAAAACGGGATTCAAAGAGCAAGTTGTAAAAAAGCATTGTTATAATCTCCACATAGACTACAAAAACATGAATTTTATGTGTCATGCACATTACGTTTTCAGTCTATAGTCGCCTAGTGTTTCTTTACAAAGTGACATCGCCAACTACTGGCCTGGCATGAATAATACAGCGTTTCTATTCGTTTTCGAAGATTCGTGTGAACGGGGGTCGTTTTGACAACGTTTTTATTTTATTATTTATATCAAAAATAGTGAAACGATAATATTATGAATTATTATTACAATTTAAAACTACGGTTTTTATTTTAAGAATATATATATATATATATATATATATATATATATATATATATATATATATATATATATATATATATGAAGAGTTCAGATGCAAAAGCCTCTAAGTGCCATTTGAAATTTTCTTCTAAAATGACCATTTTTATCAAGCTTGTATATTTAAGTTCAGTAATTTCACTTAAATGGCAATGAAGATTACCTATTAATTGTCATTTAAGTGAAATTACTGAACTTAAATATACAAGCTTGATAAAAATGGTCATTTTTGAAGAAAATTTCAAATGGCATTTAGAGGCTTTTGCATCTGAACTCTTCATAAATATATATCAATATAATATATATATATATATATATTTCAGCATCATTAATCCTGTCTCCCCATCAGTGTCACATGATCCTTCAGATATCAAATGCCAATGGTCAGGTTTAGTTCTCGGTTCCTGTTCTTGTGTTTAGCTAGTTTCTGTGTTCTTTGTTCTCTTGGTTTCCTGTGCTATTTTGTTTCTCATGAAACACTTCTCCTAATGTGTGTGCACTAACTTGGATGGATTAAATGCAGAGGATAAATCCCTCACCTTCCCAATGTACTTTGGCCTGTGTTTTCAGTTCAGTTTTGTCAGTTTTTGTCTTTTCGTGTTGTAAAGCTGTTGTTTATTAGCTGTTGATTTTCTTCTTTGTTTTGTTATTGAAGTCATTTCGCTGCATTTAGATTCCAATCTCTCTCCTTGCCTGACTACCCATAACACTAATTTGGTGCTCAATTAACATTTGGTATTACTGTTGAAAACAGTTAAACAGTGCTGCTTAAAGGGATAGTTCACTTATGTATGTTTTAGCTTACCTCAAGGCCATCCAAGATGTGTCTTAATATTTCCGCAGTATTTTCAATTTTGATATTTTTAGGTCAAACCGTTCTTGTCTGTCAGTCATATAATGCAGGTCTATGGTCACCACCTCAAAGAGCATGCACAGAGAAGTCCAAATTAAACATGAAGAGTTTGCGCTAGCATACGCAATTGTTTTCTTCTACGACGATTTAAACATCCTGGATAAACGCAAATTAGTACCATTTTATTTAGCCGTCTCACCTACAATCTTTTTTCCTGTGTAAACAATGAGTGATGTACACGCGAGAGATCACTTGCGGGGGTTTCCGCCGCTTGTGCAGACCGAAGTGCCGTGCCCTCAGATCACTTGGACGTGGCTGTGATTTTTGAGGTGGTGACCATAGACCTGCACGAACAAGTGTATGTCCATCAACAAACCGATGTATATATTTCTAATTGATTGCGCTGGACATGTGGGAACTCTATTAACTGTATTAATAACCATGCCGTCTTTGTCATTACACAGTTACAACAATGGAAAATTTGCATAAATAGACAGTTTTAGGTAATAGTGGCCCACAGCTGCTTAGCACAAGTGTTTCAGTAAGACCGTAATAACATGAGTTAGCTGGAGACCTTCAAAATATAAAACACAAAACTATGAAATTATAGAAATTATACACTTAATATATATTACTGGGATTCTGAGGAGCAAGTTGGTCCAAATAAAGTGGGTAATGTCAAGCATTTTGTAAATCCTATTTTCGATCGTTGAAAACATTAGAAGATTATACTGATGTAGTATAGTCATTTTAATCACTGACTCCACATCATTCTTTATAATACTTTACAAAAATTTGCTTTTGGAGAGCAGAAAACAGCTGCTGCGTCCGAAATCTCCCATTACTCACTATATAGTGGACTATATAGTGAGCTCGCCATTTTGTAGTGCTGTCCGAATGTATAGTGATGATTATTATACCCTATATAGTCCACTCAATGTATCCCAGAATGCATTTTGAAAAGTAGTGAACAACCGATGGTCACTAACCTAAGCCCTACATACCATCATGCATTGCACTGATCGTAAAAATAAGTTATAATCATGTGTGGAGTAGCGCATTATAACAAAAACGGCCAGAAATCACTTTTAGTTTTTAAATTTTGGAGAAATAAGCTCAATATAATGTAATATATTTATTTTTAAAAATCTATTTAGCCCAGAGCCGGCTCGGCACCAGCTGACAGATGATGTAATCAACGGCGCCGCGAGACGATCGAATACTGAGTAGTGTCCGAAAGTGGCGTCTGCTTATGATGGTGAGCTCACTATATAGTGCTCTGCTCTCTAACCCCAACATAGGGGTTAGGGAGTAGTGCTTTGAGTGGAGATTTCGGACGCAGCAAGCATCTTCTCGACGTGTAACCTAGCACGGACCAGCTTCAGTGTTTTAGGTCGAGGAGATGTTGTTCACGAGCAGCCAATGAAGACCAAGGGTGAGCATTACATTGTTACATGAGTTAAGAGAAGAAAGATTAGCCAACTGATAAAAAAAAAACGATTACTCATTTAGGCAGTTCAGAATGGATTCTTTGAGTCAATGTGAGACAAAATAGCTTTATTTAGCTTTATTTATCGTGCACTTTTATCATTAAAACGTGGCAGACCTTTTGCAGATAATAGCGAAAAGACATAATATAGGCACTTTAATCTTTGTGTGTGGAAACCAGGGTTGGGGAGTAACGGAATATATGTAATGGCGTTATGTAATCAGGATACAAAAATCCAGTAGCTAACTGTAATTCATTATATTTACTTCAAAAAACGTCAGTAATCAGATTAAAGAAAAGGGGGATACTTTCAGGATTACAATAGTTTAATTTAAAACTCAAT
The DNA here is from genome assembly GCA_030378365.1 of Hybognathus amarus. Lineage (NCBI taxonomy): Eukaryota > Metazoa > Chordata > Actinopteri > Cypriniformes > Leuciscidae > Hybognathus > Hybognathus amarus. The sequence continues at coordinate 348,465 of JAQIUQ010005113.1, forward strand.
AAATCTGTATTTTGGCATAACAACATTAAGCGTTGCTTGATTAGCTGATTAGACTCACGACACGAGTCACGTGTGCCACCCGCTGGTGCACGCGCAAAATAACAGCTCTCTCGACGACAACGAACAATCCCCTCAGACAGAAATTGAATCACTGCTGCTAGAAACGATGCTGCCCACAGGTAAAAATGCTTTAATTTCTTTGAAATTCCGCTGGCTATTTTGTTTTTAAAGAAGAAAATGCCAACAACATGGTTGTACAGTGCAACGTGTGCCTTCCAGCACGACAATTTCTTTATCAAAGGACTCACGACATCCAACTAACGTTAAAAGAATCATTTGCATTCTCTGTTGAAGAAACATTTCAATTGTCTAAAAAATCTTTATTATATTTGCCTGAAAAACAAATAATTTGTATTGGAAAAAATGTTCCATTTTATTTTTTCAAGTTAAAAATGAAAGGAAATAATCTGTAATACCATATTGTAGCCACTAGATGTCTGTATAGCCCTTTACATAAATATTTATTCAGGGCTGTGAAATTCTTAATAAATAAAAAGTTGTTGTTTTTTAAAATAATATCCGTCATTGAAGTAATCCATAAGTAATATTGTGGTAGTTATGTAACTAAATACTTTTTTATGAATACATTTTTTAAAGTAACCCTCCGAAGCCTGGTGGAAACCGTAACTGCTCGAAATAACTGACCCCAAACATTTTGCATGCTAGTGTACGTTTTAATTTTAATGTTTTTTGCTTGTTCTTGTGACGTTCTCTTTTGCAATGCATTTTCCAAATCAGACAAAAACGTTATGTGTATTCTATCTTTGAGGGCTTTTCCAGTAAATCGTTAGGCTAAATAAATATTAGCAATACCGTGATGAAGATGGAAATCTCTTGTATGCACAGCACACCATGTCCTACATTAGCACCATGTTGTCTTTTAACAGAATAACACCATTTATTTGTTCTGGTCTCTGAATAGACTGCAGTCTGCACCATCACAACAGTGGTGCATATTGCATAATTAATGCGAAAACACCATCTATATTAGTGTTGCACACTATACTATATAATGTCCCTATCTCAGCAGCAGCTTGTTGAATCGGATGTCATAGCTGTGCTCTGCAGCAGGTGTGTGTGTGTGTGTGTGCGACTCATGATGGAGTGAGTGTCCTACAGTGCTGTCTGACCCCGCTGCTCCTGTCTGGACGAGCGGTTGAAAGAGCTGCAGCCACCGAAGGGAGGGAACGAGAGAAAGAGCGAGAACACGTTGACATCGTCTCCCGTGATTGTGAAACATGATAGTGACCTTCAGAGCAGGGACCTCCGCAGAAGCTCTATCATTTACACCCTTCCTGTTTAACAGCACATCAGCATTCACAGGTGCACGCCAGCAAAATCGTATATGGGTCACCTATGTGACATTGCAAAGACGTTCGTTTATGATTCAAATGAATGTTTTTTTTCCAACAATTCCAATTTCTCAATTGCAAGAGGCATTACTGAAGCGCATAAAGACAATCATAAACAATCACTACAGATGAATGTAAAAGGAATATTTCAACTTCAAACTGAGAATACAACTAATAACTGTAGCGCACACTAAACAGTAACAGACATGTATTAATCATCCCACACCTCAACAACACAAGCAAACTTCGTTGCACTTTCCTAACCTCATAACATTATCCATATAAAATATATCCACAAAAAATCCATATAAAGAGTCTGGGGATTTTCAGACATTAAGCAGTATAACTAGATTTAAAAATGTTGTTCAATTCGGTAAATGAGCAGTCATCCCTCTCAGACTAATGATAATTGAGAAATGTCTCCTCTCAGACGTGGATGACAATGGGAAAAACAATCGTTTTCTTAATCATCATGCTTGCCTCGTTTTCCTTAAAACAAAACAGATCTACTTGACATTCAAAATGACAAGATTGTGTCTAGATTTCAGTGGAAACTCATTATTCTTTTCTAATATATTGTTTTTAAAGATGTTTGCTGGAAATCTATATTATCAAGACTTATTTTTGGTGTTGCATGTGGCTACTCCCAATCCATAAACATCAGAGAATGAAGGAGACATCTAAACCAAAGCATCTTTTGAAATGAATAATCAATGTTTATGAGATCAGATTGATTAGTCACCAGAAAACCATGTATTTTGATCTGAACATGAACAAATTGCTGTAGCTTACCTGAAGGTTTATGAGACAAATATTGTTTATTATTTGAAAAATTCTAGCTATTTAATGCTTTTTCTATTTTTTTATTGGTCATTCAAAGTTGTAAACAGTAGCCAATACCATCCAATGAATTAATTATAACAATAATTTAAAAACAAATTCTGCATATTTTGTATTGTACGATGATCTCTAACATTTATAGACTAGATAATGAAAAAAGCAACAATGTGGTTAAATTACATCACAGAATGTTGAGTGAACATTACAAATTAAGAATGTATTTGTTTTATTAATATTGTTATAACTAATTAATTGGATGGTTTGTTCATTTTAGTAAAATAATTGATGAGCTATTATAACCTTATTTGAATGACAAACAAAACAAATAGAAAAAGCAATAGTGAGACATCAGAAACTATAAGCAGGATTATGTAATTGCATTGCTCGAAATCTGCTCGTTTACTCAGACAGCGTGACCCGTGGACCAGCCCGTGCTCTCACGCGACAGATTGCAGCGGATTGCGTCTCTGAATCCAAAGATTCGAATTCTAAAATCCGAATTATAGTTCGATGTCTAATTCGAATTTCACGACGTAGCCTAATCGTAGGCCTACTGATACACCCCGGGAAATACACACGCACGCAGACGTTTAGCCTACTATTGCTGAAATATGATGGTCTGGCAATACTTTTTAAATACTGATTAATGTATAAGGTGTCACCTTGATGTAAATGTCACTCTTGCATTACTGCCATTTTAATTTTTTATCCGTGTTTTAAAAAATGCATGTTAGCCTACATATGGACAGATTAGCCTACTAGACCTATTTGTTATTCATCAGAATCATCACTGCATTTGTATCCCACTAGAACTGAGATGCTTTTATTTATACTGAGCCATTTCACAGCTTCCTATATGAGGCCCGGGAACTAGGGATTCCGCAGAAAATAAATACATTATTGATTTCATTCGTTATAAATAGTATCATTTCATTATAATTCGTATAATCTAATTATAACACTTTAAATAAAAATCATTATTGCTTAGAAATAAAATAATAGCGGACTAACGTTACAGAAGAACGCAGGCATCTAGACATGGACACTGAAATAACGAAAGTGATCGAATGAAAAGAGGAAAATATTTTGGTGCCAGAACAAGGAAAAACTATCCGAATACGCACCTGATGATGTTATAGACCCCTGCCTTGAATATCCTTGGCTTGTCAATCCCCGTGTGGCCGTAAAACTGGGCGTCGTGCTGTTAATTCATCACTCGCGGTGTTAAACTGGATGGCACGCGCATCACGTCGTGTGGTTTGCATTGCCACACTCCGTTGTCATCAGTTGCACGGAAACCAGCGCGGATCTTAATCCAGGAGAAGAGTGTTTTCAGTCTGAGTCCAGACACTCCGTTGTCACGCCCATCTCATCTCTTCCTCGCAGTTCTCTCAGTCGGTAAAGAAATCCGAGGAAGGGTTTTGCCCTCGCCCACATCATGCGCCTCGGGTGCCACGACACGCTTAAGCCCCGCCTCCGGAAGCGAATTAACAAATCCTAATACGGTAGGAGGCTTATGAATATTCACGGACAGAACCCTCGCCATTGGACTGTTAAAGCGTGACGTCAGCAGAGGCTGATACATATTCTAAAATCAGGATTCGCCATTGGAAGATTACTCGGCGTAATTAATATTCATGAGTTAAGCGTAGGCTTCGTGATTTGGCGTTCGTGGGGTTGGCACCACCACACACACAGCACTGCTGTTAGTAATACGCGCTCAGTGACGCTCGAGCGAGGGATCTGACAGCTTGTGGAATCCTCCGCATTCTCCACAATTAGGGATGCACGGTGTATCCCTAAATATATACACCCGTGGAGCAGTCCGTTACACCAGTGCTATAGTGACTGTGCTGTCACTCACCTCTTAATTAATACGATCATATTATGCACATGTTATTCAAGAAAGCTACTATAATTTTCAAAGTTGTATATCAAATAATGTCAACTCTGTACGGTTTGCAAGCATAATAGTCATAATAAAACTATTATACATTTTATAATACAACAAATAATTATAATATCATATCATTTTCACAACAGAATAAGCTAATTAACAGCTAAAAACGTGTTGTTGACCAGAGTCTTTATGGAAATCCAAAACGTTTTGAGACTACTTGACAATAGACATATAAGCAAGGTAGTCAAAATATGCATGCACCAAATAATCTATACAGATACAATTATGCCAGGAATGGCGTACAGGATACAGTATGCATACATACAGTAGGCCTATATAATTATAAAATAGTTTCGGTGGTAAATTTATTTATTCAAAACTTCTTAGGTTGTCATAGCGTCCCAGTTATGAGTTGTATAAACTATCCGTCGTTTTCCTTTACCCAATTTAATGTACATCATCATCAGAAGCTGTCACGAGTTGTGAATGGAAAAATGGGAAATGGGCCAGCAGGACCGTCTCGCATTGATGGCGTCATCCTGTGGCGCCAAAACAGTCTCTTCTCAGCTTCTTTCCAGAATACCTCCGTTGCGGACATACACTTATCTGGGATTAAAAACAAAATCCCGTGTGTGGTGTTTAATGTGTCAGTCACACCTGCAGTTTTTCAGCGCGTCTTGTGGTTTTCAGCCCCTGTCGGTTTCGCCATGAAAGACGACGATGATTTGACGGCAGGGTTTCATTCAACTCAACAACTCCATGCTAATGTGGCGGCTGTTCCTGAAGGGCTTTGCTGGGTGTCAATCCTCTCCTGTTTACTGCTCGCGTGCTCCTATGTCGGAAGTTTATACGTTTGGAAAAGCGATTTACCAAGGTATATGACTTGTAGACTTTGTCTGTGTCACAAAACACACTGAGCTCCCTAACTAGACGAGCGTGTTTGACTATCATCGTTCGAGTCGACGCTTAAATCATATCATGTCTTATCATTTGAATGTTCTTAAAATCTTTTGAATCGAATGTTCAAATATAGCTTGAATCGAGCGTTCGGTATTGTTTGAGTCGAAAACATTTCAATATTGCTGTTCGAAGAGAATGTTACAAATGCAGGTCGAATGGAGCGTTCTAAACTATACATTTAGTTATATTTCTTGCCTTTATTTGTGTTTATTTTGTCGATAATTTGTTGTGGCAGCCGTATGTGAAGTTTGTCTTTTCACTGTTATATATAAGCTGCTGGTTAGATGATGCAAACGTATTAGTGGAATGAATTAACAACACGTTTGTTTGTTTGTTTGTTTGTTTGTTTGTTTGTTTGCACCCACAGGGATCATCCTGCAGTGATAAAGAGGCGCTTCACTAGTGTACTGATTGTGTCAGCTCTGTCTCCACTGTTTGTTTGGGCATGGAAAGAATTCACAGGCATCCAGGTTAGTGTACTGCAACACAGATGTTCAATGTTTGCTGGGTGCATTAACTGCATTTACTGACAATTCTTATTTTGTATGGGATATAATAGTATTTATCAGTAGCAGTTCTAGCTTGTATGGCACCCGGTCAAACTGCTGCGGCGCTTGGGGAGCGATTGGGGGTTTGCTGCCAATCTCAGTTGTTTGTAGTAAGAGACTTTCCTGAGAGAGCGATTTCTCTGCCGGTACTGAGACTCGAACCTGCAACCTTCAGGTTACAAGGTCGCAGGTCTCTCTGGAAGAAGAGAGTAATATCTCAATGTGATTGTGTTGGTTAAATAAAGAAAATAACAAGCCGACTCTTTAACCATTAGGTCACAACTCCTCCAATGCTGTCATAACTGCAACAAAATGATACTCTTTAGGGAAAAAAAATGCTAAAATGTTATTATGTTGTTATAATAATGATTTTCTCACGTCTAAACATAAATCTAAATGATAAACTTGAGAATGGTGCTGCCATCTAGTGTAGTTGAAAATTCATGTTATTTTCACTTTGCCATGAATGACATTGAGAAATAAATTTAACGAAAAAAAATGCTGCTATTTAATATAAATGTTTATATTTAAATTATTACAAATTGAGGTAAAGTAAAAAATTTAATATAAAAATATAACACTATGATGTTACATGTCATTTTTCTGTCTGGTTGTGTAACTAGTTCAACAGAAAAATGAATTTTGTTGCTCTATGTGTAATAGAGGGAATGCATTCACGTGACTTTCCCGCCGGAACAACCCCCTCTCAGCCTGACCGAGTGGCAAAAGATCTACTGCGTGACTGGATTTAATAGGGGAAACTGCGAAAATGCGACTTAAAACGAACAATTTTATCAATTTAAATTAAATGTTGGACTCAATATAGTGTTCCTTACAACTTACTAAAGATTCGTGATCCATGGATATTATTGACATGCAGCCAGGAATCGTGTCGCCTGACATTTATGTTTGCCTGATTTCGACATTGGGAAATAAAAGCAATATAGGCCTTAACATAAAGCAAATTTGCCTGTGAACGTTTTATATAAATACAATATAGGTTTAAATCCGGGTGATTACTTATATCAGTGTTATATATAGCCTATATATCATCATATCGTCCAGCCCTAAAACTTTATAGTTTTTTTTAGTCGATGTTTATTAAAAAAACATCCAATAATGCAGAATATGGAATGATACATATTTAATTGATGAGTTGTTATATATATATATATATATATATATATATATATATATATATATATATATATATATATATATATATATATATATATATATATATAACAATACAAAATATATGGGTATGGTTTTACAGCTAATTCAGCATATTGACACAAAATTAAACTGCAAATCCACCTTTCGCTGACTGGAGTCCAGTTGTTTCTGTGAATTGCAGCAATCCATTTGCTCCTCTTTCTATCGCAGTCTGTAAAAATATATCTCTGATTTTTTGTCAAATCTAGTTGTACAGTCAATCGCAAAGCTCTTTCCCACTTTATATGTGTTGTGTTTGTTTTTCGCGGCATTCACGCTGAACACATATACAGCCGCTCAGTCTTTTTGCAACTCACTGTGAGAAACTGCAGCACTCCGGCTGGAGGTGACGTCACGCGCATACCCTCTATAGCATGTGACGTCACGCGCATTCCTTTATAGCATATAGTAAGCAACATAAATTATATTAGCCTATTTAGGGATATGCATAATATTATACTCATAATGAGATAACGATATCTGCATGGTATATATCTTTATTTTTTGCACGTTTCCCCTCATAATTTTTCTAATTTAGGCTCCTGGTGGCTTAGACCTTTATTCTTATCCATAATTTAAATTTGTGCTGATTTAGAACATCAATTCCCAATGGACAAAAATCAAGTCCCGACCCTCATTTTTTTTCTTGTTCGAGAAGCTGTTTACAAGTAGCCTGACTTCGTCATACTCATATTCTATTGAGAACTTCCCGTCCAAAAAATGTTGTGGGCGGAGTTCGGGGCTGGCATCCAGGCTAGTTTACAAGTGTAACGGCTATATTTGATGCCGACTATAAACATTTCAGGTTATGTGAACTTTAATATGTCAAAAGATGTTTGGTATAGAGGGATTTTGAAAAGAGTATTGTTTTAAAGCTTTGAAAGGCTGACCATATGAAACAGAAGACTAAAAACATAAATTAAAAATTTCTGTTATTGTTTCCTTATAGAGTGCCTTATAAAGTGATGATGTCACTTTGTAGGACAACTCGGAAGCTAGCGGCGCATGGGTTCCCTCGATTCAAATACAATGCATTTATTTCCCCCTAGACTTTTGGAAAATCGCAAAAAATAAGATCTGTGTTTAACAAAGAGTTGTGACCCTTACACGTTTTGTTTATCAAGATAATCTTTACAAGTTAATCCAAAATGTATACATTTTGAAGCCTATATAAGTTTTTTTAAAAACACAAGCAGACACAAAAGTTTAAAAAACCACAAGCAGGTTATAACTGTGTGTTCTATGTCATAGATCAAAACGTGAAAATATTTAGAGGCTTTGTTCACCACAGACCTTATTTCAGGCGATTTAGCAAAAACCCATTCAAAAATCCCATAGACTTTAGGGCGAGGGAACCAGTAGTGCTAAAATGCAAACTCACTTCCGCGGTTTGGCCTACAGAGTGACGTCGTAACTTCGGCTCTCTATTATACATGTGGTTTTAGATCTTGCTGCATCATACTAACCTGTTTATAGATATAATAAAATAAAACATTATTTTTTACTGTGAAACATTTTGCTTTTGGCTTTGCGCTGACTCATTTGATGGTGAAACATCAGTACGTGTTTGATTTCTCCTATAGCCTGGTCCCCCACTTACTGGCCCTTATGGGATCCGGTTGGAGGGGACTCGTCCCTGCTATCATCCTACCGCTCGTACTGACCATGGTAAGTAAATGACAAAGTCTGTATTTGGTGTTTCTTTTTTAAACATTTATTAAATGACAAGCAAACATCAGTTTTTCTCAAGCAAAGTTGAAATTTCTTCAAATTGCAGGAGAGATTACATCGGACATCTGACCTGGCATTATTTATTTGATCATTTGATCACTTTCCTCTCTTGTCAGGTGCTGTTTTTGGGCCCTCTGATCCAGCTAACCATGGATTGCCCCTGGGGGTTCATTGATGGGATAAAAGTTGTAGTCGGTAAGCAGCCTTTTTCATCTTCCAGTGAGATTGAATCTCTCTGCTTAGACAGCTATTTTGGGATTTTTATAATGTTAGTAAGATGCTAAACTATTGTAAATGATTACTGTCAGGAAGTTGAATCTGTATCCTCAAATAAATTCTCATATCTGTTTCGGGGAAGTGGATAGACCGCCAACTATCAATCAACTAGATTGATCTTTGTTGCCGTTAAAGAATCAGAAAGGCTTTAGTGTCATTGTTGTAAATGTGATTGATCTGTCATGTTTTTGCAGACCCATGCTTCTGGACGCTGTGTCTGAGCGACATGCGCTGGCTGAGGAACCAGGTTGTAGCGCCACTGACAGAGGAGCTGGTTTTTCGGGCATGCATGCTTCCCATGCTGGTCCCCTGCGCCGGCCCGTCCACCGCAATCTCCACATGCCCGTCTCTTCTTTTTGGTGTGGGTGAGTGGTGAAGTACTTCTAATCGAATAAAACTTATTGATGGCTGATTGAGCAAGGTTATCTTTTTGAGTGTGTGGGTTTGAGGTGCGCAAGGTCATTAACTATTTCTATCCTACTTTAGTCAACAAGAAATGGATTGTTATCTGTTCATCAGAGTATTTTTAGGTAGTTTTTTTAATCAAATGCAAAAACTTTCTCTGATTTTTTTGCCTGATGTCATCAAGGCCATGCAAATGAGGAAAATATTGTCAAGTAAAATTTAAAGGGATAGTTCGGCCAAAAATTAATATTTAAACCATGCATTATTTAAACCATGGGTAATCCGTGCGGTATTGTCATAAAAATATACATATTTAAAACTTTATAAATGAAAATATCTGACTTCCGGCAACGGATGCGCGTACTTTACACGGGCTGATGGAAGCTCGGCGTGCGTCAGCGTAGGAACCATCGTGACGTCACGACGTTTCCTGACGTCGAGGAACCGTTTTCGTCCAATTCGTTGCCGGAAGTCAGATATTTTCATTTATAAAGTTTTAAATATGTATATTTTTATGACAATACCGCACGGATTACCCTCAGAAGGCCTTCGTTTATCACCCTGGAGCTGGATGGATTACTTTTGTGAAGGATTTATGCACATTTTTGGGACTTGAAGGTGCTGGACCCCATTTCTTCACATTATATCCACTGAAGGGTCTAAGACATTTTTTTAAATAACTGAAAATGTGTTCGTCTGAAACAAGATAGACATATGCATCTCAAATGGCTTAAGGGTGAGTAATGCATGGTTTAAATATCATTTTTGGCCGAATTATCCCTTAATGTATTTTTCTAAATGTAATTTATTACTGTGGCAAAGCTGAATTTTCATCAGTCTTCTGTCACAGTCACACTATTCTTCAGAAATCATTCAGGAGCAATGGCTGTACCACCAAAGTAATACATTAAAGGAGCTGTATGCAAGAGATTTATTTTAATGAATCATAAATTTTCCCTGATATGTCACTAGACATTAAGAAGTCATGTTCATTATCAAATACTAATATCACTGACACAATAGTCCGGCCAGGATATTGTCAATTAAAAAGTGCAGTTGCAGCCCTCGATTGGTGTTGATTTTGTCATTTTGTGTTTTGTTCTGATGCGTCACCCTCCACCCATCTACCAATCACGGACTCAGTAGTGTTGCGGCATTCGGGTTGCCAGCTCTTCTCTAGTTACCACAGATGCAGATACAAACGTGTTCGGAACGAATACAATTTTTATCCGATTACGGATAAAAAAATCCTGAATTTTTTTAAAGGATTTAAATGTCAGGGAACCCCCCAAAAACTCGTTATGAATCCGAAATACTTTGTTACAAAGTCCGAAATAAATAATTAACAGAAAAAACACTGTGTAGGACTCGTCACTTGCCATTGGAAGCTTCTTGTAGCAGCCTACGTTCCTGCTGGATCCTGCAGCATATCTGGCAACCTCGAGCTCAAGGGGAAAGGGGGGAATACATCCTAATTTGAAAGTGATTGCAGTACCAGTTTTGCATACAGCTCCTTTAAATATATATAAATATAAAATGTATTATGTTATTCACAATTATTGTAATAGTATTTCACAATGTTGCTGTGGTTACATTTTTAATTAAATAAATGCAGCCATAGTTATATGGCATAGTTCAATAACATAATCTTAATTATTCCAAACTGTTAACCTGTAGTTTAGACCGTGGATACTTATTTCATTGCAAGTTTTAATGTAATAAACATTACTGCAATAATAGCAATTACTAAAAACAGATTTGGAAACTCCAGGGAAATGATTGTATATACTTGGTACTTGATACCTGGTAATTGAGAACCTGAGCATGAAAATCAACACACTCATTGGCATCACCCCTGTATTAATGTGTATTTGGCTGACCATCAAATCTTTTTTGCATTGCTTCGTAGACTGTTATTGTAATGGTAACCTGTTTTTCTTCCCTCCGTCTGTCTCTCTCTCTCTGTTTGCGTGTGCCTGCAGCTCATTTTCACCATGTAATCGAGACTTCCTTCGTTTCAGACAGGGCACTGTCTCAGGGGATTTTCCTCTCTGCAGGTAACCGAGCCATGAGTGTACCGCCATCCTTCAAGTGCGAGTAATGCCGCCCGTGAGACATAATTACTCATGTCTGTGTTTGTTTGTGTGTCCCTTCCAGTGTTCCAGTCTCCCCACACGGCAGTATTTGGAGCTTACACCGCCTTTATATTCATCAGGACAGGTGCATCTGTGATTTATATCATTAATACTATTTTACTTCACAAGAGGAGTAAAAGTAAAATTAATTAAGATTTTTGATAGATCATTTTTTGTATTGTGACAATTAAGCACATTGACTTACATAATGCGGAAAGTAGTTCAGGACCAATGCACTTACATTTTTTTTTAATATGTATTGAAACATTGTATTTAAAATCCTGTATTTATCATTTAATTACAATTATTACTATTATTATTATTTAATAACAATATAATATACATCATGATTTTTTTTGTGGTATTCCCTTTTGTGGCATGCCAGTTCTATTAAAAATATTGCATCTAGACATGATGAGGATCCTTACTGTAAATTGAGAATTACAGTTAATAAGGAAAACCTTTAGTTTGTAAAAGTATTACTGACAGTGAGGATCATTTAGGAAGGAGTTATGCTGGAAGTATTTGTGGTATTGCCTTGATGCTGGTTTTATTAAAAATATAATTGTGTGAATACATGATAGATTCTTACTATAAATTCTATTATTGCAATTAGAAGAACTTTTAGTTTGTATTAGACAGTAATAATAATTGGTAATGATTTAAATAATATACAAATGATACAAATGAAATTAGAAATGGTCTAAATAACACACAATGCTTTGTTTTCTTTGTGCAATATAATGTCTTATTTTTTTTGTGTCCTGGAAATTGTTTTCGACCTGGCAACATTTATCGTAGTTCTGATATAACTATATTTAATGAGACAAACAAATTGTAAACAAGCTTTAAATTAAAGGATTAGTTTGCTTTAAAAACAAAATTGCTGATAATTTACTCACCCCCACGTCTATCCAAGATGTCCATGTTTTTCTTTTCTTCTGTTGAAAAGAAATTAAGGTTTTTGATGAAAAACATTCCCAGGGTTTTTCTCCATATAATGGACTTCAACGGGAACCAAGCGGTCCAAGGTCCAAATGAGAGTTTTCAGTGCAGCTTCAAAGGGCTTTAAACGACACCAGATGATGACAAGGGTCTTATCAGGACCTTCGAAGTCATACTCCAAAGATTTGTTCATTTTGATGAACGAGTTTGAACGGTAGAGTCATGAACGCGCATCACAGAACAGAGTAAGGCTACTATTGTGACCTTATAAAACTTTAACTTTTTTATTTATTTTTGAACTGAGCGATCGCTTCGCTAGATAAGACCCTTATTCATCGTCTGGTGTCGTTCTAAAGCCCTTTGAAGCTGCACTGAAACTCTCATTTGGACCTTGAACCGTTTGGTTCCCATTGAAGTCCATTATATGGAGAAGATCCTGGAATGTTTTCATCAAAAACCTTAATTTCTTGTCGACTGGAGGTGGGAAAAGAGATGGACATCTTGGATTAGCATGGGGGTCGAGTAAATTATCGAGCAAAACTTTTTTTTAAAGTGAGCTGCTACCTTTAATGCAACTATCCTGTTTGTGTGTGTCTCTAGGTCATTTGAGTTAGGTTGTTCCAGTGCTGTGCCATTCCTTCTGCAACTACATTGGGTTTTCCAGCTCTCGAGCACGGGCCCTGGGCCACCGCGACCGCCTCACGATTCTCTCTTTCTACGTGCTGGGGGTCGTTCTCTTACTTCCTCCTCCTCTTTCCCATGACAGCTACCCGCTCTTCTAGTCGGATCCGCCGGACGCCCGTCTGCACCCTGACCTCCACGCATGGATCCATCTGTGCCTGATCCGATCCTGCGTTGCATCCATTCCTTCTCTCCAGCCACTTGAAAAGGTTTAGTTGCTGATTTCAGCCAGGAAGAGCGAGGGACCGCTGGAGAAGACAGGTATGAGAGACACACTCGCCTCCATGAGGCGCTTCGGAAGAACTCGGTGGAAAGCAAAACATTCCTCAGGCTTTCACTGGAAGTTCTTTTTACCATTCAGCCGACGTTGCGTTGTCAAGTGACTTTCAGGCCCACGTTTGATAAAGACAAGTTGATTATATGCGTCTGCATGTTTATATGACAACATTTCCATGTGTTTATCATGAGATTGGTGCTGGGGATAAAGATCAGACACAATTACGGGTTTCCTGGGAAGATTTGCACACTGAAATGTGCATTTCTTAAATGCAAAACTCCCTATTTTTCTGTTCTGATATTAGAATCTTGCTCACATACACATACATTGGTCTGGTGCCCTTACTTGAAGACGATATTGTTTTCCAGACATTACGGATATTTTTTTTGTTTGTTTTAATCTTGTTTTTTTTTAACTCGCATCACTCAATTCATCAGGCTTAAATTTAGATAAATGTCTTTAGGTACACTATTGGAGCAATAGACCTTGACCTATTAGAATAACAAGATTTAGCAAGTGTGTATCAGAAGTTGAATTGCCCTGAGCAGCTTTTTGTGTAAGTCTAGACAGAATTGTAGCCTCAAGCACAACGTTTCAAATTATGAGGTATTTTTAGTGCATTGATAGGTTAAAAAATAAATGAAAAATCGCTAATACCAATTACTGTTTATACTGCATAGAGATCATTTGTACAGTTTCAGGATATTCAGTGACCGGTTTTGACCAATGGTATTTCATTCATATTTAATGCAGAGCTAAATATATTCTTTTACGTCAGCATAGGAATTTCATTGTTAATTTAGTTGGTCGCACTTGGAGGATATTCGAGTTAGATTCAACGCTTGTGCTTTTAGAATTGGTGTATTTTGGTTTTTGACTGGTGAATTGGTGTTATTTCTATTCATAAACAAATTGAAACTACCTATTTCGAGAATTAAACCGTGAGTTCTTTAACCGGTATGTTTTACGCTCTAAATGCTAAAGCGTTTTTATAGATCTTTTATACATTACAAAGGAGATGATCTCATGAGTTTTTAAGTGGGTTCCTTTACCGTGGAGTGTTTGTGAAAACTCAAAACCACTGAACTGCATGCTGCTACACTGGTGACATATGGATGTTCGGATTATGATTGATATAGAAATCGCCAAATATAACTCGCATAACTGCTTTTAGGTGTAGTTCACCCAAAAATGAAATTCTGAGATTAATAATATTTAGTCACCCTCACGTTGTTTCTTCTGTAGAAGACCACAAAAGGAGATGTTAGTCAGAATGTTCATGCTGCTTTTTCCATATAAGTGAAATATTATATATTCCACTCATTTGTGTGGCACATATTCAAATTTACCTGCATTAGGAAATGTGTATAACATCATCTTTAGTGTTCTGTGGAAATATCAAAAATGAGGGTGAGTACATTTTTCATTTTCGTGTGAGCTATGCCTTTAAAGGGATAGTTCACTTTGAAATTAATTTTTGGTATGTCTTAGCATTTACCTCAAGGGTATCCAAGATGTAGGTGTCTTTGTTTCCGCAGTAGTTTCAATTTTGATATTTTTAGGTCGAACCGTTCTTGTCTGTGTCATATAATGGAAGTCTATGGTCACCACCTCAAAGAGCATGCACAGAGAAGTCCAAATTAAACATGATTTAATGACTCGTAAATGTAAGTACACATTGATGGCCTAAGACACCAAACGAGCGGTTTGTGTGAGAAACGAACAGTATTTGATATAGTTTTTACCTCTTGTAATCACAGCCACGTCCAAGTGATCTGAGGGCGCTTCAATCTCGCGCCGAAATCCCTGGAAGCGATCTCTCGCGCATTGTTTACACCAAAAAAAGATTGTAGGTAATACGGCTAATTAAAATGGTACTAATTTGCGCTTATCCAGGATGTTTAAACTGTCGTAAAAGAAAACAATTACGTATGCTCGCTGCAAACTCTTCTTCACTTCTGAAGAGATCACTTGGATGTGGTTGTGGTTACAAGAGGTAAAAACAATATAAATACTGTTCGTTCTCCACACAAACCGCTCGTTTTTTGTCTTAGGCCATTAATGTGCACTTTCATTTACGAGTCATTAAATCATGTTTAATTTGGACTTCTCTGTGCATGCTCTTTAAGGTGGTGACCATAGACCTGCATTATACGACTGACAGACAAGAACGGTTTGACCTAAAAATATCAAAATTAAAACAAGACACCTACATCTTGGATGCCCTTGAGGTAAGCTAGAACATATCAAAAATGAATTTCAAAGTGAACTATCCCTTTAAGATTTGCAAATGCGGCTTGCTACTCAGAGTAGAGGCTGTTTTGTGCTGAACATGAAATGTTATGTAGTTGTTTTTGGTTTTAGTTCTCATTAAATGTGAAAGCAGAGTATATAGAGACAGTATATAGAGCTATCATCTACTTAATATATTGGCATGGCTTGCCCTGACATTCATTATGTGTAGTGCATAGGGTCGATCATAGGCCTTTCTGTGTTGTGAGAGACCATGCAAACATTTTAAGCAATAGTCTCACAAACAGGATCAAATCAGGGATTTCCATCTAGTGCCAAGTAAGAGGTTTGTTTGGGGTGTTCCTTTGATTCATTCCCATAATAATTTCTTATTTGGCTCTCTACAAAGAAAAAATGTATCTTCAGTTGAACAGCCAAAGTTATGATAGGAATTTATCGCAACTTGTCCAAGGTACTACAGTGATCTGGTCGACTGAGTCTCTAGCATTGAAAGAAGTCTGTTTTAAGTGTGCCATAGTGAACATGATTGTATCAACATGTTTACACCTCGAATGCTGTATGTAAGCACTGTTTGCCTGTGACTGGCGACACTGAATGCTGCTTTAGTCTAGATGCTTGCACGCGTTACGGTCAACAGGGGGCGCCATTGTTGTGTTTGTGTTCTTTCGTGTTTTGATTCATCTATTTGTCCATTTTGCTTTGCATATGTAATGCTTTTATTAGATAATTTAATTAAACTATTATAATAAAAAATGTCCTGATACTGAAAATACATGTTGAAGAAGGTAAACTTTAGACTACACTACTCGGTCAAAAGTTTAGGGTTCGGTAAGATTTTTTATGTTTAGAAGTCTCTTCTGCTCACCAAGGCTGCAATTTTTTGATGATAAATACACAAAAAACCCAGTAATATTGTGAAATATTATGACAATTTAAATGACTTTTTTATGTTAATATATATTTAAATGTAATTTATTCCTCTGAAAAAAGTCTGAATTTTCAGCATCATTACTCCAGTCTTCAGTGTCGCATGATCCTTCACAAATCACTCTAATATGATGTAAAAACATGTATGATTATTATCCATGTTGAAAACAGTTTTTTACATTTTTATTTCAGGATTCTTTGATGAATAGAAAGTTCAAAAGAACAGCTTTTATCTGAAATGGAAAGCTTTTGTTACATTAAACACTAACCTTTAAAAAGTTTGGGGTCAGTAAGAATTTGTATTATATTTTTGGGGGAAATAAATAAGAAATCAATACTTCTATTCATCAATGATGAGTTACATTGATTCAAAAGTTACAGTAAAGACATTTATAATGTTAGAAAAGATTATAATTAAATAAATGCTGTTCTTTGAACTTTCTATTCATCAAAGAATCCTGAAATAAAAATGTACAAAACTGTTTTCAACATGGATAATAATCATACATGTTTTTGGAGCATAAAATCATCATATTAGAGTGATTTGTGAAGGATCATGTGACTCTGAAGACTGGAGTAATGATGCTGAAAATGCAGCTTTTTTCAGAGGAATAAATTACATTTAAATATATATTAACATAAAAAAAGTCATTTTAAATTGTCATAATATTTCACAATATTACTGTGTTTTTGTGTATTTCTTATCAAAAAAATTGAAGCCTTGGTGAGCAGAAGAGACTTCTTTTAAAAACATAAAAAATCTTACCGACCCTAAACTTTTTGATTCGGTAGTGTACATGTGGAAATTCACTCATTTTTCCAGATTGGTTTGATAATTGAGTCATAATGATGAGATGCTGGGTGGTTACACTGCACTATGGGATGTTGAGTTGAGTGAATGTTTGAGGAAAGCTGAACACACAGATGCTCTGGTGAGGACAGGCTTGCTGTCAGCGTTGTGATTGTATTGCTGGTACACTTTTAAGATAGAAGAACGTGTTTTAGTGTCGGAAGCTTGTCACCCATTCCTGTCCAAATATATTATTCTCACTCTCTTTCTTTGAACTTTCTGCATTCATTAATTTGACTAGAGAGGGTTTTTTCTCTTTAATCTAGTTAGTTGCAAGCTAAATATTGCGTTTAGATGCTTTGAATGTCATATTAACAGTAAGGAGGAGCAAGGCATTCAAATCTATTTTTGCAAATGTGAAAAACGTAAGCTGAGCACTGTTTAGCTTATTGAAACATCACCTGTAAAGAACACGAGAATCACTACGCAGATAAATTGATTGTGATTACAAGCAAGTTTGATGTTTATACTAGAGTAGATATATTTTATAATCAAATCTATTTTGGTGACTCCGAATAATGTGCATGCTTGTTGTTTTGGATTAATGTGCGATGCAATTCACTGATGGACAAAATGTTTTATGACAATCTTTCTGAGGGTCTTTCAATCCACTCTGCAAAACTCTGCCGTTTGTAAATAAATGAATGATTTTTTTAAACGCCTCACTTAGAGTTGTGTATTCTCTTCTATTTCTATGTCTCTTCAAAGATGCAGTGCCATTGTTCGTACAAACAGATTATCCTGCCTTAAACTCTAGCTCAGATAAATGCAATGTTTTTAAAGCTCTACAGAGGAAATCAACATCTGAGATATGTGTATGTGCATGCTAAACCTGGGATGGAAGAACATTTTTATGATTCGGAAAAGATAAATCTCCAGCTTTAAGTGATATTAGAACTATGGAAGCATTTCCACTTCAGTTTTTAAATAGGTAATAGTGGCTATATTTATTGTAATGGCAGCTTTTATATTTTGTAGTTGCTTTAATATCTTGCAAACTTACTTTTTTTTTTTCATAATTGCAAATGCATTTCTTGCAATTGTGACTTTACTACCTTTTTATTTCACAATTACCTGTTTTTTTTTTTTACTTTAATGCGGAAATGTGCTTGAATTTGTTTCTACTGAATGAAGAAACTGAATATGCTTACACAATGTAATTCGCCAATTATCCTTTTTAAAAGGTTCCCTAATTTGATTTTGAAGGTCTCCTACAATATGTTTACATGCATCCAAGGTCAAACACTTTAATCTTCTCATAATATCCATTGCACATCACCTCATTACTCAAATAGTCTGAAAACGGTTCATTCAAAGATTCAGTCTCTCTAAACCCCTCCTTTCCAAGAGCCTACTCTGCTCTGATTGGCCAAAAGGCCCCAGTCTGTTGTGATTGGTTATCTTTGCTCTGATGATAGATGATTCTGCAAATTTGAAAAATCGATTCGCATTATAGCCTGAAGCAAGACACTTTCACCAGAAAAATAAGTAACAAAAATGATCAGCCTGCAGACATAGGATAGTTATCCTGAACGATAATTTTGTCTAATCATGTATTATTTACTTGTAAGAATGTAGCCCCTACCAAACTCAGTAATTAGTATACTTTCACATCTACTTGAGTGTCTTAAGCACCCTCAAAAGAAAGCAATGCAGTCTGCATTGGATGCGGCGAGGGCGAACCTACACAACATGATCGCCCGTGTGCTGTTCTGACTTCACATTTGGTTTTACTTGCTGCTTCAGCCATGACAACATACAGATGTACAATTTTGTTGTACTTTTTGTGCTCGCATTCCTACCCTGAAACCCGAAGTTACATAGTGCCAGTAAAAGCGAGACAGACCAATTATGACGATAACTGTGACGATGACTAGTTAAAAATAGCTCAAAGGTGACTAAAACATGACGAGACGTTTCGAGTTACATATCATTATAAGTCTGATGTTCACAATGCATGTAATTTCTGCCTGTTTTGCGTGAAATCTGTCTGACCAAAAATATGGTTCTTATGGTTTTATCGTAGTTTTTTACCAATTCAAGTCAATGGAGTCGGACAAACTAGGATAATACCTGTTGGAAAGTAGCCTAGAAATCTCAGACGCACCTAGTGGCAGCCAAAAAATTATTTGCCGCAAAGTGTGGTCTAGCAACTCTCCGTTGACTTTCGAAGTGGAAAAACCAAACTCTGGTAGGGCCAATCACATCGTGTATAGAGTCGGCGGGCGGGCTTAACATAATGACGACAGAGTTGAGACGGTAAGAGCAAGCTCGGACATACTTGGTTTTAGTCGTTCATCCTCGGATGCGGCCGGCGCGGCGTGCGCTGTTACAAAAAAGCTGTGGCGAAACGATCAACTTGTCATTTTTGCCGCAGTCATGCTGTGGCGTCAAGGATAAGTGTCAGCGCTCGACTCTGATCAGTATAGGTGCACGGACCTCTCCCGAATCATCTCAAGCAAGCACTACTCCGCCTCTGTTTCCCTCGTGAAGCTGATATTATACTATTTAAACATTCTCTTTAGACTTTTAATGATTAGTGTTTTATTCTTAAAGTTTGTGGGTCGTGTGAAAAACAAACAAAAAAATCCCTTATTTTGGGATGGAATTCGGGATATCTCCCTTATTTTCAATGTTCAATGTTGTTCATTACTGTGATAACTGGTGAAAATAGCATTTAATATTCAGGGAAATACCATAACTTGAAATAAGGGGATAAAAGGTTTCTGCCCAATGTGACCATGAAGTACACCTTAACGATCGTAGCACTGCATCTCCATCAATGAGAAAGTCTAGTTTGATATGGTTTTAAGGTTAGCTGTTGTTTTATGAATTGCAACACTTGCTAAACCTGTCAAACCCAAGCCGGTTACTTTATAACCTAAATTAATTTGTTAGACTACTTTTTTTTAACTAAAATTGACTAAAACCTTGTGTTTTCGTCGACTAAAACTTGACTAAAACTAAGTTTATATGTGACTAAAACTTAAAAGCATTTTCATCCATAAGACTTAAAACGAAAAAGGCTGCCAAAAACAACACCGATACAGACCACCGTCAGGCTATGGCAGACCTGTCATTCAAGCTATTGTAAGTCGATGTACCATCTCAAGGGTTTTGGAAAAAATATTATAAAGGTTGAAAAAGTTACATAGTGCTGCTTTAAGAAGTTTGTCTCCTTTTGTTCTAAATTGTGTTACCAGTGTTTGACCACCAGGGAGAGGTGGTATGATATAAAGATTTGACTTTCCTGTTCACGCACCCTACTATTTATTCATTTCAGTATAAGTAAGCTGACAGCTCATCTCTTTTGAAATTTGTGAGCGTTGACAAAACTGGGCCAAGAACACTTGGGGTTTGACAGTACCATTGCGGTCTCTTGTTCAGCCACAGTAGCATGTCACGACGATGCCTCTGTTCTCCCCTTTCTTTTAGATCTTCTGAATATTTTAGAGCTTGAATCCCATAGAATCGTTCTCTGCAAGTTTGGGATTCTTCACAAGATCAGTTAACAGAACACTGAATCACACGTAATCTCATCTGTGATGATGCATTTCCTTCATACAGGTATACTTAACAAATCTGTTTCGTTTATATATCAAAAAATACAAGTAATATTGTGAAGTATTATTCGATTTTCCTAAATGGTAACACTTTACTTGAAGGGGTGTGCATAAGACTAACATAACACCTTAATAATCATGACGTGACATGTTATGAATATGAAGGAAGTTTTATGCATGTTTGTGACGGCTGTCATTAAG
Organism: Hybognathus amarus; assembly: GCA_030378365.1. NCBI lineage: Eukaryota > Metazoa > Chordata > Actinopteri > Cypriniformes > Leuciscidae > Hybognathus > Hybognathus amarus. The sequence goes on from JAQIUQ010005113.1 coordinate 369,584, forward strand.
TTTCATTCGCTCAATTATGACATTTTTCATCAAAATGAACAAATCTCTTTCCGAGTCAATTCGATCGTTTTGTTCGTTGAATGAACATAATGACTCGGTAAAAGATTCGTTCATTTGAATAAACAAGTTCAAACTGGAGAGTCACAAACGCGCATTGCAGAACAGAGCAAGGCGGGCATTTGAGCTTATAAAACTTAAACTTTGTTATTTATTTATTAAATGAGCGATCGTTTCTGCTTGATGAGACCCTTATTCATCATCTGAAATCATTTAAAGCCCTTTGAACAGTTTGCACTGAAACTGTCTTTTGGACCTTGAACCGTTTGGTTCCCACTGAAGTGCATTATATGGAGAAAAATGCTGGAATGTTTTCATCAAAAACCTTAATTTCTTTTCTTTGCATTCAAAATGAAAGACACTTAGTGACAGTTGTCATAAATATGCATAAACCCCACTTCATATTCAAGACATGTCATGTCATGGTTATGAAGGTGTCATGTCAGTCTTAGGCACACCCCTTCAAGTAAAATGTTACCTAATAAATGATATTGTGTTATATTTTAATGTAATGTAAAAAAATAAGGTCAAATTCAAATCTAACTTACCCTAAACCTTTGAGAGTGTGTGTGTTGTGTCCATTCAATGTGATTAAAAAAAAATCTTTTAAGTGGTTAGTTCTCATTATTTTGACGTTTGTAAATCACATTGAAACAGTATGAAGAGGTCTCTTGCTCTACGGCTCTGTATTTCAAAGCACTGTTCCATGCTTTGCTTTCTTTTTCTTTTTGGGTTGGTTTTCTGTCTCTTTTGAGCATCTGTCTTTTTCAAAAGCTTGCCCAAATCTTTTGAACAGAGAGCTGTAAAAAAATGCATTAACGAAGCAAAACTCCATCTATTGCATGAATTGTCACTGAAAGCTTCTTTTAGTCAAATCTTAATTAAATCCAAATGAATGTGAGTGCTTATCTTGATGAGTAGAGCTGTTCTGCTTTTGTCATGCTTGATTTAACACCGGTGAGAGTACATTGTTGACATGAAGTATCAATGCAAGCAAATGAACCGAAGACTGCAATTTTTGTTATTAATATCGACCTGTTGGGTGAAGAAAACTCTGCAGGCGACCTGTAGGGAAGGAACTGGTAATGATTCATTTGGATAGATGAACATAAACATCAGGATTTTTTTTCTTTGGCCTTTATAGAAGTTGCACCTTTATTCAGGCATATTTTTTGGGGCATCATAATTGAACATTGTGATTGAACAGTAGTGATTGAACATTGTTTTTTTTAGGTGCATTGTTGACCTAAGTCAAAAGATCACATTCCTAAGTATGGAAATGTCCTAAATAGTGTACTTTGTGTACTTGACTGTGAAGTTTTAAACACAAGTGTTTCTGTTGTCATTGTTTTAAGGGTGCTTATAAGTGCTCTCTGTGCATTTTTGTCCGAGGCTGCTCCTGATGCGGCCTTCACTACAGACTAGGCTATTATTTATAAATGTAGTGTTATGTCACCAAAGTGTGGAATCTGTGAAATCTGTGAATTTTTCCATGAAAAATTATGTCGTAATTCTGAGATAATAAACTTGTTAATTCAGAAAAACAGAGCAAAAACTTTTTTCCATGAAAAATTCTTGTAATTCTGAGAATTAACTGTTAATTCAGTAAAAAATATAACAAAACTTTTTTCCATGAAAAAAAAACGTTAACTCAGAAAAACAGAGCAAAAGCTTTTTCCATGAAAAAATATCTCGGAATTCTGAGATAATTAACTCGTTAATTCAGAACAGAGCAAAAACTTTGTCCATGAAAATTATCTGTAATTCTGAGATAATGAACCCTTTAATTCAGAAAAAGAGTAGCAAAAGCTTTTCCATGAAAAAATATCTCACTAATTTTGAGATAATTAACTCGTTAATTCAGAAAAACGGAGCCAAAGCTTTTTTCATGAAAAATTCTCATAATTCTGAGATAAATAACACGTTAATTCAGAAAAACAGAGCAAAAAATTTTCCATGAAAAATCGTATAACGCAGAAAACAGAGCAAAAACTTTTTTCCATGAAAAATTATCTCGTAATTATGAGATAATAAACTTGTTAATTCAGAAAAACAGAGCAAAAACTTTTTTCCATGAAAAATTCTCGTAATTCTGAGATAATTAACCTGTTAATTCAGAAGAAACAGAGCAAAAACTTTTTTCCATGAAAAATCGTTAACGCAGAAAAACAGAGCAAAAACCTTTTTCCATGACAAAATATCTCTGGAATTCTACAGAACTAACTCGAATTAATTCAGAAAACAGATCAAAAGCTTTTTCCATGAAAATATACTCGTAACTCTGAGAATAATGTGAACTCGTTAATTCAGGAAAACAAAGCAAAAACTTTGTCCATGAAATATCTTGTTATTTTAAAATAATGAACTCGTTCAGAAAACAAGTTAATTTAGATAAATGAGCCAAAATTTCAGAAAAATCTCAGAAAAACAAGCAAAATAAATTCTATGAAAATATTATCTCGTAATTCAGAGATAATTAACTTGTTAATTCAGAAAAACAGAGTAGATTTTTTTTTATTTAAAGTGAATGCTATACGCTTCCGTAACAATGAAATCAAAATTGCCATTCTTTTTATGAAATACTGCTGTATCATTTATTATAAATGATTTATGTGTGACCTTTATTATTATTAAAAATCATGTGCCCTGGTAATCTTTAATAAAAATAACTTGACTGATGATGCGTTTACTATGGGAGAACCTTCTCACATGTGATCGACCAATAGTGAACCACAACCATTCAACGATCCAATCAAAAATCAACTCCCACCCTACTGAAAACTATTGCAACTTCTGTTTAAAAAAATGCATTGTTGAGAGAAAAAATACAACAACGCTGAAAATAGTTGCATTATTTTAAAAGTACATACATTCAAAAATTGTTAAATACTGGTAAATATAATGAAGTATAGTTCTAATCACTTCAACAAATTCATTCAATTTAACAGAAATTAGAAATATGTACAAAGCAAATATAGTGGCATTCATAAACATTTCTAATTATTAATTATAAACGGAAAACGCTTTTAATTCAGAAATATGCTTGTCATGGAATTTTCATGTTGTCGTCTAAATGCATTTTAGATTCTTAATCATTTTAGATCTTATGTCAAGTTAGTAAATAGCCTTTGATGCTAACATGGCGTGAACTTAATAAACAAACAAAACAAACCAAAGTTAAACCAAACCTAAAATGATGTGCGCATACAAAACACAAGTCACATGACAGAAAAAATATAACTTATTCATATTCTTTCAAATACTGTAGTGAAACAAATTGTCATCTGGGTCATTCAACATTTTGGCAGAAATTAATATGTTGTTAAATGCACATAAATGAACATTTTGTGATATGTGTGATCACACAGAGAACGTATGTAAATGCATGTATTTAAATATCATACACTGGCCCTCCTATATAAAAAACTTGTAATATTGATTACTCGTAATATTCTTTCAGTTATTTTGTTATGTTTAAAAATTTAAAAAAATAAATAACAAAGAGGGAGGACATTGATTTTTCAAAAAATGAAGCTGAGAAAAGCCAGGAATGCAGCTCTTCACACCAGGTTCACACACCTGGAAGAGGCTTTACACCATCTGTTTAAAATGGATATTTTCTTGCTTCTCTGTTTCTGCATACATGAATACCAAGGGAAGCTGGCGCTAAAATGCCAGGTTTCATGCAGACTGACATTGAAGCTATATAGATATATTCCACCACCACAACAGTCCTGAGAGAGTTGTAGAATTGCCAGTGTGGCTCGAATATTGAGTTTCTGCACAGTTTGGAAGAAGACTTTCTCTAAGGAAGCAGTCGTTGACGGTGACCTTTCAGCAGACGTCTCTAGATGCTTAAATTTGCCTGTGCGTCAAATTACATTAATCTTAAAGTCTTTATCAATATGTTTATGAACATAAGTGATTTATTTTACAGTGGAAGAAACTAAAACTAGCTACATTTGTAATATAGTTTGTTCTAAATGCTAATTTTAGCCCTGGTGTATGCAGGCCTGCAACTACAATGATGTCACAAGGATAATGAAGTATGAAACTGTTTTTATTTTATATTTTGTTTAAGTTTATAGTTTGTTTTCACTTCATATGTTGCTTTTTCCTTTATAGTCATTTAACTTTATTTAAAGGTAACTCATAGCATACTGATATCCAATTCACAAGGCTGCATCCTTTGGAGGCCAAATGCATCTCTGGCTATGAAGATCGAGAGCTCCTCGCATAAGCCATATTGGAACTGCTCAATACAAGCCTATGAAATTGGGACACAGCTTATGTAACTTTTAGCCCTCTATCGAAAACTGCATTTTGATGCGTCAGATCCAACTTTGGGTGATGATTATGGTTACCGGCAACGGATGGAAGTCCCAAAATGATGATATTTGGAGCATGTACAGTGCAATGTTTTATGCTGTTGTTCTGACTTATTGGAAACACTGATATTTTTAAATGAATTTTCGTTATCATGGTGATTGCCAGTCTTATGGTCAACCATTTTGCATATTTTTAATAACTGATTAGCTGTCTAGCTGAAGATGTTATTGTAGCTTTACCCAATTTATAGACACAGTACTTTCTTAAAAATAAGATGAATTCTAGGCAGCACTAAAAACAACCTCAATGAAACGACCCTTCACAGTTAGTAAATTAATGCACAATTAACTAATTGTACTGTATTTCTAATGTTTCGAAGCTTTTTATACACTCTAAACAACGCTGCGTTGTTTTAATTCAAAATTGAGTAAAATATGGACAAATCCAAATGTTGGGTTAAAATGTAATATAAATTTGAACCCAACTTCAACTTTCACTTTCAACTGTACATTTTTTTAATTACATTGTTAAACCGAACATTTGGGTTTGTCCATATTTGACCTAAATTTGGGATTGCCAATTACCCAGCATTTTTTAGAGTGTATGTATTGTGAAAGCGCTATATAAACAAATTTGAATTGAATCGGAATATAATGCTTTACAATGAACTCTGTCAGAATGCTTCATATGGCAGTTTATCTGTTCAGTAGAATACCTCTCTCACCTGTTGAAGTAATAAAAACACAACACTTGTGAAAAATTCTGGGTTGTTTCAATCCAAACTGGGTCAAATATGGACAACCAAATGTTGGGTTAAAAATGTAATTTAAAATTTTAACATTCAACTTTCACTTTTAACTAGGAGATGCACCCAGATATAACAATTTTGGCCGATACAAATAGATCTTTACATATTGAAAGCCAATAACCGATACATTGGCCAGATAAATTAAATTCAAATTTTTAGACAATTTTTAGAGCTGATTATAAAAATAGTCTCCTAATTAAAGGTCAGGATACAAACACAATTATGATGTTCTTACTTCGATGTTGTGTAGCCGATATGACAACGACTTGCGCTGCACATTTTGCACTTTAACTGAATTTTTATTTTTTAAAGTGATTTCAATCGTATTTCAAGCAATTTAGAAGCATTCATGTTGAACAGTCTCCACAGTAAGGAAATAATACATTATTTATCGGCTTTTAGATACTCGGTTAAGTGTTCTTGATGGGCCGAGAACGAGAACATTAAAATGGTAATTATTGGCCGATACCGGATAATGTGGCCGATATAATAGCATGCTTACTAGGGATGTACTACAGATGACAACTTTGGCCGTGGACCTAAACCAATAATTCTTTTTATATTTGAAAGCCGAGAACCGATACATTGGCCGATAAATCTAAATCCAAATTTCTCAGAGAATTTCTAGAGCCTGTGTATTAAAAAGTCTCATATGAAAAGTCAAGATACAAACACAATTATGATGTTCTTATTTTAATGTTGTGTAGCCGATATGACACAACTTGCGCTGAACATTTGCACTTCGACTGAATTTTCTCTTTTTAAAGTGATTTCAATCATATTTCAAGCAATTGAAAGCATCATGTTGAACAGTGCACAGTTCACAGTAAGGAAATAATACATTATTTATCTGCTTTTAGATATTGGCTGAATGATCTCCATTGGGCCGATAACGAAACATTAAAAATGGTAATTTATCGGCCAGATCCACAATGTGGCCGATATATTCGTGCATCCTTACTTTCAACTGTACATTTTATTCATTGTTTAACCCAACATTTGTGTTTGTCCATATTTGACCCAATTTTGGGTTGAACAACTATTAGCATTTTGTTAAAAGACGCTCATTTTCTGTGCACTCTTACTAACATTTCAGTTCCCTACATAATTGTAATCTCCCAAAAGCAAAGCCAATGTTGATTCTATTTCATTATCAACTCTTGTCTTGTTTTTACCAGCAGATTCTCTCCATATAGCCAGAGTTTCTCTTATTCACTCTACTTTGTTAATTTTTGTTTCCTCTATATTTACGTATATGACGAGTGACACACAGGCATATTAACCTATTATTTAAATGTTAATTTTTGAACAAACAGTTTCATGGTGTACTTTTTAAATGGAAATTGAGCATCACATTGAGACCAGTTGTTTAAAAGCAATTGTCAAATGGCTCAGAAAAGTGAAGTTAAGTTATGAGAAAAGGCCACAATCATATGTTGGTTTGAAACGTTGTATCTAATGCCATGGCATTTCGGACATTAAGTGTGACTTTCTCATTAAGTTTGAATTATTGCCTCCTGTTGTGTGGTGATTCACACTCTATTCTTTCAACCCTCAAAAAAGCAGCATTACAGGCCACCTCTTGTGCTGTCGAATGAAAACAGACGATGGTGATATTGAAGGAGTAGAGGAGACCGTGTTGTCGGTAATGAAGGTGCTCTTGCTGAGTGCACAAGATCTTAATAGATTCACAGTCTGTGAAGACAGTTTATCTTTACGAACTGAAGCGTTGCATTTCCTGTCTGATGACGGTCCAATGAGGGACACGATGATGGAAGTCTTTCCAGTCATTGTTGTTTTATGTTTTGCCGTTACAGTGGCATATGAGGCATTATCTCTAGGCAGTGTTCTTTCCCACTGAGAAAAAATAATGACAGTGTCACCGTGTGCGGCCATCGCTCTTGGTTGTGTTTGCCGCATGAAGTCATGTCTGTGTTTCGTACATATTCGTCACTGTCCTGCCAGTTATGGGATTGATAAACCATCCCACATGCTGAATTGGATTACCCATTATTCACAAAGCACTACACCTCCTGACCCTGTCTGTTTGGTTATTTAATAATTTGGCTTGTGTAATTATGCCTTCAGTCCACTTTTGAAAATGCTTCTATTTTGCATTAATTTTTTCATTGTCAGCATAACAATGTGAGTGAAAAATTTTATTGAAAGGTGAATGAATTGTTAACATTTTACAATAGTGTTTTACTAACATGAGCATTGATCAGAATTTATGAAATATGTAGTATTAATTATTAGCATAATGTTAAAGATATAAATAAAGTTGTTTGTGTTACTTCATAATGCATTAACCCTTGTGCATCAATTTAAAAAAGTTACACATAGATAAAAAGAGGACAAAAATGTCCATGTCAAAAAACTGTCATAAAAATGTGACACTTTGGAGCACAGACTTAAGTTTGGTATTATTTTAAAGAAGACCCTTTGCAGATTATTGCTGAAGTAAAAAAATAATAATAAGTAAATCCAAAAAAAAGTTATATAGGTATAAGTTTATGAAAATTATTTATAAAAAATATTTTATATAAAATATATATTTTATAAATCAGGTTGAACTCAAACTGCAATAAAATCAAAGCCATAAATGTAAATAGGTTGTGTTCCAAATTTGAGGATGATATCTCAAGAAATGAGCTTTCGGTAACAGTTTGTTTGGCGTAGTAACATATTTTCCCATTGGGTGCCAGCAAAACCCCACTGATGCTCACAGTGATTGGATTTGTTTTTTGCGGTTTTTCTCTCTCAGTATTACAAACACACACATTTTTTAAAACACACATACTAACCACACTCTGACATCCATACCAACACACCCACACAAATATTGTTGCATAATTTATCCAGTTGGCTCTTTCAGTATGCCGAAGCAGAAAACGAAATAAAGCGATATTTGTTTTATAGGCCAAACTTAAAAAAATGGCACCATCTGATAAAAAATTGTAAAAAATAAAAATTTTGAAGCCTTGCCATCAGAATGAAAGCCTCTTAACAAAGATTGCATAATTTTATAGTTAACTGAACCTGGGATTAAAAATGTCAGTTTTAATGGGTTTCAATGGGGACATTTTTGTCCAAAAGGTACTGCAGAGGGAGTATTTTTTGTACATAATGCAAAAAATATTTTTTGAAGTAAATGATGGTGAAATAGTAAAATTCCAATAAAAATACACACCTGTGGCAAGTTTTTTGCAGTTAGCTTTAACACAGGCAAAGTGATAAAAAAAAAAAAACTGAAAAGGACAAAAATGTCCATAAGGATGCACAAGGGTTAACAGATACTATTTGATTTGAATAATGTCATTTATGAAATGAAGAATAATAAATGTTATTGCTCATTGTTAGTTCGTTATCTTATGTAGTTAATTAGTGTCAGCAAATGAGACCTCATTGTAAAATGTTAATCATGATATTTTAGTATTTCTTAGCTTTTATTTTGCCTTACTTTTGCTTCAGTGACTCATTTGATAGTTGTTTTTTCCTTTGTTTTAAAGGGGTCATGACTAGGGTCTTTTGACAAAAAAAAATCTGTATTGAAATTACAGTATATTACAGTATTACTGGCAGCTGCTTGCCAGTAACTTACTGTAGATTTAAATTATTGTTATTTACTGGCAACAGTTTGTTCGAAGTTAAATGAACATTAAACATTAACAACTAAGTCTTTATCTTTACAGAATAAAACTAAAATAACAGCGTCTATGCAAGCATTCTGAGAACCGAAATCTAAAGGAAAAAAAAAACAGAAAAAGGTTGATGAAGAGTTCTGGTTCCCAGAATGCTTTGCATTAGATTGTGATTTTTAGAGCTTGTTAATGTTTAATTTTCATTTAACTTTGAACAAACTGTTGCCAGTATATATACATCAATTTAAATCTACAGCAAGTTACAGCTGCATAACTACAGCAATTTTTTTACAGTGAGGGCTTTGTACCATTAAAAACATCCTGCAATTTTCATAACTTAAAATGTCCTCCTTAAACAAAGCATTTATTCGATTAAACTTCATTTATTTTGGTATAGCTGGATCTGTGAACCTCAAATACATGTCATACCCTTTAAATAAGAAGTTCAGCTTTTCAAGATTAGCTCGTTTGTTTGATCAACTAAATGATACTTCACTGTTTTCTTGTCCTCATTGCCTGGTACTACTGCTGCTCTTGCTAATACTGTTTTAATAATAGTTTGCTGTTTGAACTTTTGGTTTGATCATATAAAAGGCTAAAATAATATTTCGTTTGGTATTTCGCTGTCATTGTGTGGAGTACACACTCAAAGAGATATCTGTTGGCTTTTTTTGTTTCGACAGTTCGCGCATCGTGGATTACGTTAAACAAACATAATTCATTCATGTATACTAACTTCAACATGATCAGAATTATGTCAAGCTTTAGATTACCCAATTCCGGTATGTAGTCGGCGGCAATCAATTTTTTAAAGGCTTCCTGACATGATTCAAAGGCATTTTATTATGTTCATTCATCCATTTTACTTCATTTGATTCCAGTGGCATTCAGTCATTAAATTGATAGACTTTTCAGCTGGCTGTTTGCTGCAGCAGAAGCACATATTAGCATCTTTGAAATGCTTGAGATTTACATGCTCGCTTCTCATTCGAAGCACCTTTGAAAATAATAAATCATGATCAACAGCCAAACAAAATGCTCCACTCTTCCCACAATGGCTAACCCACCTGTTAACTTCAAATGGTTTAATAATTCCAATATAATTTAACATTGAACACTATTACGCACTATCGAGTCTTCCCCTTTCTAAATTTCTCAGACAAAAAAAACATTGGAGAATGACACTTCATTTTAACATTTACTCTCTCTTAATTCGGACCATATGCTTCAGCCATGCTGGGAACTAAAAGCACTGCCCAGTTTCGGTTAAGGCAACACAAATCAGATCATGTAATTGCCGACACAAAACGGATTAAGTCAAGCTTCAGTTAGAAGCGTTAGCAAATTGAACACAATAAACTCCAATGATTGCATTGGGCAAAATGGCAGTATCGCTCGACACTATACTGCCACCTCTCAATGGATGCTTCACCTTTTTTTACTTGACATCAAATGGCATTTGTGTTTAGACAACACATTCGGATTTTTGTTCTGTTTAAGTCGAGACACAATTACATAGACCTTAATAGAAAAAAACATGTCAAGTGAAAAGACAAAATTCTTATCAGTAAACTATATGTGAATATTACTATTCTCTTTTTCGAGTGCAGGCGAACGTGATTTCTGATTGGTTAGGCCTGCTGACATGCTTTGCATGTCCCTGGAACAACGGTAACATGCAATGCGCCAATCCGATTCGAGGGACAAGTTCAGCAGCTTCATGTTAAGCGTACCACTTCCCAGACCGCGGTTAGATGCGTTTACATCAGTGCTTATTTGCCATCACCTCCCTTTGATTTTAGGGATAAGTTATGGGCTTAGGCTCTTGTGTCGGTGCTATTTCAGTTGTGGTGTCGATGAGGTTATTTGGTCTGAGCTGATGCAACTTCTGTGTTGTTTATGGAACGTGCTTTTCGATGCGCAGCTGTTTGAGCTTCAGAGCACCGCGTTTCATGCAATCGCGCGACCTTGCTGTTATAAAACTGTCAGCTAGCTTTGTTGTCTGACAATTTTCTATGTGGAATGTCAGTTTTAGTGTTGAAATTGTTTCTTCTTTCTCAGATAGTTGTGAACGAGAAGGTGGGTTAGCGGTGCTTTTGAGAAGCAGATGAGCTTCAAGAATACAGCTCTGCAACTCTGTATGCTCACCTGAGAGTCATCATTTACTTCACCTCAAGCTGTTCCAAGAACCTGTGTGTAATGAATTTCTTTATCTCTGTTAAACTCAAAAGAAGATATTTTGAAGAGATGTTTGTAACAAACCAGTTGATGTGCCCAATGAGCTTTTTTTCCCCATAATGTGATCGTCAATGAGGCTGTTTGGTTTACCCATATTCTTCAGAATATCGCCTTTTGTGTTAGGTCAGAAGAAAATCCAGAGACAGTTTGGACAGCTTGAGGGTGTGTCAGAAGTGACAGATTTTTTATTTTTGCGTTGAACTATCCCTTTAAAATGTACTGTACTATCTCAATAAAGCTTAAGTGGCACAAATATGTCACCTAAATTCAATATACTCTAAAAGAGATGCTAGGGTCTTTCAGATCACAAATTTGGGTCAAATATGGACAAACCCAAATGCTTTGGGTTTAGAAATGTCATCAAAAAATTTACAAGTTGAAAGTAAAAGTTAATTTCAAGTTTTAGTAATTGTACTCAACATTTGGACTTGTCCCTATTTCACCCAAAGTTGGGTTTGAACAACCCAGCATTGTTTAGAGTGTAAAATGTACTGAAGTAACTGGGCGTTTAGCTCCCGAAAATAAGCCAATAAGATGAAATGCTTCTCGATGGGAAACGTGAGTTCTTATCCTAGCCCTCCAAAGTGAACGGCATGAACATATTGGTAACCTAATGTTACTCGAGCAGCAAATCAGCATATTAAAGTGGGGGTCGACTGCTTTTCTCTCTGCATGATTGCACCTATGGGGTGCAAGATCTGACGTGTCTACTTCGTGTTTTTTCTTTTTGAACAGTCTTACCTCTCAGAAACTTCATCTTTATTTGTCAGCCGCGCGCTCCTCTGTGCCCTGACGAGCGGTTCACTTCCACGGTGTTGTGGAAAACACTGGCTCAGAAACACGTCGTCCAGCTCAGATTGGCTAGTAATTGGCCCGATACGCGATTCGGCGAAACTGTCGCGCACGTTGTACGAAGATTAACGCCCATTCCTTACGGGCATATCAAGAGCTCCAGTCCAGATGTAAATATGTGTGGAACTGCAGTATCAGTTTCAGGCAGAATCAGACCGAAAAGCCGCGATAGAAGTCGAACAGAACATCACCACACACGGCTCTTACTAAGCGTTTCTGAATGATAATTTGCTACATTTTTTTACTTTATACACGTTTGTTTTACACAATAGCAACTGACTGGCTACTAATGTTACTGCTACTGAACAGCGATTGGCAAGTTCTATGATCAATATGTAGCAGAAATCACGTTCATAAAGCACTGTATGCATGAAAAATACGTTCAAAACATTTCATCTTGCTATAGAAGATTCAGTCCCATAATTGTTTGCTTACAATTTGTCGTAGACACAAGATGGCATAGTCTGACTAGTACGTGGCTATGAGGGCGCATGGCATTTGAAGAAAACTAAAACACAACGCTACGTACTTGAATTATACATGCAAATACATTTAAAATGATGAAGTCTTAGCCTACTTACAGATTGTGGCCCAACAACTGCTGCCTCTTGTTTTAAAGTTGGAACTGCTTCCTGCTTTAGTAACAGTTTCTGGTTGAATCCGGTGTTGAACTGGCTACAGATCACGATCGTCATTTCAGGAACATAATTCAAACATTGATATGTATCCATTGTTGAGAGAGGAATGGCGTCGATGGGAAGCCCAAACACCAGAGACCCGACAGCTGATGAACAACAACCACCTCAACAAGTCGACGATGCCTGGGAGTGTGTGCATGTTCCAGTTGGGCAGGGGTCTGATGCAAATGTGTAGGTTGGTGACGTGCCATAACCCAGCTGTCAGTCTACCAATCGAGTCGTTTTGTAGGCAATCTGTTTCCTGATTTTTGAAGGACGATATTTCTGTCTGCACTTGGACTTTCAGCAGCTGCAGCTTTGCAGATACTGTTAATGCACCAACAGCAACATACACACTGAGATGGAAAAGTGAATGCAGTGACCCCATCTTTAAGACAGTTATTTTCGTTCTGAACAGTTATTAAATTTACTCATGAGCAATGTTTCTGTGGGTAACATAGGGTTAATAAAAAACACTTAAAAGGCCTCTTACATTCTTTTAACCGTTAGATACTGTATGTCCCATTTCAAAAATTTATTTTATAATTCAAAGACTGTTTTCGGTGTAGACTTAACCTTGAGTGTTGATGTGTAAACCTAAGCTGTCATATTCTGCACTTTTTCTTGAAGTGGCACAGATTTGTTACTAGATCGTTAGAATGTAAAGAACTAGGGCGTGGTGCTGCAAAAATAAGCAATGAGATGGAATCTATCAATGGAGATCTGAGCTATTATCCTCGCACTCCAAAGTGACAAGCATGAAGCAAATTGAAACAGAAAGTGTGACAACATGCTTGCTTGACTTCTTCTTCATTCTAATAGACCCATGTGTTTGTCTCGTTGGATTTAATGCACTACGGAACCATGGCCTTTTTCGATCCCATGTCTTCGAACCACTTTTTCATTTCTCTTATTTGGTCTGAGGCGAAGGGTAATCAGGAAGGCTGAATGTGGAAGGTCTAATCAAGACCTCCTTGAACCTGGGCACACAACGCACAGTTCTCTGACAAAATCCTCCTCGCAAGCTCGTAACCAATACCCCTTAAGATGTGAACTGGTGGAAGGAACGTGCAACAGGAAAGCGTGTATAGTGACATCTAAATGCATCAGTGAAGTTTTGATCTCTGATTAATTGTCACTTTACATGTGCCTTTTCAGAGCATTTCAAATGGCCTTAAGCTACAAGTCATGGAAATTCAATCGCATTTCTCACAAAAGAAAGTAATCTTCACCCTAAATGGAATGCTGATGCATGATATTTAAATAGGGGCACAGCAACCATTAGATTCACTTCGCCTAAATTTGAATCAATGTCATGCGGTAAAATGTATTATGGCTATGGGCCACTTATTTCCTTTAACCAATAATCACCTAATTAATATTATAAGCCAAGCTGATCAGGTTTACACCGATATTTGTTTTTTAGTTATTGATTCATAAATTAAATCTATTTTAGTACCTTTAGGTATACTCATTTGATTTTTAGATAATTCAATTATTATTCTTCTTTACAATTTGGATGTTTTTTTCATGCAACTGGTGAAGTTTAATATGTCTTCATTTAGCAAATAAATCAATTATTGGCATTGAATAATTGTTAAGAATAAAATGTTTTAGTAATAAATATAATGATAGTTATTATTATTGAAGAATAATTACTGATTTTTAATATATTTTATTTCAAAAGTGACTGTAAAGTTATTTCATAAATTATTAATAAATAATAAATAATAAAATATGTTCTTTAACGTTCTCTTTTTATAAAACTGAAGAGAAATGATCACGATCTTTAAATATTTAGAGCAAGTGTTTATTATTGATTTCAAAATGTTTGGGCAAATTTGAATATTATAATGATTCTGAAGGATAATGTGACACTGAAACTGGAGTAATGATGCTGAAAATCAGTTTTGAACCACACAAATAAATTACGTTTTAAATATATTAAATTATAATACAGTTATTTTAATTCAATGATATTCACAATATTA